>CM038680.1:216661520-216974574 GCA_021605205.1 Aegilops longissima
GCCATCTTATGTGGCACCTCATCGATTCAGCGGTATACTCCACCGAGCCTATTGGTGGACCACCTGTCATCTGAGTCCGTCCTACCTCCAAGATTTGTTACAAGTGTGGAGAGCGAGGCCACATTGCCCGTGTTGCTTGCTCGGACGAGTTGCTCCACCCAGCCGAGAAGTCTGTTGGCGCGGTAGTAAGCCATCACGCCAAGATGATCGGTGTCAAGTCAGCTCCCACTAAACATGGGCGTGTGCATCACGTCTCAGCTAAAAGCGCTCATGATGATCCGGATGTAGTTCTTGGTACACTCCTTGTCAAGCTGTCATCCGGCTTGGTTCTATTAAATCTTGGAGCATCTCATTCCTTCATTTAAAGCTATGCCCGCTTGCACGACATGTCATTTTGTGATATGCCCTCCCGCTACTCATTCAAACTCACGGATCCAAATGGCAAACTTCTTGTGTAAGCCATAATAATGAAATCCTTGTTGACAGACTTGTATTCATTGCCTCACTTATAGCCCTCAAGTCCCACGAGATATTAACATCATCTTGGGTATGGGTGGATGAAAGCTCATTATGCCAAGATTGATTGTTTCACTAGGTCATTCAGCACACACCCATCGGCAAGATAGTCACTATCTCCACTAGAGTTGCAAGCGTCAACTCTATTCTCTTAATGTCAGCCCTCTTCCGGACCTTGAAGATATCCCGGTAGTCCGTGACTTTCGGATGTCTTTCGGAAGAACTGCCGGTGTTCCACAGCGAGAGATGTAGAGTTAAGTCATAGATCTTATCGAGGAACGCCCCAATCTCTAGGAGACCTTACAAGATGGCACCCTTAGAACTAGCGAGCTTAGAAACAACTTGATGAGTCCTTGCAAAAGGGTTTCATCCGTCCTAGTTCTTCTCCTTGACACTTGCTGTCCTCTTCGTCAAGAAGAAGGATGATGCGGACGGATGGTTGTAGATTATCGTCCGTTAATTTGGTCACGATAAAGAACAAGTATCCGCTCCCGGATCAACGACACGTATGATCAGCTCGCTGGATCCTCAATCTTTTCAAAATGGATTTGAGGTTAGGATACCACCAAATCAAGATCGAAGCAGGGACATCCCCAAGACAGCCTTTGTCACTTTCGTTATGGCGATGCGAGTACACCGTCATGTCCTTTGGTCTAACCAATGCTCCAGCTACCTTCTCCGCTTGATGAACTTCGATCTTCATGGAGTACTTAGACAAATTAATAGTGGTTTATCTCGATGATATACTTATTTACTCGAAGAACAAGGAAGAGCATGCGAACATCTTAGACTTGTGCTAGAAAAACTTCGGAGAAACCCGCCTTTATGCCAAGTTCTCCAAGTGTGAATTTTGGTTGCGAGTGACCTATCTCGGCCATGTGATCTCTGGTAAGGCATTGCTATCAATCCGAGAGAGTTCGAGGCCGTTCTTGATTGGACTCCACAAGCAGGTTAAACAAGTTAGGAGTTTCCTTGGTCTAGCCAGCTATTATGCGCCGCTTTGTTGAAAACTTCTCCAAAGTAGCTAAACCCCTCACGGAACTTCTCAAGAAAGATAAAAAGTTTGAGTGGTCCCCACGATTGTGAGTACAGTTTTAGGAACTGAAAAGGCGCTGACTTCTGCTCCCATACTTGTGCCACGGTTTCACGAAGACTTTGTTATCTCTTGCGATGCCTCACGGCGGAGACTAGGTTGCATTCTTATGCGGGATCGTCATGTGATTGCCTATGCATCTCGGCAGTTGCATCCACATGAGGAGAATTATCCTACACATGATCTAGAGCTTGCGGCCGTAGTCTATGCACTCAAGACCTGGCGACATTACCTTCTTGAGTAGCGTTGCGAGATCTACACGATCACGAGTCTCAAGTATATCTTCACCCAACCAGATTTGAACCTTAGGCAAAGGCGATGGTTGGAGTTGATCTCGATTATGATCTGGGATTACCTACACCCGAGCAAAGCCAATGTCATGGCTGATGCGCTAAGTCGTAAATCCTATTGCAACAATCTCATGTTGCAGCGAGGTCAACCACTTCTCCATGAGGAATTACGTAAGCTTAACCTTCACATTGCTCCTCACAGTTCCTTTCTACCTTGGTGGCGAAACCTACCCTCGAGGATCAGATCATTTCGACCGGAAGTTTGATAAGGGTGTTATCATCAAGAGAAACATTAGAAGGGAGTTGGTGGATGTTTCTCTATGGATGATCATGGTGTTGTTTTCTTTGAGAATCGCTTGGTGGTTCCCAAGAATCAACATCTCGACAATTGATTCTTAAGGGGCGCATGAATCTCCTCTCACAATTCATCCGGTAGTACTAAGATGTATCGGGACCTCGCCGAGGAGGTTACGGTGGACTAGGATGAAGAGAAAATCGCTCAGTTTATTGCTAATTGCCAGCGTTTGTCGTCGCGTTAAGCGAGCATCGAGGCCTCTTGGCACCCTTGAGCCTTTAGCTATTCAGTGGAAATGGGATAAAGTTGGTATGGACTTCATCACCGGCTTTCCGGGACCAAAAAAGGAATAATGCTATCTTCGTAGTCATTGATCGTCTCTCCAAAGTGGCTCACTTCCTACCTGTTAGAGAGTATCCTGCTAGTCAGCTCGTTGACTTATATATCTCGAATAGTTTCACTCCATGGTGTTCCACTAGAGATCAATTCAGACCGTGGTAGTCTTTTCACTTCTCATTTCTGGGAGAGTTTCCAAACTGCCATGGGCACCCATCTTTCCTTCAGTATCGCTTTCCACCCTCAATCAAGTGGTCAGGTGGAAAGGGTCAATCAAATTCTCGAAGACATGCTTAGAGCTTGCGTTATCTCATTCGGTATGGATTGGGAGAAATGTCTTCCTTTTGCGAGTTTGCTTATAACAATAGCTATCAATCCGGTCTCAAAAGCTCCTTTTGAGATTCTCTATGGGCGAAGATGTCGAACACCATTAAACTGGTGAGAAACGGTGGAAGACAATTCTTTGGACGGACATGATCGGGGAGGCGAAAGAGCAAGTTCGCATCATTAAGTGAGAATTTGAAAACAGCCCAATCTCGTCAAAAGCCCGATATGACCGTCGTCATAAGGAAGTGGCTTATGAAGTTGGCGACAAAGGCTTACCTTGGGTTACTCCTCTAAAGGTACCCATCGTTTGATATCAAGGAAAGTTGGCTCCTCGTTACATTGGTCCTTTTAGCATACTCGCTAAGCGAGGAGAGTTGCCTACCAGTTGGAACTACCCCATCTTTCTCGAGTGCATGATGTCTTCCGTCTCTCAACTCGGCGTTGCTTCTCGGATCCTATCCGTGGAGTGGACCACAAGCGCTTGATCTCCAAGATAACCTCATGTCGAGAGTACCCTGTTCACATTCTTGATCAAGCGAGCGAGTCTTTCGGCGTCGAACATCAAGTTTCTCAAGGTTCGATTGGTCTCATCATTCAGGAGAAGCTACTTGGGAGCGAGAAGATGCGTCTTCATTTGGAGTACCCGCTTTCTTTCCGTCGACCCTGAATCTTGGGCGAGATTCTTTCAAGTGGAGGCGAGTTGTCACATCCTAGTTACGGTATGACCTAGACTAGCTAGTCATTTGTGCATCATGTTTAAATTTCATTTAAATTGAAATGAGGATTTGTGAAACCCTCGAGAATCATTTTGGAAATTGACCCAAGTAAAATTGCTCCAAAAGGTCCAGAAAATGCTCATGTTGCCCTCTGAAAATATTGGATGCCAGAGATAAAATCAAACCAATATTTAAGGAGCTCATAAGTATTTATTTTGGGCATTTGGAATTAATGCATAATTATTTGCATTGGATATATAAATGTTATATATATATATATATGTCCAAAAATTATGCTAGTTGATGAGGAGCTCTGGAATAATACCACTAGCCCCTACAAAAATTGGCATAAGTTAGTAAAATGGTTTAGTATTTTTATTAAACCAAACAAATGTCAGAAAAATAGAAAAGAAAACAAAAAGGGAAAAACCTACAAGACCCTTACATGTGGTGGAGCCTTGTGGCTTAGCACAGCCTGTGCCAGGCCCAGCCAAGCCCACATCGCCGTCGTCCTCCTGGCGTGATCGGCCGAGGCGTGTGGCTCTTGGCGCAGCGGGCAAGCGCCCGCCACCTGCGGCTCACTGCCTGCCTCCCTCCAGTGGCCTGCCGCGATGTCTCTTCATGTCGCCCGATCCACAGGTCCCTCTCTCTCTCCATGCCTCTCCCTCCTCTGGCTCCCTCTCCCTTTCTTCACGGCGCGCCGGAGGCCGCCGCTGCTCGCCCATGTGCACCCAGCCACCCTCGACTCGCCGTTGCGCCCAGCTCCATACGCCCGGCTACCTCCTCTGCCGAGCCCACGGCCAGCGAGAGGCCACTGGAAACGCCGCCATCGCCATCGTCTTCGTCACCGGCTGCCGAGATTGCCGGCAGCGCTCGGCCGCATCGGTGCTTCCCAGGCTCGGCAGCGCCTTAGCTGGATCCGCCGTGAGCTCTGCCGTTTCCCCCTCCTCCCGGCTCGTTTGCCCGTCTAGCTAAGCTCAACCACCGCGCCCGCAAGCTCCTGCGCCGCCGGCCATGGCGCCACGGTGGCGAGCCGGCCAGCCACCGCGCAGCGTCACCGTGTTCTGGTGGCGCCCGGGGGCCCGTGAGGCCCTCGCATCCACTGCCGTGCTCCTGGCAGCTGCGCCCGCCGCATGCCGAACTCCGGCCGCCGCCCGAGCTCGCTCCGGCGACTCCGGCAATCCCGCCTCTTCCACTTGCTCCGGAGCGCAGCGGGCGATCCGAGCCCTCCGCCCGCGTTCGGCCTGCCGTGGCTTCGCGGCGGGATTGTTAGGTCAACCGTGCTAATTATCCCCAGTTGACCCAGATTTGACCCGTATGGGTCGATGACAGTGATGACTGGCACGACTAATTTTAGTGAGGAAAATAATTAACCTCATTATTTAGCTACCAACAGCGGCGTGTGGAGCCCACGCCGAGTTTGACCCCGATCAGCGCAGTTGACTTGCGACATCATGCTTACTCAATCTTGCGATAATACAATTTCTGGATTTATTCTTATTCAGGAATTTCGGAAAATAGCCAAAACTTCAAAATTTCATATAAATTCAACGTAGCTCAGATTGAAATAATTTATATATTAAAATTATCGAGAAAATGCAATCTATCCATCTGTATCAGTTTCATGCATGAAAAACAACTTATACCTGCTGTATAGGTGAAAACATATAAATGGCATATATAAGAGCTTAATTTGGAGTTGCATTTTAACCCTTGGTTCAAATGGACTTCATCAAATTGAATACTAGTTGCATTAGCTCAAACAGCATCACATCTTCATGCCATGTTCATACATCATATTGTTGCATATGCTTGTGTATTGATTGTTGGCACCGTTCCTTCTCGATAGGTCCTGCTCAGGAGGCCGTTCCAGTACATGCGTGGCAGTGCCTCCCTTGTTGATTTACCGAGCAAGCAAACCCCTAGTTCATTCGATACAATCCTACTCTCTCGATCCTGCTCTCGGTTATTGCATTAGGACAACAACGATTCATCTGCTACTTTCTGCTGCGGTAGTTGAACCCATTCCTCTGCATGACTGTCATTGCCACGATAAATAGTTGAAACCCACTAGCATGTGTAGGAGTTGATTGAGCCATGTTGTGTTCCTACCATGCTATGCACTGCTATTGCTTAGAGTTGTGTCAGGTCTGATTCATTGGGAATGAATTGGAGTGCAGTTCTATGTTACGATCTTTGAGTGAAATGTGTGAACACGATTTGGTAAAGGCAGCGGTGAGAGGCCATGTAGGAGTACATGGTGGGTTGTCTCATTGGAACCGTCCTTAAGCATTGAGTTCTATGTATGTTGTCCAATGACTAGCTACTACCACACATTGGAATGCTTAAGTGCCCCTCTCGACTTATTAACCAACTTGACCTCTGTCCGAGAATTATAACTAGTTTACGGTGTTTGTAGGTAGTGTTAGTAGTCTACCAAGTGGCACCCGGCCGGGTGGGCTTGGACGAGACTAGGCACAAGTGTACGGTGTACCAAGCATAGATCCATCCGTGAGGTGGGCTTGGAACCCTGCACACATCATTTGGGGCCGTGAGCAACACCCGGCGGATCTCCTTGCGGATGGAACCCAAATAGGCGATAAACACTGGATTAGAGTCTTGTGTGGTTAGTCGGTAAGTGGCCAACACCCTCATGGGAGCTTTCGCTTGAAGGTTGCCAAGGTACATAGCGTGTATATGGTGATAAGTGGTGAGGCGTGTGTGAAGAAGTACACCCTGCAGGGTTAACATGATCTATTGAATAGCGGGTCCTCGGTTATGTACTTCTTGGATGCTTCGTGGTACATAGACAACTTGAAGTGGATACTATAAAATGCTCAAGACAAGTGTGAGTGCTATGGATGGCCTTCTCGTATGGAGCAGGAATGAATCCATAGTAGTGTATTGTGTGGTGACTAGTGGACTCGTATGCGCCATATCACCTCAAAAAAGTTACGGTAGTCGTAGAACATGATAGCCCACAGAGTCAAAGCTGGCTTCTGCAACTAAACTCCACATTACCTTCTTGATACTAATGCATGTATAATAGGATCTAATGTAAGTCTTCTTTGAGTACCTTTGTACTCACGTTGCTTTATTATGTTTTGCGGCGGAGACTTGGTCCTTCTAGTAGTTCAGCTTGGACTTGACGAGTATCTTGTTACCTCAGCTCGATCTTGTACCCTTGGGAGGTCTTGTAGATAGTCGGGCTTCTTAGCCCTTTCTTTTGTAGTTATGCGTACTCGGACATGTAATGCTTCCGCTTGTTGCTTGTATGCTCTGAATGATGGGTCATGTGACTCTGTTTGTATTTAATGCTATTTGGCTCTTGAGCCTTTACCTATATGAGTTTGCGTTATGTTGTGATGCCATGTTGTACATCACATACTTGCATGTTATCGTCACGTGTAACTTGTATTGCTATGTGTGGGATCCGACAACCTAGTTGTTTATCCTTGGTAGCCTCTCTTATGGGGAAATGTAGTCTAGTGCTTCCTTGAGCCATGGTAGTCTGCTACTGACCCGGTTCACGAGTCCTACTAGCCAGACCTCTCTGCTCGGAACACTTGGTTGGCGACATGTGATTCACTTCGTTTACAATGTATACGTCGCCGGAAATGTCACAGCGGTGACATCGAGTCCTGCCTAACTGCTAAAGCCGGGTTGCGGGAGTCTGATAGCCAGTGCTACAGGCCGGATTCTGCGCTGCTGACCGACATGCTCGATGTTGATTCATGTATGCATGTCCCCATAGGTTAGTGCCACTTTGGGTTCCACGACTAGTCATGTATCGGCCGGGTTCTCTGTCATATGGATGCTAGCGACACTATCATATCGTGAGCCAAAAGCGCATAAGCGGTCCCGGGCCATGGTAAGCGACACCGTTAGAATACCGTGCGTGAGGCGCAAAGTGATATGATGTGTTACATGCTAGATCGGTGTGACTTAGGATCGGGGTCGACAATTTCGTTTGGGAGAAAAGGCGTTACCCTTTACGCCTCCTCGCCTGCCGAACACTTGAGTGGGCCGGATCGCCATACGGCGGACTTCGAGCGATAAAAGCTATATTGGCAACAAATCCGGTCTGGCGCGTAGCGTCGGCGAACCAATGCTATTATATATCGCGCAACACATCAAGTTGTCGGCGTGGTGCTCGTCGTCGAGCGAAGCGGACGGACACGGTTCCCTCTTCAAAACCGGTTTACTATGTGTCCTTGTCTAACTCCATACAAACCCGGTACCCACACTATCAAAAGATACGATCACGTGGTGTTCATGGCATCCCGGAAGCTGCAACACTACTTTCAAAGTGTTCGATAACGGTAGCCTCCGAAGTACCTCTTAATGACATTATAAACAACCCGCGACCGCGACGGGACGGATTGCTAAATGGGCCATAGAGCTCCTTCCATTGACGCAACCTACAAGCCACGGCGAGCCATCAAATCGCAGGTTTTGGCGACTTCGTGGCGAATGGACGGCGAACTCCCTAAAAAAATGCAGCGCATACTCAATTGGATCATGCACTTTGCGGCTCCAAAAGGTTGGCTGGCACGAAATTTGGCGTCGTCTGGCGTCCCCAAGCGAGGGACCTGATCAATAGGTCCTTGAGATAATGTATCACGGACTCCAACAACGCGGCGAATATGAGGCCCATACGCACGCAACCTCGGATGGCGATCTCCATGGGCATTCAATGCCTAGAGTGTGTGAGGATTCGAACCTGTAATATCTCAAATAAATGGAACTTTGATGCCAAAGATCCAAAATGGCAGCATACCGCAATGCGGTCCTAAAAATGTCGGCCGCAGTTGAAGGGCTCGAATTTCATCATATAGCCGGGATAACAACCGGGCATCGGATATATTAGCGCGCGCCGGTGCAAAAGCGATGCCGTCCCACAATATCTTTACGGAGCGGCTGTTTAAGCCATCCGTACTATGGGAAGAGTCGACAATAACAATCCGGACCCAACCGCCTTTTGACGCGAACACTGCGACACAATTGGAGGCTCTGCCGCGAGATAACACCCTCGCTCACGAAATAATGGCGGTTGTCGCCCGTGGGCGGAACCATTCTAACCTACCTAACTAGGCGAGGAACTCCCGAAGACCAAAATGAGGCTACGCTGCATACTACGGCGATCTAAAGCCTATAAAGTCCATGAGGGAGCTTTATAATAAAAGCACTATCGAGTCCTTCAAGGTGTATCTCGAAGAAGAAGCGAAACCTCTGGCTGAAATTCATGCGGACTGGGTGGGCATTGAGGAGTCTGGATTAGGGGTGTCAGGGATAGCGGACTACCATCATCAACCGAACTATCATTGGCGGACTATCATCATCGACCCGGACTCCAAGACTATGAAGATACAAGATTGAAGAATTCGCCTCGTGTCCGGATGGGACTTTCCTTGGCGTGGAAGGCAAGCTTGGCGATACGGATATGTAGATCTCCTACCATTGTAACCGACTCTATGTAACCCTAGCCCTCTCCAGTGTCTATATAAACCGGATGGCTCTAGTTCGTAGGACTCGAATAACAACAACCCTTACAATCATACCATAGGCTAGCTTCTAGGGTTTAGCCTCCTTGATCTCGTGGTAGATCCACTCTTGTAAACATCCACAATATCAATATCAATCGAGCGGGGCGTGGGTTTTACCTCCATCAAGAGGGCGAACACAGGTAAAACATCGTGTCCCTTGTCTCCTGTTACCATCCGCCTAGGCCTTTGATTGGGACCCCCTACCCAAGATCGCCGGTTTGACACCCGGCAGGCACCACGCTTGCCCACGGGCCCTTGTGGCAAGGCCTTCCGTCTGAGATTTTATTGGCCGGCGGCCCAGGCAGAATCTTGGACTTAGTCAACGATCGTCGGTTGCCACTTTTGCTAACAAAGCCACATGCCACCCAGCCCTTAAAACTATACCCATCACACTGGCGTTCGCGGTATTGGGGCTTGACATGGTTGGACCCCTTAAGGAGGAACCCACAAGCAAAAATACCTATTGGTCATGGTGGATAAATTCACCAAATGGATAGAGGCCAAGCACATTAAAGCGGCGAATCCGGACGGTGATAGACTTCATATCAAGGGTAGTGCACCGTTACGGTGTCCCCACGATATCATCACGATAACGGCACCAACTTCACGGCCGATGAGGTCAAATTATGGTGCAAAAACATGGGCATCAAGCTCGATTCGCCTCGATCTATCACCCTCAAACCAACGACCAAGTCAAGCGAGCAAATGGTCTAATCATGGCGGCATTAAACCCGGACTAGTGCGGTCCCTCAAGGAATCTAACACGCCTTTGGGTTGAGGCTTCGACTCCGTACTCTTGGGGCTGCGGACCACGCCGAATCGTACTACGGATTCACACCATTCTTTATGGTATGCTGGCGCGAAAGCAGTCCTGCCTGCGACATAATACATGACTCACCTCGGCGTGCGCATGTATGAAGAAAGAAAAGCCGAGCTCGATCGGCGGGACAGTTGGGCGCATTGGAGGAGGGCGGCGTGGCAAAAAGCTTGTTCGCATTCTATCAACGAGGCTCGAAGATATCAAAAGCGAAATGCGGGCCAAAGCTTATGCGTTGGCGAACTAGTTCTCGCTGCTTGGACAAGAAAAGGACAAACTCAAGCCCAAATGGGAAGGTCCCTTCATCATCGACCAGGTCGACGGCGGAACATACCGTCTGCGAAGCGCATCGGATAACCGACTCGAGCCAAACCCATGGAACACAACCCGTCTCGAAGATTCTCGCCTAAGCGCGGACTCCAAGTTCGTCTCCTTCCGTCCACATTTTCTATTTTTGCTGTCTTTTATTTCTCTCCTTCCTCCTCCTTCTTGAAGCCTCTAGAGGCTCGTTTAGCTTTTTAGCACATACTTGGCGCTGTCGCTCATTATACACAGGGGCTTCTTTATGAAGCTTATTTATCTGAGCTTCATGCCCAACACATCGTTAAACTTTCGCATGTACCTTTTATTCACCATTATATGCATCGATATGACTTAAGTTTTGGCCAAGCTGGGTTGCTGGCTCTGTGCTTACCCTACGTTCCCGATTGTTCGGCTAGGTGGTAAAGGAGCACCTCTGCGATTATTCTTGTCGGGTCAGCGGATGTGTACCTCGGTGGGTGAGCGAAAGCTAAGCGTTCTTAAGGGAATATTTGGTGGTGAACTGAAAGATGATTTTAATTATTTTACCATCTGCCCCGGATGATTTTCTGCTTTCATAGCAGCTTTGACATGCACTTTGGGCATGCATCAGCGAAAAGAACCCATAGCGGAACTATTCTCCTGGAAGATGTTTCTTACTACCCATGTAATATAACATAACTAGTTGGGCACTTGTATGATACAGCAACAATGACCCCTCGCCTTGTCTCCATGCATACCCGGTTCTTATATAACCACAAGGTATTCGGACACACTCCGGACTATTGGGTCATGAGGTCGAAGAAAAAAGGTCCGCTATGACAAGCGATCTACAATCCGGCTAGAAGACATTTTTCATGTCATATTTTTACATAGTCAACTCGACTCATTGTATTCCTCCTCAATGCCATCTAATAGGCTATCTAATTTACAATCTTCTTTGGGAATACTTGGCCAATTCTACTTGGCCATACACTAAACTTCTGAGGATCTCCATCATCGGGCCCCCACAGGTCCGACCTCGGCCATGTGGTTTGGGTCAACAACCGTGTCTGGTGTCTTTACCATGGCCGAGCCTCCTGGCGCCTTGGCCAGGCGATATCTTCCATAGTCGGGCGCCGTCGTGCTACTTGAAGCCGTTCTGCCAACTCCCCAATGCCTTGGGCGGGAGGAGAGATAGCCACAAGGCCTGGCGATGCCTTTCATCACTGCGGACTCGTTCGAAATGCGGTAGCATAGTCGGGAAGAAGATCACCCGAGACACAGGCATCTCCTCCTCGGGGCGACCTGTGAGCAAACCTACATACATGTTTATGTTAGTCGCCTTCCTTGCCGAACTCTTTCAAAGTTCCTCAAGCACTTACTGAAAATGCAGCGATGAAGCCGCCGATTCTCCTTCTGGTCGAAGGAAGCGGGCACGAACATCCTTTAGTTCCTCACCCAGCTTGGTGTTGGCATCTTGGAGTTATTTTTCTCTGCCGCACCCTCGTAAGCGCTCTCGCCAGCCTTTAGCTGGCGCAAAACTTCTGCTTGTCCGGATCTAGTCGGTGACATCTGCACAATGTTTTTGTCGAGTTACACACCCGCACTTCATAAACTATTTATCTTTTGAAGCATATATTACGGAGGGGTCTCTGTGGCTCCCCATGTGGCTAGTCTTGACCTCAAGTTGGGCCTTGCACTCTTCAAGCTCTGGGACGATCGGGTACTCTTTTGTAAGATCTGCATAGCAAATGATCCTTAAATCAGTTATTCTAACTATTTTAAGTCTGAGGAGACTCTGCATATATATTTATCAAATTTCCTTACCCGTATGTCCTTTACATACTGCTCAGTGGCTCTGGCTAGACCATCTTGGCTGACGCAGTGCACATCTCCAATTGAAGGCATTCAAGGCCTCTTGGGAGAAACATGCGCCACGAAGAAGCTGTCCGGCGCTTTGTGATTCAGCGCTCTCCACCTCGGAGTTGGTGGCGGACAATCTGTCGGCATCCTCTATCGGAGGAGGCATCAATCGCCTCTTGTTAGCCTCGCTTACGGACCCGGCTTTAGAGCTTGGCGGCGGAGGTTCGATTGGCAACCTCTTCCGGTCTCGATCCGTGGCGCTCTTTCTGAAAAGAGCGTCGACGTTGTACACCTTCGAGGAATCAATCCTAGGAACATGGTGACATGCCATACCATTGCGGTGAAGTTTCGATCCGGACCGCACTCCTTTTTAGCCTGCGGGGCCGTACTACCCCTTGTTGGCCAGCCGCCGCGGGCTCGGCTTCCTGCCTCGAAGGTACCCCCTGTGAAACACCATTGGTATTCGGTGATCGAGATAAGCACAGATGGGTCATTATCAGAATATTGGGACCTTGGTCTCAGTTACCTGCGAGGCTGGAGGTATTCCGGGGTAATCGGCCGTAATGGCAACCAGAGCATTGTCGATGCTTAGTTGGTGGAATACCCCGTCGATCAACTCCACCTTTATATCCGGATCCTCTTCGGAGGTCGGATCAAGGGACCGTTCCGGATCCTCGGGTTGTGGGGGCGGGATGTGTATCTTCTCCATAGTCCGGTACAGTTCCTGCGTGGAAACCATGAAATGAGATAACCATGGGAACATGGATCGGACAGGTCACAAAGATGTTTGCTTACCTAGCTTTGAGGATTATTCGAAGAAAACTCCTTGATGGATTGGCCGGAGGAAGCCTCCTCCTCCCCTTTATACATGGCGGACAAGATCTTCACAGTTCGGTGACCGATCCCGCCCTTTGCGGCCATGGCGGGTGGCATCGTCTTCCCGTTGAAGTCCCACATGGGGTGGCCCCTATATTGGGCGGTGCACACTCCTCAAAATGCAGATTGCCATGACTCAATCATGGTCAATCCGGCATGAGCCGATAACCTTATTGGCTCATCAAATAGAGGACATCCTGGTCATTTTTCCTCCGGGGCTCAGAGGCGACAACTTAGGCGCTTCTTGGAGGAGCATTCTTGAACTCGGAAGGCTGATCCGACCAGGATCCGGCAGCGGGGCGTCCTCCATGTAGAACCATTCGAAGGCGGTCTTGGACGCCTTCTTCGGGGTTCGGATAGGTATCCGGTCCGGCGATCGCCATAGCTTCGGCTCCGCCCACTTGATATATTGACCCCTCATGAGAGCGGGGTACTAGGCGAGAATAATCTCTTCCACAGCCGAAATGAGCCTCGGCGCCCAGAACAGTTAGCAAAGGGCCACGAAGCCCGCGATGTGCAAGATGGAGGCAGGGAGTAAGGTGGTGCAAGCTGGAGGCCGTAGAACTCCAAGAGCCCCGGAGAAAGCGGATGGATTGGAAATCCGAGTCCTCTTACTAGATAAGAGATGAAACATACCCGCTCTCCTTTAGAGGATCGGGGACACTCTCCGCTTGCTTTCCGCCCTTGTAGGTGGCAAGTCAGCTCGAACCGGAACCATGAAGGCGGGAAGAAATCCCTTGGCAGGTATAACTAGCTCGCTATCTTGGGGTGAGCATCTCTCCCAATTTCGGGCTGAAATTGGGGCCTTGAAGGAAGAGCAGCGTCGTGTCCATGATGGAATGTGCTTTGGTCGAGGCGCTCCGTTGAAAGCTTCATGAAGGGGATGGTGTGACTCAGATCTAGAACCTCGCCCCTTTATAGGCAGCTCATTTGCGCAGCTAGGGAGGTAATTGTAAAAATACCGGGCTTTTAGCATTCATTCAAACACGTGGAAGATGGCCATTATTGGGCGTAGAAGCCAAGGCGCTGCATTTATCGAAGCGGACACTATTAACGACAAGTATATGGAATTTGGAGAAGAACCGCCTCATAATGCGAAGACAATCAGCAGCCGGACTCATCGTCATTGAAGCTTGGTTAGGGAGACTCTTGAGGAGTCGGTTAGGGGTGTCCGGTATAGCTGAACTATCAGCGTTGGCGGACTCTGGACTATGAAGATACAAGATTGAAGACTTACGTCCGTGTCGGATGGGACTTTCCTTGGCGTGGAAGGCAAGCTTGGCGATCTGGATATGTAGATCTCCTACCATTGTAACCGACTACGTGTAACCCTAAACTATCCGTGTCTATATAAACCGGAGGGTTTTAGTCCGTGGGGCGAACAACAATCATACCATAGGCTAGCTTCTAGGGTTTAGCCTCCTTGATCTCGTGGTAGATCCTCTTGTACTACATCCACAATATCAATATCGATCGAGCGGGGCGTAGGTTTTACCTCCATCAAGAGGGCCGAACACAGGTAAAACATCGTGTCCCTTGTCTCCTGTTACCATCCGCCTAGGCCTTGATTCGGGACCCCCTACCGAGATCCGCGGTTTGACACCGACAATCACCCTCAACCCGGCCTGCTCGGCGCGCTCTAGCTGTGCACCCCCCACCATCTGCCGGTGGCCGTCACGGACTCTCATCAGCAGCGGCGCGGCGGCATGCTCTCGGTTGAAACCTTCAGCCTCCTCCACATACAGTGAGGCGGCTTCAACCCACAAGCCCTTCTTGGGCATCGAGGCGGTTCATCCAGCTCACAGGGCAGATCCGTCTCGGTAACCTGACACCTCGACAACTTCCGCGCAGAGCTGATCGACCCGACGCCGCCCCATCAGCCTCCCTACAAGCGCCATCCTCGGCTACCGACACTAGCCAGATTAATGGCGCGACTCACCAGTACAACCTCATGAAGATGCCAGAACAGCGGCGTCCTCACGGTGTCGAGACACGGGGATGCGTTGTAGGTGCTCAACACGTCTTCAAAGCTCTTGGGCGGCAAAGCCAGCTGACTCGAGCGCCCCAGCAAGGGGGCTGCGCCCGTAAGAAAAGTAGTTGTTCACCCAAGACAAGGAAGAGACCAAGCGAATCTTGGTCGGCGAGGGCGGATCCACTAGCGCCACCTTCACCATAGGCGCCAACCTCGAGCCCGGCAGGAGAAGCCTGGTCGAGAGTTCTCTGGCGAATAAGAAGGTATTACGCATGGGAACCAGATCAGTTAGCGAGGATCACTGAGGCGTGTCGGCACCACCTCAACGTGTGCCCCAATGTCGCCCGTGAAGCGAAGGCAAAGCGGCAGTCCTTTGAAAGCAGCTTTCATCATCCAAGAGCTACTGCAAGTTAGAAGCTGCGAGGGGTCATTCGCGAGGTCCGATACCTGGATTGGTTGTGCCAGCCCGTTGTGCCAATGAAAGGGGAAGGCATGTGTCGAAACTTCACCAACCTCAACAAAGCCTGCCCGCAAGATCCATTCCGCTCCCTACGCATCGATCGGATCGTCGATTCCACCGCCGAGTCGCGACCTGTTATGTTTCTTGGATGCCTTCTGGGTATCACCAGATCAAGATAAGCGGTGGTAGGCGTGGAAAAAATGGCTTTCGACCCGTGTGGGGTGTCTTGCTACATGCATGCCGTTAGGGCTGCATAGCGCAGAGAGCAACCTTTCGTGGTGATGCACATCACCTTGGGCCCTTGACTCACGAAAGAATGTTGAGGCTTCGTCGATGACATTGTGGTGAAGTCTCGGGAGGCCAGAACCACGATACAAGACCTAGAGGAGACACCATGAGCCTCAGCGGTGAACCGGCTCAACCAGAGAAGTGTGTGTTTGGGGTCCCCTCGGGCAAGCTCTTGGGCTTCCTCGTGTCCCACCGGGCATCGAGGCTAACCTAGAGAGGTCAGGCGATCGAGGACATGAGCCCGCCAAGACCCTCGAGAGAAATGCAGAAGCTCACAGGACGTGACCGCACTAGGGCCTTCATCTCCATGTTGGGGAGGCGGCGCTGCCTTTCTTCAGTGATGAAGAAAAGGGGCCCTTTGAATGGGTGAAGAGGCGACAAGGCATTCAAGACCTCAAGAGGTACCTAAACAGCCCTCGGTAATGGTAGCCCAGCCCCTCAGAACCACAGTGCTCTACCTTGCAGCCCTCCCTACACTTGGTGCCAGCACTGGTGGCGGTTAGGGAGGCGTCGGACAAAACAGCGGCAGCTGCCGGGTCAAGGCGAAGCAGGATCAAGGAGACTCCACGAGACCCGCTTGCCTGATGCAGAGAAGGATCAGCCGCCCGCGAGCACTCGGGACGGAAGGGCCCTCCCAGGCGACCAACGATGGAGGCCCCCTTGTCTCGGGGCGCCCGGCCTCGGGCGCCATCGACACCAGCACTCCCAACCTTGTTGAACACCTGTGTGCCATTCGGCCACGGTGTTGCGGGGCCTTGGTAGCGGTACCCCATGCCTCAGAACTCCTCCTCGCGCTGTTGGTGCCTCGCTGGCTGCGACATTATTCAGAGCCACCCATCAAGGTTGTCTCAGCGTACCCCTTGGAAAGGGTGCTAAGGAGCTAACTCAGCTGGAAGAGTCGCTGAGTGGAACATCGAACTGCAAGCATTTCAGCTCGAATTCAGCACAACGAGTCATCAAGGGGGCGCATTGGCAGATTTCATGGCGAGAATGGGCCGGAGGCCCGGGCCTCAAGGCTGATGAGGACCGATCCCTCTTCGGAGAAGCGAAGCGCCCGAGCAGTTAGGTCATGTACTTGATGGGGCGTTCTCCCGAGCCTGGCAGGCTGGGCAGTGCTTATATCTCCTACTCAAGACAAGCTCTATTCGCCGTGTAGCTCTGTTTCCGGCACGGAGGAAAAGGTCTCCAACAACATAGCAGAATATGAAGGCGATGGCGAGGCTGAAGGCCTGACTGCCCTAGGGTGAAAGCGCCTTACCATCAAGGGTGATTCACAACTCCTCGTCAACTTCTCCAACAAGGTATACTGAGCGAGGATGAGCACATGGAAGCCTACCTCGCGAGGTCGCGGAGATGGAGAAGCAGTTTTGGGGCTGGAGTTGCGGCATGTGCCCGTGGCACAATCAAGAGGCGGCGACATCACCAAGCGGGCATCGGGCGGCTACCTCGGGGCTGGCGTCTTGAAGTGGCTCTTCAAGCCCTCGACGCCGCGCCATCGCTGTCAACCGCAGTGCAGCCTCGGGAGGAGCTCCCCGACCACGGAGCCTTAGGAGCCGATGCGTGGCCCGGCCTCGAGGCCGCTTTGCTCTTGGCTGGAGCCTCGGGAGGTCTTTGGATCACAGAGCTCCCGGAGCTACAGCGCAAAGGACCTTGCGGAGAAGGAGGAGTAAGCGGGCGTGTGTGGCGGACAAGCCACATCATACTGCGTAAGGGATGTATAGCTCTCAGGAGGCGATCAAATGATGTGTCCCTCTGGCTGCTACTCCGGGAAGCAAGGGAAGAGGCTGCTTGGCGAGATATTGTCGGCGTTACGGAGCAGGAGTCCCAGACTTGCACTGCGGCCTGCGGCGTGGCTCGAAGGAGGCCAGCCACGGCCCATCTTCATCAGCATAAGCTCAAGACCCTCGCGAGGCCAAGCCTCATGAGGCAGGCGACAAGGAGCTTCCTCGAGGCACGGCCTCGTCGGGCTGGCTCATGAGGAGGCCGGAGAGTTCAAGCGAGGTACCTCGTGAGGTGTCCATGGCGCAAGCCATGCATACGACCAAGAGGCGCCCGATCGAGGCGCCAGCCCAGTGATGTCCTCCTTTCCTCTTTGGTGCAAAGAGAAAGCGCAGCTGGCGAAAGCATCAAGCAAGGCATACTGTTTGATTGCAACAAGACCAAGACCAATAGCAGTGGAAGGGGGTCGTGGAGCCCAGCGGCGTCAACACGAGCCTTTGTGAGGCGAGGACCAACTTTAGTCAGGGATAAGTGTACCCGCTGTTCCCCTTCAAAATGGCAAATTGTTGGCGCCCCGCTCAATATTTGGGAAGAGGCCGGGGCTATCGCCTATAAATAGGACTAGCCACCCACGGGTAGAGGAGCTTGATCCGGATCCTCATCAAAAACCAGTAGCTAAATGGCTGAACCCCACCTAGCAGTTCACCGCACCCGCCAAACAGACCCTCGCGAGGCTGTTCTTCCTTATGTGTTCCTCATCAGCCCAGAGGCAATCTACCACAACACACTGAGTAAGGGTATTACACGGAATGGTGGCCGAACCGATATAAATCTCGTGTCTCTTGTGCTGTTCCGTTTAGTAGTTTAGGTCCCCAGCGATTGGCCGAGTGCGAGGCGGTGGAGGTTGGATCTCCATGCGCACCCGGTGTTGAACCTCAAAGTCTGCGGAACCCGAAATCCGACATTTAGCGCGCCCGGTAAAGTGCGCGGAATCGCCTTCGTCGCCTCGTTCTTCCCCGACCACCGCAACCATATCGGCGCCCGTCGGTCCCAGCGCCAGCGCCGAAACGCCCTGCGCCTCCCATATCGCCTAGACAGCTCCGTCGTAGGCGCCCTCGTCGTTCCCGTCACCTGCCATCAACGCCGCCACCGGCCCGGCGAAACGGCAACAAGCATCATCGGCACCCGTCCATGAAGCGGGGCAGCGCACCGCCGCCCGCCGCTCACCGCTGGTTCTTCGTCGCGCTTCGCCCAGCAGCATCATGGAACGGCCCGACTGCACTCGCCAGCGACAAGCGAGCTCTGCGCTACCGCCCGTCGGCAGCGTCTGAAGAAATGGCTCGACGAGTCGCCGAAACTCATCCCGCGCTGCGGAGCGCCCCGCACCGTCCGTCTCGCTGCACGAACCCGCCCAGCGGCATTAAACTCCAGGCGCCTGGCAGCCTCCTCCTCAAGCGCCCACAGCCCCAAGCGCGTGGCCCCTGGCGGAACCAGCTCCGCCGGGCGCCAGCGGAAAAAGCGAGCTGTCAAGATGTTCCTCGCCCACGAAGCTTGGCAGCTCCCGCCCGGCCGTCGGGACCCTGCGCTGCCCCGGCAGCGGCCAGGGAGGCCCTAAGACCAAGCTCTCTGTCGTCAAGAGGCCCCAGCGGCCTGGCCGGGCTGCCCAGCGCCTTCACCTCCGAGCCTACGCAGCGTCGCGTGGCCCGCCCAAGTTCAAGCCAGACCTGCCTCCTCGCTCTGACTGCCTGCACCGCTGACCCTCTGAGTTCCTCCGGCTCTGAGCTGGGCATCGAGCTACCAGCGGGGATGAAAGGTCATGGCGAACTGGTTTCCCATGGCGCTCAGGGCGGGCCTTTGGCTCTGAATCGGCCCCGAGCACGATCTCTTCTGGGCGAGATCGCACCCGCTTCGCCATCCAACTTCGGGGTACTCGCGACCGGCCACCGCCGTGGCGACATCGCCGAATGAAGCGGCAGCGGAAACCCTACAAAGTACATCAGCGCTTCAACAACGCGCGCCTCAAGATACCCGGGGGTAGCGGAGGCCATCATCTCTGCCTTCTCCGAAAGGCGTCGCGGCGTCGTCAAGATGAAGGAGGTTGGCGATGCATGAAGATCTGTGCGTCCTTGGAGCTGTTCAACTTGGCGACCAAGTCGCCCGGGAGCTGAGGCGCCTCTCTCCTCCTCGGGACTGCTGCCGCGGATCGAAAAAAAATTCCAAAGGCCAGGGCGTGAAGCGCAAAGGGGCCTGCGTACTCGTGGCGAACCAGACACCAGCAGGCGAGATCAGCCCGAGTCCTCCAAGGGCGATCGGTACTTCGTGTACCCGACCTCCACCCTGCACTAATGAATGCCAGAGCTCGGGCCGCTCTGGCGAAGGAAGGGTCGTGGCGCCCGGCCTTGGCGACCGGGGCTCTGACCGAGAGGACGGAAGAATGCGGGGCTGCAGGAAGACCGCGGCCCGTCAAAGTGGCGCGACCAACCTCGCGAGCGTTGGCAAGACCCGCCTGCGAGGAGGCTGGAAGGATCAGCCTCGCGAGATCGCCCAGCGAGGCGAGCCTCCCTCGCTGCTGCTGCGAGACAAGGAGAATTGAGGACCGTCATCAGGACGAGGGGGCTCGGGGCTTCCAGGAACCGCGTGCGATCGCCTGCATCCAGGGCGGAGCTCAAGCCCCAGCCTCTCAGCGCATCTTCAAGAAGTTCGCCCGCGAAATGAATGCAGTCCTCCCCAAGCTCGAGGCCACGCGCCGTCTCAGGTGGTCGGCGTGCGCTATCATGTTCAGCTCAGCGGATCAGCTCAAGTCTTGGCCACAGCGAGAGTTCTCCCGATGCTTTGTTCCCCAATCATCGACAACGTGCTGGTCACCAAAGATCCTCATCGGCCGGCGGGCGGGACTCAACGTCTGTCCGTGAAACATTCAACAATCTTCAAGTGCCTTCAGATCAGACTATAGCCAGGCCTTTCTCCGGTCACCGGCGGTTCCACGGTCGATCGGGCAGGTCCGCCTTCTGTTACCTTCGGGGCTCGACCTTCCACAAGAGCTCGCCGACGGCGTCGCCCACATTCGCTTTGCCGTACAACACCATCCTCGGTACCCGTGCTGGCCAAATTCATGGCGCGTAGCCCACCATAGCTACGCGTCCTCAAGATGCCGAGGCGGCGGGGTCATCCGCAGTGCCCTGTGAAGAGAGGCAGCGTGTGCTCCTGGGCGAGCCTTTCAGAGCACGCGCCGCTAGAAGAACCGACCCAGCGGTAGGAGGCCTCCAGGCGCACCCAGAAAGAAGACATCGACCGGCCCGGCTCCTCAAGAGGCAGGCCCTCGGAGAACCCGCACGGGCCTGGCGAAACCTCCTTCCATCGCATAGGAAAAGCGCCCGGTGCCCTCGTCGAGGCCGGGCTCGGGGCTCTCCACTGGAGAGGCCGCCGACCTCGCCAAGGTCACGAGGGAGGCAGCTTGGGCACCGTGGGCGTGCTTGAGCCGCGTTTCCCATAGCGGGAGCAAAGAGCAGGAGGGCGAACCCTCGGGAGTTCGTCGGCAAGGCCATTCGGGGACTCTGAGAGTCAGGGTCACGAGGGCAGCCGCCGCCCTGGCTGCTGGCCCCCCATCGGCGAGAGATGGTGGGCTCTTGTGTCTGCATCGACATACCACAGGCTCATGGGCAGCGTCTCAAGCGCCTCTGGCCCTCATGAGTGGGGCGTTGCAGAGGCCGCCCACGGCTGTGCATGCCTCACGGCACCTGCCAAGCAGCGGTTGCTGCGCACCAGCATCTCATGAGGCCGTCTGGAGGCTCGAGGGGTCCGGCTGCGCCGCGCAGCCTGGCGGAGATGGAGATGGCCCCGAGGCCGCCCGGCCTCGGATCCTCCGAGCCCCGGGACTAGGGGCTCGTGACGATCGCTCCGCAGCCCACCGTCGGCCACCAACACCTTCGTCCCCAACATCACCGGGTGACATCTTTAAGTTTTATTTCCGGCTGGGGCGCCTTGAGGGCCGCATTATTCCCGGCAGCGTGGAATCGTCCTGCGGCATGTATCCTTTTATTTCATGTCATTAGCCAATCCTGTTGAGGCGCCCTCGGGCTGCATCATCCCCAAATTTCGGGCTGTCCCAGCGACATGTATCCTTCTTCGTTTTCCTTAGGGTTATGCTCTCGCTCCACCATGCTTGTTATTTGGTGCCTTTTCACGGGTGGCGGAATCTTGCACGTTAAAGGGGGGGTGCACGAGCATCGCGACTTCAGGGCTCCTCTGGCTCTCGGCCCTCACCCTCTGGTCTTGTCCATGGCATCGCGACCTGGCTTGCCGGCGGACGGTGACACCAGCCGAGAGCGGGACCGGGGCGTAGGAGTTTAGTCATCTAACCCGACTTAGCGCGTTAAAGGGGGGTGCACGAGCATCGCGACTCGGGGCTCCTACCGGCTCTCCGGCCCTCACCTCTGGTCTTGTCCATGGCATCACGACTGGCTTGCCAGCGGCAGGTGAGACCAGCCGAGGCGGGACGGGGCGTGGGATTCTTTGCATCTAACCCGGCTTGCAGCGTTAAAGGGGTGCACGAGCATCACGACTGGAGCTCTACCGGCTCTCGGCCCTCACCCTGGTCTTGTCCATGGCATCGCGACACTGGCTTGCCCGGCGGCATTTGAACCAGCCGAGCGGGACCGGGGGCGTGGGGTTCGTCATCTAAACCAGCTTGCTGGCGTTAAAGGGGGGTGCACGAGGATCGCGACTCAGGGCTCCTACCGGCTCTCCGGCCCTCACCCTCTGGTCTTGTCCGCCACTGGCACGACTTGGCAGGCGGCAGGTGAGACCAACCCGAGCCGGAACGAAGGCGTGAAGCTCGACATCTGGCCAAATTGCGAGGAACACTCGAAGATAGGCCCGAGCGAGCGCCTCCCGCCTTGGTAGGGCCCGTGAGTCCCGGCGGCTCACGGGTGCCCGACCACACCTCGTCCAGCCCTACCGTGCCAGCCACGTGTCGAGGTGAGGCTATATCGCCAGGGGCTCCTCAGGGCCCTGTCAATGATGGAAGCACCATGCTCCGTGTTGGCGGCGCTCCTTGCCGAGGCGGCTATGCCCGTGCAGCATCGCGAGCGCTATACTCACGCTGGTGATAAACAAGCGAGGTGGCCTCGGGTCGCATCAACCTCGAGGAGCGAGCTGATGTCGGCCCCTCATCGCAATGCCTCCCCTCGGGGCGCCCGCCTGAAGAGCTGGAGCACGAAGGCTCTGCGCTGAGTCACGCCATGCATACGCCGCCACCAGACCCCGGTCCTGGATCGTCGTCGTCACTCCCAGAGTGGAGCCAAGAGTCACGAATGCCGTTTAGTGTCTAGGGGACTCCTGAGCATCGCGACTCGGAGCCCTAACTGGTCACGTAGCCCATCACCCCTTAGTTCAGAAAGGTTAATGGCGGTTGAGGTATGTGCGGGGCGGGCTCTGCGGGCGTGAAACAGATAGATCCGCCCGCGTCTCACCTCCCTACTTGCTGTTAAATGCGCCAAGGGGACTCCTGAGCATCGCGACTCAGGAACCTAACTTGTCACGTAGCCCCTCACTCCTTGGTCCCGTCCTTGGTTTCGGTCCGGGGCTAGCGATGGTAGCTGAGGTATCTGGTAGGGCAAGACTCTGCGGCGTGGAACATAAGCAAGTAGGAGGCATAAAATTCAAGGAATTCAAAAGCAAATATTATAGTCCACACTGTTATTCATAATACCAAATGCAAGTTTAAACGCCTCCCGAGGCATGATACATGTGCAGGAATTAAAAGTAGGGCGGGAGCCTGGCGGAGTCACTTGTCGGCGGTGGAGCAGCAGCAGTGGGTTCGCCTCGTGGAGCAGCGGGGCGGCAGCGCCTCGCTGGCAGCTTGGTCTTGAAGGCCGGAACCCCAGGAGCCTCGCGACCCTTCCACAGCCTCGGCAGCGGCTAGCTGCATGCTTTCCGCCAAGCTTCTGGCTCCGGCAGGCTGTCAAGGTCGGCGCTAGGATCGCGAAGGTAGATGTGGGTGAGGACCAGCGTCGTTGTCGCGAAGACAAGACCGCGCCCGGCCTCGGCCGTGGGGCCAAGGCCAAGGGTGACATCCTCAAGCCTTGCGAACCAGGAAGGGAAGCATCTTGGCGGGACCATCCTCGGCGCCCGGCCAGCCGGACTCTCCTCCGGCAGTGCGTGGCGTCTTCAGCAAAAGCGAGCCTTCACCTCCATATCCGTGAAGGCCACGCGATCTTCATAAGAACATCGCGCCTTGTCATCCTTCGACCTTCCGCCTCCAGCTCCTGCTCTAAGCGCGCCTAGGCGGTCGCGGCGCTTCTTGAGCCTGGCCTCCCGGTCCTTGGCGGTCGCCTCGCGAGCCTTCATGCTTTCCACTGCTCTGGCGGAGGCGGGCCTCCTCGGCAAGCTGGTTCTGCAGGCCCATCAGCTCGCCCTCCAGCGTCTCACAGCGACCTTGGATGCTAGCTGCCTCCCGAGGCAGCATCACGGGCAATCTGCGCCTCATGGACAGCCTGCTTCTCCTGCGTCGCGCAAGCCGTCGAGGGCTCGGACCAGCGCCACCCGTCAAGCATCGGGCCGAATCCAGCGAAGCCAGCTCCAAGCGCCCGACCATCGGGCGGGAGTCGGCGCCCGGAAGATCCTGCAGGCGGTCCGGTCCGGCAGCGCGATCGAAACAGTATTCGGAGGAGCAGCGGTCGGTGGAGTAGGAGGAAGGCGGCTGTGTGACCCGCTGCAGCTGAGGCGGAACCGGGGCGCCACAGCGATAGTGGAGGCAGCGCCAAGCAAGGCACCTCGGAGTCGCTGGGTCAAGGGGCTAAGCTTCGCCGCAGTGAGGCTCGGCCGAAGGCCTCGCGAGCGCCTTGCGGGCAGGAGGCTGTCGCGTCATGATCACCTTCTTTCTCAGGCGAGCACCGCCATAGATGGGGCCTCGAGGGCCCTTGACTTCTTCCCCGTGGGCGCCCGGCTGGCAGAAGGACATGGACATCGGATCTCGTCGGCGGAGCAATAATCAAAGGCGGGAAGCGGGCACTTACAAGTCATCGCTGGTGGACTCGAGGCAGCCTCCGGCCGAATTTAAAGCCAGCAAAGGCGGCTGCAAGGTCGGCTTCAAGGGACCGGGAGCAGGAGGCGCGTGCGGATCGCCCGGGGCAGGCGGACCCTCGAGGACCAGCCCAGTCCGGTCCTTCTGCCGGGATCGGGGCAGGGCTCTGCCTCCCTGCTCATCCTCATCCTCGTCGTCGTCCACTCACAGGGGGCGGAGAGTGCAGGACCCTCTGCCCGAAGGGAGGCCCTTGACTCCGCCCCAGAATCAACCCCTCTCCCGGCTCTCTTTCCTCCACCTCTTCGCTGGAGTCGGCAGAGGACACGTCCACCAGTTCCTCCGGAGCCTCCACGGGCACGGGCCCATCCCCATTGAAGACAGGCATTGGCCCCACTACTTGCTCCCAATCCTCGCGAAGGAACAAGGGCACGGGGGCGCCCTCCAGTCTCGCCACATCGCCCCCAACCAAGGACCGGAGGACCGCCTCCAGATCCTCGTCAGCCAGGACCACGGGACTCGAGTGAGGCCTCCACATCAGCAGGAAATGCTTGGCCAAGCGGGCGAGTTGATGCTCCAGGAACTCCCTCAGCAGCGACGCACCGGTCAGCTTCGCCGCAGCCACGCCGGCCGGCTTTAGATCTGCGTCCATCTTCTCGGCCACCACGGCGCGGGGATCGAAGCTCCACTCCGGGACCGATCGCCGGGCTCGCGGGTGCTCCGTGGAAAGGATCAGCCGTGAGTGGATCGCCAGCATCCACCAAGACCCACTGCTCCTGAAGCCCTCAATCCGCTTCCCAGGGTTTGAAATGGCGATGGCTCCGCCCGTGTCTTGACAAGCTTCGCGCCTTGTGGCGGAACCTGAGGAGGTTGCGGGGAGAAATAATGGCGTAGCCTTAAGGCCACGAGGCTTCACCCCAACATGGGCCTCACGATAGTAAGCGAATTGCGGAAGAAGGACAGAGTTGGGATGGAGGTGCAGAGCTTGAATGTTGTAGTGACGGAGGACGGAGAGGAAGAACTCAGAAAAGGGAGGCACTAGACCAGCAATGATGGCGATCATGAAGAACGGGTAGAAGGTACTCCCCCGACCCTCAGGGCGGAAGAGCCGGCCTTGAACGCCTCCGTTCCGTTGACGCCCTGCGCCTCCGCCATCCGGCGCACAGGCGAGCTGCAGCTCCCCGACACATTTAGGCGGGTCCAAGGCGGGAGAGTACCAAGCTCGGCCGGGGCTTGGCGTAGGAGCCATGAATGGCTAGGGCACTTGTGCGGAGTGGATCTGAAGATCTTGGAGCAGAGGAGAGGAGGCGAAAGGGAATCTGAGCAGCAACTGGAGAAATTAAAGGAGGCAAGGAAGATGCCGCTCTGTTATCAACTCACGCGGTTGTAGAGGCGCACGCGTCCAATGAACCGCCACGCGTCGCCCAAGGCCGCAGGCTGTTAGGGCCCGCGACGCTTCGCACTTGCCCTTTCGCCTCTCTGCTCGGCCAAGTTCGGGCGTGGCCGTGGGCCCGGGGGCTACTGTCGGCGTTCTGGGAGCAGGGGTCCCTAGACTTGCACACTGCGGACCTCTGGCGTGGCTCGAAGGAGGCCCGGCACGGCCCATCTTCATCAAAGCAAGCTCAAGACCCTCGCGGTCCAAGCCTCCTTGGTAGAGACGACAAGAGCTTCCTCGAGGCACGAGCCTCGTCGGGCTGGCTCATGAGGAGGCGGAGAGTTCAAGGCAGGGTACCTCGCGATGTGCCCATGGCGCCAAGCCATGGCGACCAAAGAGGCGCCCGATCGAGGCGCCCGGCTCATGATGTCCTCCTTTCCTCTTTGGTGCAAAGGGAGCAAGCGCGGCGAGGAGAGCATCAAGCAAAAGGCATCCGTTTGATTGCAACAAGACCAAGACCAGCCCAGCAATTTGGAAGGGTCATCGTGGAGCCCAAGTAGGCGTCATCACGAGCCTTTGACGGCGAGGACCAACTTTAGTCGGGATAAGTGTACCCGCTGTTCCCCTTCAAAATGGCCAATTGTTGGCGCCCTTCCGCTCAATATTTGGGAAGAGGCCGGGGGCCTTCCCTATAAATAGGACTAGCCACCCCCGGGTAGAGGGAGCTTGATTCGGATCCTCATCAAGAAACCAGTAGCTAAGCGATGAACCCCACCTAACAGTTCATCGCACCCGCCAGAACCAGACCCTCGCGAGGCTGTTCTTCCTTATGTGTTCCTCATCAGCCCAAGAGGCAATCTACCACACCACACCTTTGGGTAGGGTATTACACGCAATGGTGGCCCGAACGATATAAATCTCGTGTCTCTTGTGCTGTTCGTTTACTAGTTTAGGTCCCAGCGATTGGCGAGGTGCGAGGCGGTGGAGGTTGGATCTCTGTCGCGCAGTGTTTGAACCTCAAAAGTCTGCGGAACCCGAAATCCGACAGAGATATACGGTGGAGGCTGTGGGAATCATTCATCATCGCGGACCCTCATTGGCAAGGCGTTCATTGGCGGGTTTTATTATTACTTGCACTCAATGGCTTCCGTCGAACTGGTGAAGGCTTGAGGCCTGCCAATTCCATGCCAAGCAGATCCATTAGCGGCGGGAGGTCTGCAAACTATACCCTTCTCGTGGCCATTCGCAGTCTGGGGGCTGGATATCCTGGGCCCGTTCCTCGGGCGCCAGGGGGCTATCGCTACCTCTATGTCGCCGTGGACAAGTTCACCAAGTGGGCTGAAGTGGAAGCCGTCCACACCATCCCGTGGATTCTGCGGTCAAGTTCATCAAGGGCATCGTGAGCGGTTAAAGGTGCGAACCGCATCATCGCCGACAACAGTTACGCAATTCACAGTAACCTCTTCAAAACATATTGCACTAACCTTGGGGCCTTGAGATATGCTATGCCTCGGTAGCACACCAGCGGAGCAATGGTGGTGGCGGGCCAATGAGAGGTCTGAGGGGCCTCAAAACCGGGACATTCAAGAAGAAGTTGGAGGCTGCGGCGGAAAGGCTGGAGCGATGAGCTCTAGTCCGTATTGTGGTCCATCCGCTGGCAACGCGACCAAGCCGGTGAGGGAGACACCGTTCTTCCTGGTCTATGGAGCTGAAGCAGATCCTCCCTCACGAGGTCGGACATCCATTGCCGCAGGTCCTGATGTTCGGAGGCGTAGCAGGGGCGCCATGCGAGGACGGACCTCGTCTTTGGGGAGGAGCATCGTTGGGAAGCAGCGCTTCTGGCGGCAAGATACCAATAAGCGCTCTGGCCGTACCCTTGCCGCAACATCCGCCTCAAGACTCTCGAGGTAGGGGACCTCGTACTCAGGCGGGTTCTCTCCAGGGAAGGACTGCATAAGCTATCTCCCATGTGGGAGGGCCCGTTCAAGGTTGTTCATGTTTCCAGGCCCGGCTCCGCGCGCTTGGAGACTCAGGAGGGGGTGCCCGTCCAGAACGCGTGGAACATCCAGCACCTCCGAAAGTTTTACCCCTAAAAAGGCCCAGAGCCTGTGAAGAGGGCGAATGCCTGTGAAGCGCTACGTTTTGGAAAAGGCCCAGAGCCTGTGAAGAGGGCGAATGCCTGTGAAGCGTTGCGTTTTGGAAAAGGCCTCGAGCCTCTGAAGAAGGTGAATGCCTGTGAAGCTGTTGATTTTGGAAAAGGCCCGGTGCCTGTGAAGAAGGCAAACGCCTGTGAAGTTTATCTCTCTGGAAAAGGCCCGATGCCTGTGAAGAAGGCAAACACCTGTGAAGTTCATCTTTTTGAGAAAGGTCCGGAGCCTGTGAAGAAGGCCAATGCCTGTGAAGCTCGCCGCCCGTGACACTCTCACGTAATAATGAGTTGGGGTTGTACACGTCCCGGAGTCTCAGGAGCGCCGGCCTCAGGCCCTGGGTGTCACACCCTGATTTTCATGCCACTACACTTAAGCTAACAATCATGATAAAATGTGGTTTGACAAAAACTTTTGAGTGATTTGGACCTTGCCTTGATTGGTTTTTGTCTGCTGTTTGCAAGTGCTCTAAAAATCAAATAAATCCTCCAACTCCTATACTTCATCTCCTTGCTCCAAACTCTTGAGCCAATGATCATGCCATGTGTATAGGACATAAAAATAATTTCTTGCAAAAATAATTTGGCCAAATAGTATTTTCAAAAATTAGCTTTTCAAAACCCCGAAATTGAGGTTTGCCTTTGCAAGTACTTAATTAAGGGCAGTAAAATCTTTCAAAAATATATTTGACTCCTATTAGATATAGGATACCAAGAAACCACAATAATATAATTTTAAAGGTTATTTTCCTATTTTATTTAAAAGCTTTTCTTAAGTCCAGAAATGGTCTTTAATAGGGAAAAATTATTTTATTGTTTCAAAATATTTGACAAAACCTAGGAAACTCGGTGGACATATATTGTCCATATATAAGAGTTCCAACACATGGTCATGTTCAAAATGTTGGTCAAACCCCTAAAAAACCCTTTCTAGATATTTCAAGCTTTTGAAATATTTACAAAGGAAATATTCTCCAAAAATTCCAAGAAAATTCTAGCATGTCACATATGAAATGTTGGATGATCTTGATAAGTATCATGTCATGGAGAATAGTATAACCCCATGAAATCCCCTCAAAACCAATTCTGTCCATTTTGAAGTTTGAGCAACTCTACATTGCCAAGTGTCTCCTTTTGATCCCAATTTTTGTGGACATGTTCAAATCCTCAAATGATGACACTACACCAAGTGGTGCATCAAGGAGAATAGATTTGCACGACTAAATCTTGGTAAAGCCATTTCTGCTGATTTATAGGGTTTACCAAAGTTACATTGGCAACTTTCTTCAAATGGACTCAAACTTGGTGGTAAACCTCAATTATGTGTGACACTTGATCCTGTTAATTCTCATGTCAAGTGTAGTTAATTTGCTTGCCCAAATTTGCATCAAACACCTTCTGTCACTTTTCAAAAATCACCATTTTGACCACTTACCCTATTCTCCTTGAGCTCAATTTTTTTACCACAGCCCCTCCTAGTCCCCTTGCACCTCCAGTAGCAATGGCAAATCCATAGCTCAATTATTGGAGGGGTAAAACCCCACTTTCCCTCCCTGGACAGCCCCTCTCTCCCTCTTCTTCTACCTCCTCCTCTCCTACCGGCTCCCCAGGGCATCCAAGGCCATATACCACTTATTTACTTCCCCCTAGAGCCCCCAGACACTAGAGGCCAAGCTCTAGAGCGCGCTACAGTGCGCTCCCGCACTGTAGCCGCCCCCTGCCAAGCACCTCGGGCCACCTCGGGCCTCCCTAGCTCGCCCGACGATGCACGTCGGCGTCCGTAGCACGCTAAGCCCTGGTCCCCCTCTTCCTTCTCCCTCCTACGGCCTCCCTCACACGCGCGCCATGGCCGCCCGAGAGCTCCAATGAGCACACTCACAAATGCGGCGCCTCTGGCCCTCCTGCTCCCTCTCTTCCTTCCCCTGGTCGTGGACCACCTCCACAAACGCCTCAGACAAGCCCACGCGCGCCCCCGTGGCCTCCAGCAACGGCTAGAAGCTCGCCGGCGCACGAACCACGGTGCACCTCGCCCCCTTCTATTTAAGGCCACCCCCGAGCCCCCTCTCTACTCCTTTCGCCCTCTCTCCCTCCCGTACGTCACCCAGACCCAGCCAACCCTCTCTCCGAGCCCTCCGTCGCTCCCCATGGCCGGAGCCGAGCCGCCGGACTCCACCTAAATTCGCGCCCACCACTCCTCCTCCTCCCCTGTAGACCACTCCAGCGCCCCCTCATCACCACCGCTGACTCGCCAAGACTTCATTCCCTCCTCCCCGCTTTGCCCAGATCCCCAAACCTCGCCGACGGCCTCCTCCGCGGCCACCCAAGCCATCACTGTTGCAGCCCTCCACGACATGCGTGCAACACATCGATGGGTGCGGCGTGGACAACTGAGCACGCCGGTGGTCGTAGTGCCGCCAGAGACGCTCTGTAGCCCCGGCTATCACCGGCGGGAGCCGCTCCTCCCTGCGGCCGGAGAGCGCGCGGGAGGTTGAAGGCGACCTGCAGCTGGGCCCAGCGTGTCGGCGACCCTGGGCGGCCCCGCCGTTTAAGTGGAGACAGGCGGGCGAAATGCGCTCGACGTCGCCCGTCGCGGCGTGGCTGGCGCTGGGCGGCCCAGTCTTCATGGCACTATGTCGCACTCCAAAGTCGCAAGATAGGTATAAATCCCCCCTCCTTTGTCTTTTTCTTTTTTTCTGAAACTTGTAAAATCTCCCAAATATTCATATTACCTCCAAATTTGATGATTCAAATTTCTAGTAGCCCATAAAATCATGATCTATCTCATGGTGCAACTTGCACATTTTTCCAGGAACTTTTTCTTCACAAATATTTATCAAATCTTGTATTTCCATTTCTGTGATGAACTTTAGAAAATCACAGAGAGCCCAGTTTTTATCCAAATTCCATGATTCAAATTCCTAGATGCTTATAAGTTCAAAACTTAGTTTTTGAACATTTTTCCTAGTACTTTCTACACCACATAGAATAATGGTCCTACTTGTGTAATACGGTATGTATGGATGTAAGCCTCTTGTTATTCAGCTTCTGTGTGTTCAGTGAGCATTGATCTCTGGGATCACTGTACACGTGCATTCGGTGATCACAACTTATGAGTCGGGGTCCCCACACTGGGGTTCCCTCCCACACCCAGTGGCAGCACTTAGCTCCACGCTGGTGAGAAGACATCGAAGACTAGATTTGGTGCCAGACGCGGCTTTTCTCGTTTGCTTTTTGCAGTTGGCTTGTTCATTCCCATTTGAAGTATTATTGAAGTTGTTGCCATCTTTGGCTTGTGACTCCTTGCCTTTTCGCTCTCCTGCCTCGATTTTCTCGCGCAAGTCTCATGAGGAAGCAGTGAGCACCCTCAAAGTGTTTTCTGCCCTTATCATTTGAGGCTTCCCTACCCGGGTCCACTACAGGAGCACCCCTCCAGTCCGTGCCCCACGGGCACCGCGACACGAACACAGGACCTGGGTCTGTCGCCTCCACAGCTGAGGCCGGGAGCTACCTCTCCAGACTAACCTTTACAGGACATGAAGCGTTCAACGAGGCCTCGGCCTCGGGAAGCAAAGGCCACGACAGCCCCCGAGCTAAGTAATTTCTATGCGCAGGCGTGTGGCACAAAGGCATAATACTGAAATAGCGGAGAAACAGTACGATAATTAACAGCAATAGTCCAAGCACGCCCCCGCGGGGCCCTACACTACTGTCTCCTTGCGCAGGAAAAGGAAAAAGAACAAAACAGGCGTGACTCGCCTGACACCAACTCGCGGGGGAGACTCGAACTGCCTCCGGAGCTCAGGCGGACTCCCTCTCGCGCTTCATCGAGGCGCGACGGCGGGCAGACCCGCTACCTCCCTCCAGGCGAGCGCGGCGGCGCGGAGGCTGGTCGCGGCCACCGCTGGAGGAGCCGCTGCCCGAAGAAGAGTCGTCAAAGCTCGATAAACCCCGAGCGCCGCCAACCACGCGCGTGCTGTCGTCTTCATCGTCGTTGGGGCTGGGCCCACGGCCACGGTCGTCGTTTTCAGGGCAGCACCCAGCGCGGCGACCGTCTTCCCCGAACACCCTCACATAGAGGGCGGAATCACCGTCGAACTTGAAGTGCGGGGTGCAACGCCGGCTCAGACCACACGCACGGGCAAATGTTTGCCAGCCGCGGGTCAGGGCCACGCTCCCAGCTGGAGAGACCTCCAGTGAAGCCCAGGAGGCCTAGCTGTAGCAACCATCCGCCTGAAGCAAGAGGCCACCTGGGGCACTGGCCGGAAGCTCACCTAGGAGGAAGCGAGGAAGCTGGAGCCGGGTGCTGGTCGTCTCCGCCGACCACACAACGAACTCCGGCAGCACCTCTGCCGAGTGGAAGCGCGGCCTAGGGGGTCGCGCGGCCGTAGCGCGCCCCCCAGCAATGGCCTGCCGCCCGTCACCGCGCGGGAGATCACCTCCATGGCCGCGAGGAGCCACTATGGGAGCCACAGGGTGCTTGCGAGGACGGCCTCGACCGCGCTTGGGCGGGGGAGAGTCAGGCTCCACCTAGCGGGCCTTTCCTTTCTCCGCGGCCGAGAACCTCTTTGGCGGAGCCATGAAGAAGAAGGAGAAGCAAGAGGGGATGGACTGGAAGGGCAGGCGCCGTCCCGTACTTATAGTCGGGGAAGGCCAACCGCCGGCCTCCACGATCGCAGGTAATCATGACCCGCTTTGCATGCAAGGTCTTGTCAATTCGTGCAGTTGCCGAGGCATCATGGGGAAGCAGGGGCGCCCACGTCTAATCGACCGCCACGCGGCGCCCGAGGCCGCAGGCTGTTAGGGCCCGCGGCGCTTCGCACTTGCCCCTTCGCTTCTCTGCTCGGCCAAGTCCAGGCGCGCCTTGGGCCCAGGGGCTACTGTCGGCGTTCTGGGAACGGGTGTACCCAGACTTGCCTGCCTGCGGCCTGCGGCGTGAATCAAGGGGTGGCCCAGCACGGCCCATCTTCACCAGCACATGCTCAAGACCCTCGCGAGGGGCCAAGCCTCGCGGGGCGGACGACAGGAAGCTTCCTCAGGCACGGCCTCGTCAGGCTGGCTCGTGAGGAGGCGGAGAGATCAAGGCGGGGTACCTCACGAGGGCCCATGACGCAAGCCATGACGACCAAGGGCGCCAGGCAGGCGCCAGCCCCTTGAGTGTCGCCATTTCCTCTTTGTGCAAAGGGGCAAGCAGAGAGCATCAAGCAAAGGCATCCGTTTGATTGCAACAAGACCAAGACCATCGCAACGGCAGGAAGGAAGTCATCATGGAGCCCAAGCCGGCGTCACCACCAGAGCCTTTGACAGGCGAGGACCAACTTTAGTCAGGGTAAGCGTACTAGATGTTCCCCTTCAAAATGGCCAATTGTTGGCGCCCTTCCCGCTCAATATTTGGGAAGAGGCCCAGGGCCTCTGCCTATAAATAGGACTAGCCACCCAAAGGGTAGGGGGACCCGGATCTTGAATCATAGAGGGATCATCCAAGTAGAGAGAGAGACCGAACTCCCCCTAGCAGTTCGTCGCACCAGCCAAGAACAGACCCTCGCGAGGCTATTCTTCCTTGTATTGTTCATCATCAGCCCAAGAGGCAATCCACCACACCACAGACTGGAGTAGGGTGTTACACCACAATGGTGGCCCGAACCAATATAAACCTTGCATCTCTTGTGTTGTTCTTTTGGTAGTGTAGATCCTAGCGAGGCGACGAGGTGCAGGTAGGTAGAGGGCGAGATCTCCGCGCGCACCCCAGAGTTTGAACCTAGAGGGTCTGACGGAACCCGAAATCTGGCAGGCCCGACCTCGAGAGCCCGCCTGCTCCTTGCACTTGAGCATCAGGAGGGGTGCTGGACTGAGGAATTCAAGGCATGCCTGCTCCAAGGCACCTTGCCGAAGAAGGAGGAAGATGTAGAGCATGTGGCCCGCCAGGCCACCGCGTACTGCATCCAGGATGGTGAGCTCTACCGAAAACGGCCAAACGATGTTTCTCTATGATGCATCTCCCGGGAGCAGGGATGCGAGCTGTTGGCTGACATACATGGCGGGGACTGCGGGTTTCACTCTTCATCGCGCACCCTCGTGGGCAAGGCATTTCGCAGCGGATTCTACTAGCCCACATCGCTCAATGATGCCACCGAGCTGGTAAGATCCCGTGATGCCCGTCAGTTCCATACCAAGAAGATCCACCAACCCACTCAGGGCCTCCAGACCATCTCGCTCTCATGGCCGTTCGCAGTCTGGGGGCTAGACATCCTGGGCCCATTCCCTCGAGCGCCCGGGGGCTACCGCTACCTCTACAACGCCATCGACAAATTCACCAAGTGGGCGGAGGTGGAGACCGTCTGCACCATCTCGGTTGGCCCAACTGACAAGTTCATCAAGGATCTCGTGAGCCAGTTCGGGGTTCCTAATCGCATCATCACCGGCAATGGCTCGCAGTTCACGAGCAACCTTTTCAAAACATACTGTGCTAACCTTGGGATGCAGATATGCTACGCTTCGGTGGCACACCCATGGAGCAACAGCCAGGATGAGCGCGCCAACGCAGATGTCCTGAGGGGCCTCAAGGCAAGGACCTTCAAGAAGAATCTCGAGGCCTGCGGCAAGGGCTGGCTCGACGAGCTCCAGTCCGTGTTGTGGTCCATCCGCACCACCGTGACCAAGTCGACGGGTGAGACTCCATTCTTCCTCATCAATGGAGCTGAAGCGGTTATCTCTCACGAGGTCAGGCATCGCTCCGCATGGGTCTTGGCATTTGACGAGGCATGCCAGGACGCCTCGCGGGGGATAGACTTCGTGTTGGGGGAGGAACGCCGCCGCCAGGCCTCACTCCGAGCAGTAAGGTACAAACAGGTGTTGAGGCAGTACCAGTTCCGCAGCGTCCGCTCCAGGATGCTCGAGGTGGGTGATCTCGTCCTAAGGCGGGTGCTCTCCAGGGAAGCGCTGCATAAGCTCTCACCCATGTGGGAGGGCTCGTTCAAGATCTCCCGGGTCTCCAAGCCTGGTGCCGCGCCCCTAGAGGCGCAGGACAGGTTCCCCATCCAGAACGCCTGGAACATCCAACACCTCTGGAAGTTCTACCCATGAAGCAAGGCCCCATGTCTGTGAAGGTCTCCGCTCAAGACACTCTCACACAATAATGAGTTGGGGCTGTACACGCCCGAAGTCTCCTGGGCGTCGCCCCTGGGCCTCATCGGGGCTCCCACCCACATCCAAGTGGAGGCCCCATGCTCCACGTTTGTTGGAAGACAAGAAGACTAGTCTAGGTGCCGGACGCGGTTGTTCTTTTGCTTGCTTTCTGTAGCTAGTTTGCAACTTCTTGAATTAATTTGGAGCGTTCGTGTCTTTTATTTGCCAGCGTTGGAATTTTCTCTCTTTCTATATTGGTTCGCCTTTCTAACCAAGTCCCAGGAGGAGGGGCAGTTGCCCGTCGGTCTTGCCCCTGCGTCCTGCGCACGGGGGCTAGGTACTGTGTGCACGTGCCCGGCCTCGCCCGAGACTGTCGGATCACGGGTTCCGGCAAAACCCTCATGGTTCGAACACTGGGGTGCGCGTGAAGTTCTCCTCCCTACCGATCCGCATCCTAACTGGCTAAGATCTCAAGAACGAACTCAACGAACTCACAACACAAGGGACACAAGATTTATACTGGTTCGGGCCACCCTTGTGGTGTAATACCCTACTCCAGTGTGGTGGTGGTGGATTGCCTCTTGGGCTGACGATGAACAGTACAAGGGGAAGAACAGCCTCCTGAGGTTGAGGTGTTCTTGTGCTTGGTGTGTGGCTAAGGATTGGCTCAAGATCAGATGCCTCCTACTATGGTGGCTAGTCCTATTTATAGAGGCCCTAGTCCTCTCCCCAAATATTGAGCAGGAAGGGAGCCAACAAGGGCCAATTTGAAAGGGGACAGCTAGCACAGCTTATCCTGACAAAAGTAGTCTTCACCTACAAAAGGCTCTGGTAGTGACGTCCTGCTGGTCTTGGTCTCATTGCACCGATATGGAAACCTTTGCTTGATGCCTCGGTACTCCGCGCTTGCGCTTGCCTCCTTAGCACCAAAGGGGAAACAAGGACGCTGCGCGCGCTGGCACCCGCATGGTCTCGATCGTCATGGCTCACGTCATGAGAACCTCGGGAAGTTTGCCTTGCCTTGATGTCTCCGCCCCTCGTGAGCCTGCCTGGAGAGGCCGCTCCTGAGGTGGTCTTGCGTCATCCGCCTCACGACGCTTGGCCTCTCGCGAGGGTCTTGAATGCCTTATTGATGAAGATGGGTCGTAGACGCCTGCTAGCACAGCCACGCCGTGGGCTGCAAGCAGGCAAGTCTGGGGACCCCCGTTCCCAGGACGCCAACAGTGACCCCCGGGCCCAAGGCGCGCTCGGGATTGGCTTCGAGGCGAAGCCAAAGGTCAAGTGCGGAGTGCCACGGGCCCCAATAGCCTGCGGCCTTGGTCGACGTGTGGCGGTTGATTGGACGTGGGCGTCTCCGCATCCCCATGCTGCCTCAGCAATTGCTCGACTTGACAAGTCCCTGCGACATGCAAGGAAAACCATCATCACCTGTGATCGTGGGGTGCGCTGGTTGGCCTTCTCCTGCTATAAATGAGGAGGGGTGCAGAGCCTCCGTCGCCCATTTCTCCCGATCATATTTGCTTCTTCCTCCTCGATCCTCTGCTAGTAGCAATGGCGCCCATCCGAAGGTTTTCTGCTGCGGAGAAGGGAAAGACTCCCCTCGACGTGCCGGCGCTGCTCCCCCCGAAGAAGAGGTCAGTTCACCTCCACAACGCAACAGCGATGCAGGTGGTGACGAGGCCTTGGTGCGAGTGGCCTCCTCCAGGGTATCTGCTGCCCTTGTATGCTGAAGCCGGGGGCTCAGGAGGAAGGAGCGACGAGTGTCGGCACGCGCGCCATGGCCAAGGTCAACGTGTCGCGGCGACGCACGCCGTCGCTCCTGGAGTCCACGCCACGGATTCCTCGCACGAGCTCGTGCTGTGGGCGGCGATGCCCCCAACCTCTTGGATCCGCTTCCTGCGGTTTCTCTCTGACGTGATGCCACCGAGGGGACCCCTCGAGCTCTGGTTGCAGCATGCTGGCTGCGACGCTCCGGCGACCGGAGAAGAGGTCGAAGCGATCTCCCCTGGCAAGATCTTCATGACCCGTGCCATGCAGAGGGCGCCCTCGTGATCCACTTCAAGTATGACGGCGCTTCCACGCTGTTCTTCAAGGTCTTCGACACGGAGGTCCGCCGCTTGGAGTGTTGCCCTAGAGGGGAGCGCCCGGATGATGCGCGCTCCGCTCGCGGCTCCTCCAGCAGCAGCGACTATTGGGAGTCCAGCGGCTCTCCTGAGCTCTACGAGACTCCAGAGATGAGCGACGACAGCTACGTGCCCTCGAGCTCTTGCCGCGCCTGGAGCAGGGCCGCAACGTCTGGCCGCCGCCGTCGCTGATCTAGATGGGTTGGCGCCGGCCTCCCGTGGCCCACTGTTGATGATGGCGTTGGCCGCGGGGGCATGTAGATAGGATTCTCCTAAGTTCTTGTCTTTTGTTCCCTGCAAGGAGTCAAGAAGCACCCCGTGGGGGCGTGTAAAGGGTTTGTAATGTCTTTTGTTGATATTATCCCGACCATGGAAATCTATGTATGCATGTCTTGTTCAGGCTCGGTCTCCCCTTTCCAACCTCGTGACGGCTTGTTGCTCTACGCTGATAGGTCTCGGTCCCAGGCAAGCTGCAGCCGTCGCTGGTATGCCAGGTCGCGTGCTGTGGTCAAGGCCAGGAGGTGAGCGGCCCGAGGTCAAGTAAGAGCTCCTGAGGCGCGATGCTCAGGGGGTCCCCTTTAGCGCTCAAGTAGCCGTGGTAAGGTAAGAAAGGGAGGCGGCGTTTCCGTACCAGGATTGCGGCGAGCACGACTCCTAGGCTTCACTGATTAGCTGGTCTGAGCGCGAGACTTATCTTGGCGATTCGGGGTTGATTCCTTGTGACGCGCCGCGCTCGTGCGTAGGCGTCCGCAGCATAGCTAGGTCTGGCCCATACGAGTCTCCCCCTCTCCCATGCTCTCCTTCGTGCTCTAAGTCCTCAGGTCCCGGCCCTCAAGCGAGCTCAGCTGCCGCTGGTATGCCAGGTCGCATGCCGTGGTCAAGGTCAGGGTATGAGGGTTGGAGAGCCAGTAAGAGCTCCTGAGTCGCGATGCTCAAGAGCCCCCCTTTTAACACGCAAGCGGATTACATTGAAGAAGTCGGGGCTTGCCGTGCCGTTTGCTGTTATCCTCATGAGATTCCTGCAAGCCAGCACAAGGAGGAACACAGTTTGCCATTATGGTTACCAGTCCACCATCGGCTGCTCCGCGAGGATACGGAGGCACTGAGGGCCTGGTGAGGTGATGTGCGTGGAGCGTGCCGCGAGCCAGAGCTCGACCACTCAGGTTTGTCAACGTGGCAGGGGCAGACCCGTGCACCCGCGTCGTGCCGGTGTGAGTAGCCCCTGTGGGAGGTGACGATTGAAGAAGTAGTAGTCATAGGTAGGTTAAGCATGGAAAGCATAGTGTCTTAAGTAAATGCAAGGGAGATACATGCCACTGGGTCAGGCCCGAGCGGCTTGGGGATGATGCAGCCCGAGGGGCGCCCCCAACAAAGTAAGCTAAAGACATAAAAGGGGTACATGCCACAGGGACGGGCCCACGCGACCTGGGAATGATGCAGCGCGAGGGGCACTCCCAGCTAAATGAACTTGGAAAATGTCACCTGGTTCTATTGACGAAGGAGAGTTGCGGCAGCTGAAGGTACGCGGCGAAGGGGTTGCTCCTCATGAGCCACTGGGGCCCTGAGCCTCGGGAGGCTTTGAGGGTTCAGGTGGTTCCTTGAGGACCGTCTCCATCTCCGTCAGCACAGTGTGGTGCCTGGCCTCCTGAGCCGCCAGGATGCTTCGCAGGTTGCGCTGATAGGCGGTCGCCACGCTCGGCAGGCCAAAAGGCATGCGAACGTAGCTATGAGGTGGACCTGCGCAGCGTCCCACGCACGAAGGCCTGAAAAGCTCCTGAGAGGCGGCCCTGTTGAGCCCGGGGACGTCGATGCAGACGCGCAGCCCGGCATCCTCGCCTGGATGGGGAGCTGCGCCCGGTGAGCGGCCGTCGCCGTGCATGACCCTTGCATCTTGCAGTTCCTGAGTGGTCTTGGTGATGAACTCCTGAACGGTGGGCACTCCTTGCCCTGTGTACTCCTGAGGGAACGTTCCATGAAGCACGCCTCCAAGTGGTGCCCAAGCGCCCCCCTCGTGATGTTGGCAAAGTTTGAGGCCCTCCAGAAGAGGGCCCCCGAGCCCTGCCCGAGAGGGGCGTTGGGCACGCTTTCCTATGTGATGGAGGGAGGTGCCCCAGGTGAGGGCGCCGATCCTGAGGAGGCACCGCTTGCCTGATACCCCGCGTGGTGCTGCTGCTTCTTCTTGGGGGTGGCCTCAGGAAGGCGCTCGCCCTTGTTGTCGGGGTCGTCGATTGCTGCGGCTTGGAAGGCACGCTCGAGGGAGCAGACCGCATCTCTTTCTTCGCATGGGACCGTGATGATTCCGCCGCTTCCTGGCATCTTGAGTACATTGTAGCCGTGATGGGTCACCGCCATGAACTTGGCTAGGGCTGGGTACCCGAGGATCGCATTATATGGCAGGCGGATGTAGGTGACGTCGAAGTCGATGAGCTCGGTGCGGTAGTTGCTGCATTCTCCGAAGCTGACAGGGAGGCGGACCTGCCCTATCGGTGTGGCGGAACCGTCGGTCACTCCTGAGAAAGGCTTGGTAGGCTGAAGCTGGTCATATGGAACTTGGAGGTTGTCGAACGTGTCGACAGACAGGACGTTGAGCCCTGCCGCCATCGATGAGGGTCTTGGTAACTTGCACATTGCTAATGACTGGTGAGCAAAGCATTGGGAGGGCGCCAGCGGTAGCTGCGCACTTGAGCTGATCTGCCGAACTGAAGGTGATGGCGCACTTGGACCACCAGAGTGGGCGTCTGGCCTCGAGCTTGGGGAGGACTGCATTCACTTCACGAGCAAACTATTTGGAGATACGGTGTGAGGCTGGGGCTTGAGCTCCCCCCCAAGATGCAGACGATAGCGCGCGGCTCCTGGAATCCCCAGCCCCCTCGTCTTGATGGTGGTCGCCATTCCTTCTTGGCAGTGGCAATAGTGGGGGAAGACTGGCATTACCCTGAGGACAATCCTCACGAGGCTGATCCCTCCAGGCGCCCTCGCGAGGCTGATCCTGTCAGCGGTCCTCACGAGGCCGGTCGCGCCACTCCTGGAGTGGGCCACGGTCGTCCTAGCGTCCGCCACCACGTCCTTCTACTCGGCCATAGCCCCGGTCGCTGCGCTCGGGGCGTCGACCGAAGCGTCCTTCTCGAATGGCCATGAGCTCTTGACATTCGCTAGTGTTGTGGGTATGCAGGTTATGGAAAGCGCAGAACGGTCGGCTGCTCTTGGATGACTCGGGCTGGTCCCTGCCGCGCTTGGTGTCTGGTTCTGCCGCGAGCACGGCTACTCCCTTGCGCTTCACATCCATGGCCTTGGCTTTCTTCTCCTCCGGGTCTGCAACTGGGAGCTCAAGGATGGAGAGGCGCTCTTCCTCAGATCTTGCGCACTTGGTCGCCAGGTTGAACAACTCCTGAGACGTGCACAACTCCTCAAGGATAGCGAGCTCCTCCTTCATCTTGACGTCGCGGACGCCATAAGAGAATGCGGAGATGATCGCCTCGCCCGTCACCTTGGGGATCTTGAGGCGGACGTTGTTGAAGCGCTGGATGTACTTCTGGAGGGTCTTTCCTAGTTGTTGCTTGACGCGGCGCAGGTCACCCGCGGCCGGCGGGCGGTCGTGAGTGCCCTGGAAGTTGGCAACAAAACGGTTGCGCATCTCGTCCTAGGAGGAGATCGAGCCTGGGGGCAGGTTCAGGAGCCAGGAGCGGGCGCCATCCTTGAGAGCCATGGGGAACCAATTCGCCATGACTTTCTCGTCGCCGTTGGCCACCTTGATGCTCAGCTCGTAGAGCTGCAAGAACTCCGCAGGGTCGGGGGTGCCGTCGTAGCGAGGAGGCAGATCTGGCTTGAACTTGCCCGGTCAGGCAACGCTACGCAGCTCGGGAGTAAAGGCGCGGCAGCCGGCCGTGGTCACCGGGGCCCGCCTTGGAGGTGAAGCTTGGTCTTGGCGCCCGCGCGCTGCTACGGCAAGCGGCACGGGGCCTTGCCGCAGCAAACGATCATGGCACGGCGGTGCGAGGAGTGGCGAAGCGTTCACTTGCGGTCGAGGGACTTCTTGACATCTTCTTTCTTCACGCGCGGGCGCTGGACGCGGTGGGTCGCGTCATGGAGCCGCGCGCCTTGGCGCCAGGGCGCCTACTTGGGGCAGAGGTGGTGGAGGTGCTCCGTGAGCTACGTCGCCCGTAGCTGGCGGAGGGCAAGGAGGACGGAGGGACGGTGCAGGGGAGCCCCCTGCGGCGCGGACAAGCTCGGCGATACGGTCGAGCTAGTCCTCGTAGAGGTCGTCGACTGGGCGGTAGCGCAGGAGCTTGTGCGCCATGAGGAGCACGGCCCGCGCGTCCATGGGATCGCGACGTGCATGGGACGAGGAACCGGCCGGGGTCAACGATGGTGTCACAGCCCTAGAATAATGCTTGTAATTAGTGGCACTGCATCCATGAATCATGTCTAAATTCTGAAAGTTGAACTGAGGAAATTTGGAAGCCTCAAAATTTAAATTAAAAGAAGGGCAAATAACCCTGGAAAATGCATCCAATGTTTCCAGAATGCACTCCAATGATGTTTGATATTTTTGGCAAGGGTTTTGACCCAAACAAAAAATATGGAACATTTTTAGGAATTATTTTGGCCACTTGGATTTAAATCAATAAGTATTTGGGTTGGATTTAATTCTTCTATAAAATAATTATAAGTCCAACAATTCTGAAAATTTATGAGTGGCTCTGAATATGTTGTATCTAGCCACATAATAATTTTCAGAAGCTATATAAATTGATTTGGTATTTAAACTAAATCAAAAAAAATTACAGAAAAAAAAACAGAAATAGAAAAGGCAGAGAGGAGAGAAAGTACCTGGGCTTACCTGGCGGCCCACCTAAGCCGGCCCAGCCCACTGGCTCTGCGAGTCATCCCCGTCCTTGCGCCAGGAGGGCAGGGGCATGTGGCGAGAGCGCCCGGCCACGCGCCGGCCACCTCCACCCTGCCTGCGTGCCACCTCGACCGCCTGGGCGTCCCTAGAGACGCCACGCACCTCCCCTGGCCCTCTCACTCTTCCCCTTGCTTCCTCCCCTCCTCTGTTCTCTCTCTCGCATGGCCGAACGCCGGCGACGCCGCCGCTCACACTGCACGCGGCCACAGCCACCCCCTTGCCTCACTGTCGGGACCACGAGCTCAGACCCGTCTTCCTGCGTCGTCTTCATCATCTACGCATCGCCGGACGCCCTGTGAAGCCGCCTTCGCCCTTGTCTTCAACTCCGGGTGCCGGAGATCGTCACTGCCGTCCTGTCGCCTCCAGGCCTTCCCCAAGCACGCTGACCTTCCCATCGTCTCTGCTGTGAGCCCCTGACCACTTACGCCCTGCACCCCTCGTCGAATTCATGCCGCAGCCCCGCGCCCGTGTTGGGCCGAGCATCGCCGCCACCATAGCTCGCTGCCGTCGCCTTTTCAGCCAACCCCAGCAGGTGCCTATGCCACTGTTGGACGGGCCGCGTTGTGGGCGTTCCAACGCGCCCAGCTGCGCATCCAGCCATTGCCGGAAACGGCCGGCCAGGGATCGCCGCCGCGCCGGATTAGTACCGCCGATTAGTCGCCGGTTAACCCCACCATTAGCACTAGTTAACCCCCCATCCCCCTAACAGCCGATGACAGCGGGCCCGGCTGTGGGTCAAATCCCATTCAACACGGGATTAACTTCCAGTTAACTCTGAGCCATGACATGTGGGTCCCAACCGTTAGGGTTCACCCTGTTGACCCTGCTGACATCAGCCTGACGGCTTGCTGACACAGTATTACATTTTCTGGAAATAGTTTAATTTTAAATAGCCAGGAAAATCCAGAAAATGCTTCAAACGTCAAAGATTCATAGAAAATAGTATATAATTCCAATGGAAAAGATTTATATATGAAAAATCATCAGAAAAATCTAAAGAATCTGTTTATGGCATTTTCATGCGTGTTTGAACAACTTATACCTGCTGATCAGGTCAAACCAATTAAATGGCATTTGAATAATCACATATGGAGTTTGAATTTGAATCTTGTATTCAAACTAACTTCATTTAATCTGGTTGCTAGTTGCATTAGCTCAATCAACAACATATTGTCGTGTCATGATCATGCATATATTGTTGCATTGCATTGATTGTGCTCTTTCTCTGTTGCCGGTGTTGTTCCCCCTCAGTAGACGTTTGTTCCGATGATGAGATCGATGACACCGATGAAGAGCTATACTCTCTTCATAAGTGCCAGGCAAACAAAACCCCCTTGTTCATTCTGATACAATCCCACTCTCTTGCTCCTGCTCTCTTTTACTGCATTAGGACAACAACGATTCAACTGTTACATGCTGCGGTAGTTGAACGCCTTTCCTCTGCATGACCTATCATTGCCACAGTAAGTAGGTGAAACCCACTAGCATGAGTAGGAGTTGTTTGAGCCCTGATGTGCCTACTCATTCATGCTTGTTTTTCATGCCTGCTACTGCTTAGAGTTGAGTCAGGTCTGATTCATCGGGGATGAATTAGAATGTGGTGAACATGTCCTACCGTTGAGAGCTAAATGTGTGAACACGATTTGGTAAAGGTAGCGGTGAGAGGCCATGTACGAGTACATGGTGGGTTGTCTCATTGCAGCCGTTCTCAAGAACTGAGTTCTGTGTTTGTGATCCATGAACAGTTGCTACCACACATTGGGTTCCGGTAACTCGGCCCCTCTCGGCTTATTAATCAACTCGATCTCTGTCCAGGAGCTGCAACTAGCTTCTGGTATTTGTAGGTAGTGTTAGTAGTCTACCAAGTGGCACCTGGTACAGGTGGGCTTGGGACAGACTAGGCACAATGGCACGGTGTACCAAGTGGCACCCGGATGGTGGGCTTGGGAACCCTGCTCACATTGTTTGGGGCCATGAGCGACACCCCGACCGGATCTCCTTGTGGATGGAACCCGAATAGGCGATAAACCTATACTAGAGTCTTGTGTGGTTAGTCAGGTCATGGCCGACTCCCTCGCCACGCTTCCACTTTAAGGTTGCCGAGATACACGACGTGTACATGGTGGTAAGTGGCGAGAGCGTGTGTGAAGAAGTACACCCCTGCAGGGTTAACATCATCTATTCGAATAGCCGTGTCCACGGTAAAGGACTTCTGGGTTGCCTGTATAGTTCATAGAAAAGTGAAAGTGGATACTCTAAAATGCGCAAGATAAGCGTGAGTGCTATGGATGGCGTTCTCGTAGGGAGACGGGAGCGGATCCATGGTGGTGTATTGGTATGGTGAATATGTGGACTCGTGTGCGCCACCTCGAAAGAGTTACTTGTAGTCGTAGTTCGGGATAGGCACCGAGTCAAAGCTGGCTTGCTGCAGTTAAACTCCACCACCCCTTTGTTGATACCGATGCATATGTAGATTGTTCTGATGTAAGTCTTGCTGGGTACATTTGTACTCATGTTTGCTCAATTTATGTTTTTGAAGAGAGTCTTCGGTCTCGCTAGTAGTTCCGTGTGGACTTCGACGTTTAGCTTGTTACCTCAGCTACGATCATATACCCTTGGGAGGGTCTTGTAGATAGTCAGGCTTCTCAGCCTTCTTCATTTGTAGTTGTCTTTACTCAGACAAGTTAAGCTTCCACATGTGCTTGTTGCTTGTATGCTCTGTATGTTGGGTCATGAGACCCATGTTTGTAATATCTGGCACTTCGGAGCCTAATGAATAAATACTTGAGTCGTAGAGTTATGTTGTGATGCCATGTTGTATTTACACATATCAAGCATATTGTGTGTATGATTGAAATGCTTGGTATGTGTGGGATCCGACAACCTAGTTGTTTATCCTTGGTAGCCTCTCTTATGGGGAAATGTAGTCTTGCGCTTCCATGAGCCATAGTAGTCCGCTACAGCCCGGTTCACCGGAGTCCTGCTAGCCCAGCTCTACTGCTCCGGAACAATTGATTGGCCGGCATGTGATTCACTTTGTTCCTGTCTCTGTCCCTTCGGGAAATGTCACACGGTGACATCCGGAGTCCTGCCTAGCCTGCTACAGCCCGGTTCACTGGAGTCCTATTAGTCCTGTGCTACAGCCAGGATTCGCACGCTGCTGACCGACATGCTCGATGTTGATTCATGTATGCCTGTCTCCGTAAGTTAGTGCCACTTTGGGTTCACGACTAGTCATGTCGGCCCGGGTTCTCTGTCATACGGATGCTAGCGACACTATCATATACGTGAGCCAAAAGGCGCAAACGGTCTCGGGCCATGGTAAGGTGACACGCGTGGGAATACCGTGTGTGAGGCCGGAAAGTGATATGAGGTGTTACCGGCAAGATCGATGTGACTAGGAATCGGGGTCCTGCCAGATGGAGTGGCGGTGCGGCCATCTCACCGCACCAAGGGGTGCAGCGAGGATGCTTGCTGCTCGTTCCCCGCTGGGCCGGTGGCGGTGTTGGCGGCAGGCGACGGGGAACGACAAGATGGCCCACCGACGCGAGCCGTCTGAGCGATGCGGGTGGCTAGGGCAGCCCGGCGCTCAGCACGAGCACGACGAGTGTCCGCCATGGAGATGATGGAGCAACTGGACGCAGAGCGACGGAAAGGAGGCTTCGGCGCACCCCTACCTGGCGCGCCAAATGTCGGATCACGGGTTCCGTCAAAACCCTCAAGGTTCGAACACTGGGGTGCGCGCGAAGTTCTCCTCCCTATCGATCCACGTCCTAACTGGCTAAGATCTCAAGAACGAACTCGACAAACTCACAACACAAGGGACACAAGATTTATACTGGTTCGGGCCACCATTGTGGTGTGATACCCTAATCCAGTGTGGTGGTGGTGGATTGCCTCTTAGGCTGATGATGAACAGTACAAGGGGAAGCACAGCCGCTTGAGGTTGAGGTGTTCTTGTGCGCGGTGTGTGGCTAAGGATTGGCTCAAGATCAGATGCCTCCTACTGTGGTGCCTAGTCCTATTTATAGAGGCCCTAGTCCTCTCCCCAAATATTGAGCAGGAAGGGAGCCAACAATGGCCAATTTGAAAGGGGAACACTAGTACAGCTTATCCTGAAAAAAGTAGTCTTCGCCTGCAAAAGGCTCTGGTGGTGACGCCGCCTTGGGCTCCATGGTGACCTCCGTCTTGCCGTCCTGCTGGTCTTGGTCTTGTTGCACTGATATGGAAACCTTTGCTTGATGCCTCGGTACTCCGCGCCTGCGCTTGCCTCCTTAGCACTGATGACCCACAAGTATAGCGGATCTATCATAGTCCTTTTGATAAGTAATAGTGTCAAACCCAACAAGGAGCAGAAGGAAATGATAAGCGGTTTTCAGCAAGGTATTCTCTGCAAGCACTACAATTATAGGTAACGGATAGTTTTGTGATAAGGTAATTTGTAACGAGCAACAAGTAACAAAAGTAAATGAAGTGCAGCAAGATGGCCGAATCCTTTTTGTAGCAAAGTACAAGCCTGGACAAACTCTTATATAGAGAAAAGCGCTCCCGAGGGCACATGGGAATTATCATCAAGCTAGTTTTCATCACGTTCATATTATTCGTGTTCAGTACTTTGATAATTTGATATGTGGGTGGACCGTTGCTTGGGTGCTGTCCTTACTTGGACAAGCATCCCACTTATGATTAACTCCTATTGCAAGCATCCACAACTACAAAAGAAGTATTAAGGTAAACCTAACCATAGCATGAAACATATGGAGCCAAATCAGCCCCTTACGAAGCAACGCATAAACTAGGGTTTAAGCTTCTGTCACTCTAGCAACCCATCATCTACATATTACTTCCCAATGCCTTCCTATAGGCCCAAATAATGGTGAAGTGTCATGCAGTCGACGTTCACATGACACCACTAGAGGACAGACAACATACATCTCATCAAAATATCGAACGAATACCAAATTCACATGAATACTAATAGCAAGACTTCTCCCATGTCCTCAGGAACAAACGTAACTACTCACAAAGCATATTCATGTTCATAATCAAAGGAGTATTAATATGCATAATGGATCTGAACATATGATCTTCCACCAAATAAACCAACTAGCATCAACTACAAGGAGTAATCAACACTACTAGCAACCTACAGGTACCAATCCCAGACTTGGAGACAAAGATTGGATACAAGAGATGAACTAGGGTTTTAGAGGAGATGGTGCCGGTGAAGATGTTGATGGAGATTGGCCCCCTCCCGATGAGAGGAGCATTGGTGATGATGATGGCGATGATTTCCCCCTCCCGGAGGGAGTGTCCCTGGCAGAACAGCTCCGCCAGAGCCCAGATTGGTTCCACCAAGGTTCCGCCTTGTGGCGGCGAAGTCTCGTCCCGAAAGCTTGCTTATGATTTTTCCTTGGATGAAAGACTTCATATAGCAGAAGATGGGCACCGGAGGGCCACCAGGGGGCCCACGAGGCAGGGGCGCATACAGGGGTAGGGCGCGCCCGCACCTCGTGGCCAGGTGTGGGCCCTCTCGTATTTTCTTTGCTCAAGATTACTTTTATTATTTCCAAAATTACTTCGTGGAGTTTCAGGACTTTTGGAGTTGTGCAGAATAGGTCTCTAATATTTGCTCCTTTTCCAGCCCAGAATTCCAGGTGCCGGCATTCTCCCTCTTTATATAAACCTGGTAAAATAGGAGAGAATAGGCATAAGTATTGTTACATAATGTGTAATAACCGCCCATAATGCAATAAATATCGATATAAAAGCATGATGCAAACTGGATGTATCAACTCCCCCAAGCCTAGACCTCGCTTGTCCTCAAGCAGAAGCCGATAACGATAAATGTGTCCACATGTTTAGAGGTAGAGGTGTCGATAAAATAAAACACGGACATCAGGGCATCATGATCATTCTTATAATAGCAACATTTATGGATATTGTCATATGATTTCTTATGCTCAAGTAATAATCTATTCACAATGTCAAGTATGAATCAGAAACTTCATTGAAAACTAACAAACTATAATCTCAGTCACTGAAGCAATTGCAATTTATCATAACATCAGAAAGAGTCAATATAAGAGCTTTTTAGCAAGTCCACATACTCAACTATCATTTAGTCTTTCACAATTGCTAACACTCACGCAATACTTGTAGTTACGGAGTTTTAATCGGACATAGAGAAAGATAGGGGCTTATAGTTTCGCCTCCCGACCTTTTACCTCAAGGGTAATGTCAACAATAATAGTTCATGCTAACTTACATCCAATTGGATATATATATCAAGATCTTTCCAACACAATGTGCTTGCCAAAGGATAAAATGTAAAAAGGAAAGGTGAAGATCACCATGACTCTTGCATGAGGTAGAAGATAAAAGTAGAAGATAAGCCCTTCGCAGAGGGAAGCAGAGGTTGTCATGCGCTTTCAGGGTTAAATGCACAAAATCTTAATGCGAAAGAACATCACTTTATATTGCCACTTGTGATGTGGAAATTTATTATGCAGTCCGTCACTTTTATTTCTTCCACATCACAAGATCGTATAAAGCTTATTTTCTCCCACACTAATAAGTCATACATATTTAGAGAGCAATTTTTATTGCTTGCACCGATGACAACTTGCTTGAAGGATCTTACTCAATCCATAGGTAGATATGGTGGACTCTCATGGCAAAACTGGGTTTATGGGTATTTGGAAGCACACGTAGTATCTCTACTTGGTGCAAAGAATAGGCTAGCATGAGGGAGAAAGGCAAACTCAACATGTTGGATGATCCATGACAATATACTTTATTTCAGATATAAGAAAACATAACCCATTAGGTTGTCTTCCTTGTCCAACATCAACTCTTTAGCATGTCATATTTTAATGAGTGCTCACAATCATAAAATATGTCCATGTCAATGCATCTCCGTTCAAAGATAAAGGGAAGACCTTCTTCTTGATAACATCATCGGGCATACCTGCAAGCTTAAATAATCCACAAACTTCATCCACATAGATTAAGTGTAAATCGGGATGCAATGTTCCATCTCCAGCAAAAGGATTAGCTAGTAGTTTCTCTATCATACCCGAAGGAATTTCAAAGTAAACATTTTTCATTTTCAGTAGGTTCAGTAGGTTAAGGAGCGACTCTTTGCTCTACTGGTTGAGGTGAAGATACCCCGAACAAGCCCCTTAAAGGATTACTTTCCATAGTAACAAGTGACAGTAAATTTTAGCACACAATATAAATTTTTTTCCTTACCAAATTCCACCTACCAAAGGCGCTTCACTCCCCGGCAACGGCGCCAGAAAGAGTCTTGATGACCCACAAGTATAGGGGATATATATTAGTCCTTTCGATAAGTAAGAGTGTCGAACCCAACGAGGAGCAGAAGGAAATGATAAGCGGTTTTCAGCAAGGTATTCTCTGCAAGCACTGAAATTATAGGTAACGGATAGTTTTGTGATAAGGTAATTTGTAACGAGCAACAAGTAACATAAGTAAATAAAGTGCAGCAAGATGGCCAAATCCTTTTTAAAGCAAAGGACAAACCTAGACAAATTCTTATATAGAGAAAAGTGCTCCCGAGGACACATGGTAATTATCGTCAAGCTAGTTTTCATCACGTTCATATGATTCGCGTTCGGTACTTTGATAATTTGATATGTGGGTGGACCGATGCTTGGGTGCTGTCCTTACTTGGACAAGCATCCCACTTATGATTAACTCCTATTGCAAGCATCCGCAACTACAAAAGAAGTATTAAGGTAAACCTAACCATAGCATGAAACATATGGATCCAAATCAGCCCCTTACGAAGCAACGCATAAACTAGGGTTTAAGCTTCTGTCATTCTAGCAACCCATCATCTACTTCTTACTTCCCAATGCCTTCCTCTAGGCCCAAATAATGGTGAAGTGTCATGTAGTCGACGTTCACATGACACCACTAGAGGAGAGACAACATACATCTCATCAAAATGTCGAACGAATACCAAATTCACATGACTACTAATAGCAAGACTTCTCCCATGTCCTCAGGAAGAAACGTAACTACTCACAAAGCATATTCTTGTTCATAATCAGAGGAGTATTAATATGCATAATGGATCTGAACATATGATCTTCCACTAAATAAACCAACTAGCATCAACTACAAGGAGTAATCAACACTACTAGCAACCTACAGGTACCAATCCCAGACATGGAGAGAAAGATTGGATACAAGAGATGAACTAGGGATTTAGAGGAGATGGTGCTGGTGAAGATGTTGATGGAGATTGGCCCCCTCTCGATGAGAGGAGCATTGCTGATGACGATGGCGATGATTTCCTCCTCCCGGAGGGAAGTTTCCCCGGTAGAACGGCTCCGCCAGAGCCCTAGATTGGTTCCCCCAAGGTTCCGCCTCGTGGCAGCGGAGTCTCGTCCCGAAAGCTTGCTTATGATTTTTCCTCGGACGAAAGATTTCTTATAGCCGAATATGGGCACCGGAGAGGCACCAGGGGGCCCACGAGGCAGGGGGCGCGCCCCGCACCCTCGTGGCCAGGGTGTGGGCCCCCTCTGGTATTTTCTTCGCTCAGTATTTTTTATTATTTGCAGAAATAACTTCCGTGAAGTTTCAGGACTTTTGGAGTTGTGCAGAATAGGTCTCTAATATTTGCTCCTTTTCCAGCCCAGAATTCCAGCTGCCGGCATTCTCCCTCTTTATGTAAACCTTGTAAAATAAGAGAGAATAGGCATAAGTATTGTGACATAATGTGTAATAACAACCCATAATGCAATAAATATCAATATAAAAGCATGATGCAAAATGGACGTATCAAGCACCAAAGGGGAAACAAGGACGCTGCGCGCGCTGGCGCCCGCCTGGCGCCCGCCTGGTCTCGATCGTCATGGCTCACGTCATGAGAACCTCGCGAGGTTTGCCTTGCCCTGATCTCTCTGCCTCTCGCGAGCCTGCCTGGCGAGGCCGCTCCTAAGGAGGTCTTGCGTCATCCGCCTCGCGAGGCTTGGCCCCTCGCGAGGATCTTGAATGCCTTGTTGATGAAGATGGGCCGTACAGGCCAGCTAGCACAGCCACGCCGTGGGCCGCAGGCAGGAAAGTCTGGGGACCCCCGTTCCCAGGTCGCCGACAGCAACCACACCTTGCCGACACCTTGCCGCCCCAGCTTGGCGCTGTTAATCCTCGCGAGACGCCCTCGAACAAGCTCATGGATAGGCGCACCCTCTTAAGTCATGCCTCTGGGCATCGCGACATGGCGTGCTAAGCCAAAACCAGTCCATGCTCAGGAGCTTGTCCGAGGAAGGACGGGGCACCTCATGAAGTTTTTTAACCTTGCAGCTACAAGACGTCCCCTGAGGCTCGGCGGCTCTTGAGTTGTGAAGAAGGAAGCCTTTGGAAGATGCCCCTGGAAAGGCGTGCCCTTGCGACATGGGAGTCTACCATAAGCACATCGAGCTAAGTTACCCTACTCTCACCTAGTAGAAACACGGGTATCACGGCATGATATGAAAATAACAAGCATAGCATAGCAGCGTAAGCGGCGTGGTTCATTACACGCCCCAGCAGGGCCCTATACTATTTTATCTAATGCGGGAAAAGAAAAAAAAACAAAGGCAGGCCGCACGACCACAACAGCTCCCGAGGCCAGGCCAAGTGGTGCCCGAGCTCAGTACGAGTCTTCCTCCTCCTTCACCGGGGCACGACGGTGAGGTGGCTCGTCGCCTTCCCCGATCCGAGCCCGGTGGCGTGGTGTTCGTCGTAGCTTCCGTCACTGGTACTCTCACCGGAGGAGGAGCCACCGTTGTTGGAGGTGGGGCAGCCGTCGCCAAGGGCAACCTCACCCCCGTCATCGTCGCAACCGTCGCCAAGGGCGGCAGCTGCCATCCTCCGGGCAGCACCCCGCGCGATGGCCGTCTTCCCCAAACACCCTGACGTAGAGGGTCGCGAGGCTGTCGTACCTGAAATGAAGGGTGCACCTACAGCCCAGACCTCGCGCGCGGGAAAACGGTTGCCAACCATGGGCCAAGGACATGTTACCCGAGGCGGTGACTTCGACACCCACCCATAAGGCCCTACTGCAGCAGCCGTCAGCCTGCAGCAAGAGGCCATCAAGTTCCGCGGTCTGCAGCGCATCCGCGAAGAAGAGCGGGAATGGGAGCTAGATGCAATCGGGCCTCTCCGACCACACGACGAACTCCAAGAACGCGTCTGCTGAGTGGCAGCGCGACCGAGGAGGCCGGACGACCACAGCGCGCCTCCCCCCATCACAGGGGCTGCCCAGCCCTCGGTGGCTCCTACTGCGAGAGGAAGCACCATCGCGGCTGCCCGAGGCAACACCTGCTCTCGAAGAGGTGTTCCCTCGCCCGTGAGGGCCTACCGCAGGGGTCGCGGTGTGCTTGCGGGGGCGTCAACGACCTCTCTTGGGCGGCGGCGAACCCGGCCCCTCCTTCAGGGCCTTCCCCTTTTCTGCGGTGAAGAACCTCCTCGTCGGCGCCATGAACACTTTGGCAAGACGGGTAGACAAAGAAAGATGAAGAAAGAGCAAGCTGTGAGAAGATGGAGACGAGCAAGGAGCGAGAGGGAGGCTTCTACCTCTTGAGCATGCATTGGTTTTTTCCCTTGAAGATGAAAGGGTGATGCAGCAAAGTAGCGTAAGTATTTCCCTCAGTTTTTGAAAACCAAGGTATCAATCCAGTAGGAGGCCACAAGCAAGTCCCTCGTACCTACTCGAACAAATAAGAACCTTGCAACCAACGCGATAAAGGGGTTGTCAATCCCTTCACGGCCACATGCAAAAGTGAGATCTGATAAAGATGATAAGATAATATTTTTGGTATTTTTGTGATAAAGACTAAAAGTAAAGAAAGAAAAATAAATGGCGATAGAAATAGCTTTTTGACGGGAGATATGATGGAAAATAGACCCGGGGGCCATAGGTTCCACTAGTGTCTTCTCTCAAGATAGCATAAGTATTACGGTGGGTGAACAAATTACTGTCGAGTAATTGATAGAAAAGTGCATAATTATGAGAATATCTAGGCATGATCATGTATATAGGCATCACGTCTGTGACAAGTAGACCGACTACTGCCTACATCAACTACTATTACTCCGCACATCGACCGCTATCCAGCACGCATCTAGAGTATTAAGTTCATAAGAACGGAGTAACGCATTAGGTAAGACGACCTGATGTAGAGGGATAAACTCAAGCAATATGATATAAACCCCATCTTTCTATCCTCGATGGCAACAATACAATACGTGTCGTTTCCCCTACTGTCACTGGGATCGAGCACCGCATGATTGAACCCAAAGCTAAGCACTTCTCCCATTGCAAGAAAGATCAATCTAGTAGGCCAAACCAAACTAATAATTCGAAGAGACTTGCAAAAAACCAATCAGACATAAAAGAATTCAGAGAAGATTCAAATATTGTTCATAGATAATCTTGATCATAAACCCACAATTCATCGGATCTCGACAAACACACCGCAAAAAGAGTTACATCGAATAGATCTCCAAGAAGATCGAGGAGAACTTTGTATTGAGATCCGAAGAGATAGAAGAAGCCATCTAGCTAATAACTATGGACCCGATGGTCTGTGGTAAACTACTCACACATCATCGGAGAGGCTATGGTGTTGATGTAGAAGCCCTCCGTGATCGATTCCCCCTCTGGCAGAGCGCCGAAAAATGCCCCAAGATGGGATCTCACAGGTACAGAAGGTTGCGGCGGTCGAATTAGGTTTCAGTGGTGCTCCTCGATGGTTTCGGGGTACGTAGGTATATATAGGAGGAAGAAGTAGGTCGGTGGAGCCACGAGGGGCCCACGAGGGTGGAGGGCGTGCCCAGGTGGGTAGGTGCTCCCCCTGCCTCGTGGCCTCGTCGATGATTTCTTCACGTCCACTCGAAGTCCTCTGGATCACGTTTGTTCCAAAAAAACTCTGCCGAAGGTTTCATTCCGTTTGGACTCCGTTTGATATTCCTTTTCTGTGGAACACTGAAATAGGCAAAAAAATAGCAACTTGCACTGGGCCTTGGGTTAATAGGTTAGTCCCAAAAATAATATAAAAGTGTATAAATAAGCCCATTAAAATCCAAAACAGAATATATAATCGCATGGAACAATCAAAATTTATAGATACATTGGAGAAGTATCAAGCATCCCCAAGCTTAATTCATGCTCGTCCTCGAGTAGGTAAATGATAAAAACAGAATTTTTGATGTGGAATGCTACCTAGTATATTTCTCAATGTAATTTTGTTTATTGTTGCATGAATGTTCAGATCCGAAAGATTCAAGATAAAAGTTTAATGCTGACATAAAAATAATAATACTTCAAGCATACTAACAAAGCAATCATGTCTTCTCAAAATAACATGGCCAAAGAAAGTTATCCCTACAAAATCATATAGTCTAGCTATGCTCTATCTTCATCACACAAAGTATTTAATCATGCACAACCCCGATGACAAGCCAAGCAATTGTTTCATACTTTTGATGTTCTCAAACTTTTTCAATCTTCACGAAATACATGAGTGTGAGCCATGGACATAGCACTATGGGTGTAATAGAATGGTGGTTGTGGAGAAGACAAAAAAGAAGAAGATAGTCTCACATCAACTAGGCATATCAACGGGCTATGGAGATGCCCATCAATAGATATCAATGTTAGTGAGTAGGGATTGCCATGCAACGGATGCACTAGAGTTGTAAGTGTATGAAAGCTCAACAATAGAAACTAAGTGGGTGTACATGCAACTCGCTTGCTCACGAAGACCTAGGGCATTTTGAGGAAGCCCATCATTGAGATATACAAGCCAAGTTCTATAATGTAAAATTCCCACTAGTATATGCAAGTGACAACATAGGAGACTCTCTATCATAAAGATCATGGTGCTACTTTGAAGCAAAAGTGTGGTAAAAGGGTAGTAACATTGTCCCTTCTCTCTTTTTCTCTCTTCTTTTATTTTTTTATTTGGGCCTTCCCTCTTTTTTGGCCTCTTTTTTCTCTTTTATTTTTCTTTTCGTCCGGAGTCTCATCCTGACTTGTGGGGGAATCACAGTCTTCATCATCCTTTCCTCACATGGGATAATGCTCTAATAACGATGATCATCACACTTTTATTTACTTACAACTCAAAAATTACAACTCGATACTTAGAACAAAATATGACTCTATGTGAATGCCTCCGGCGGTGTACCGGAATATGCAATGAATCAAGACTGACATGTATGAAAGAATTATAAAGGTGGCTTTGCCACAAATACAATGTCAACTACATGATCATGCAAAGCAATATGACAATGATGGAGTGTGTCATAATAAATGGAACAGTGGTAAGTTGCATGGCAATATATCTCAGAATGGCTATGGAAATTCCATAATAGGTAGGTATGGTGGCTGTTTTGAGGAAGGTATATGGTGGGTATATGATACCGGCGAAAGGTGCGCGGTATTAGAGAGGCTAGCAATGGTGGAAGGATGAGAGTGCATATAATCCATGGCCTCAACATTAGCCATAAAGAACTCACATACTTATTGCACAAATCTATTAGTTATAGAAACAAAGTACTATGTGCATGCTCCTAGGGGGATAGATTGGTAGGAAAAGACCATCGCTCGTCCCCGACCGCCACTATAAGGAAGGCAATCAATAAATAAATCATGCTCCGACTTCATCACATAACGGTTCACCATACGTGCATGCTATGGGAATCACAAACTTTAGAACAAGTATTTATCAAATTCACAACTACTCTAATATCGCCATATTCATATCTCAAAACAATGATCAAGTATCTAACTTCTCTTAGTATTCAATGCACTTATATGGAAGTTTTTATTATATCCAACTTGGATGCCTATCATATTAGGACTAATTTTATAACCAAGGCAAACTAGCATGCTGTTCTAAAGGACTCTCAAAATAATATAAGTGAAGCATGAGAGACCTATAATTTCTATAAAACATAACCACCACCGTGCTCTAAAAGATATAAGTGAAGCACTAGAGCAAAATTGTTTAGCTCAAAAGATATAAGTGAAGCACATAGAGTATTCTAATAAATTCCAATTAATGTGTGTCTATCTCAAAAGGTGTGTACAGCAATGATGATTGTGGTGAACTAAAAAGCAAAGACTCAAATCATACAAGACGATCCAAGCAAAACACATATCATGTGGTGAATAAAAATATAGCTCCAACTAAAGTTACCGATGAACAAAGACAAAAGAGGGGATGCCTTCCGGGGCATCCCCAAGCTTAGGCTTTTGATTATCCTTAGATTTTACCTTGGGGTGCCTTTGGAATCCCTAATATTAGGCTCTTTCCACTCCTTGTTCCATAATCCATCAAATCTTTACCCAAAACATGAAAACTTCACAACACAAAACTTAACAGAAAATCTCGTGAGCTCCGTTAGTAAAAGAAAACAAAACATCACTTTAAGGTAATGTAATGAACTCATTCTTTATTTATATTGGTGTTAAACCTACTGTATTCCAACTTTTATATGGTTCATAAACTCCATTACTAGCCATAGATTCATCAAAATAAGCAAACAACACACGAAAAAACAGAATCTGTCAAAAACAGAACAGTCTGTGGTAATCTGTAACTAACGCAAACTTCTGGAACTCCAAAAATTCTAAAATAAATTGATTTACCTGAGAAATTTATCTATTAATCATCTTAAAAAAGAATCAAATAAATATCACTCTCCAGTAAAAAGTTGTAGCTAATCTCGTGAGTGCTAAAGTTTCTGTTTTTAACAGCATGATCGCAAAGACTTTCCCCAAGTCTCCCCAAAGGTTCTACTTGGCACAAACACTAATTAAAACACAAAATCACATATAAAAAGAAGCTAGATGGATTATTTATTCCTAAAAACAACCAAAAAGCAAAAAACTAAAATAAAATTGGGTTGCCTCCCAACTAGCGCTATCGTTTAACGCCCCTAGCGAGGCATTTAGGCAATGATAGATCTAGGTATTTCCATCTTTGGTGGGCAATCCATAAGTAGCTCTCATAATAGATTCGTAAGGTAATTTGATTTTATTTCTAGGAAAGTTTTCCATGCCTTTCCTTAACGGAAATTGGAATCTAATATTCCCTTCTGTCATATCAATAATTGCACCAATCGTTCTAAGGAAAGGTCTACCAAGAATAATAGGACATGAAGGATTGCAATCTATATCAAGAACAATGAAATCTACAGGCACGTAATTCCTATTTGCAAATAAGAACATCATTAATTCTTCCAATAGATTTCTTAATGGTGGAACCCGCAAGGTGCAAGTTTAAAGAACAATCATCAAATTCACGGAAACCTAGCAAATCACACAAAGTTTTTGGAATCGTGGTAACACTAGCACCCAAATCACACAAAGCATAGCATTCATGATCTTTAATTTTAATTTTAATAGTAGCTTCCCACTCATCATAAATTTTTCTAGGGAAAGAAACTTCCAATTCAAGCTTTTCTTCATAAGATTGCATTAAAGCATCAACTATATGTTTAGTAAAAGCCTTATTTTGACTATAAGCATGCGGAGAATTTAGCACGGATTGCAACAAGCAAATACAATCTATTAAAGAACAATTATCATAATTAAATTCCTTGAAATCCAAAATAGTGGGTTCATTGCTATCTAAAGTTTTCACCTCTTCCGTCCCACTTTTACCAAATTTTGCATCAAGATCTAAAAACTCCAAATCAATGGGACGCCTTTTAACTAAAGTTGACTCATCTCCAGTCCCATCATTATAAAGATTCATATTGCGAAAAAAAGATTTAATAGGGGACATCTCAATTACTTTTAGATCTTCATCCTTATTATCATGAAAACTAGAAGAATACGCTTTTACAAAGCAATCTTCCTTAGCACGCATCCTAGCGGTTCTTTCTTTGCACTCATCAATGGAAATTCTCATGGCTTTGAGAGACTCATTGCTATCATGCTTAGGTGGAATAGATCTAATTTTGAAAGAATAAACATCAAGAGAAATTCTATCCACGTTCCTAGCAAATTCATCAATCTTAGGTAATTTTTCTTTAATAAAAGCATTGAAATTCTTTTGAGACATCATAAATTCTTTAACACTAGTATCAAAATTAGAGGGCATCTTATTAAAATTTCCATAAGAGTTGTTGTAGGAATTACCATGATTATTAGAGGGATTACTACGATATGGCCTAGGATTAAAATTTCCTCTATAAGCGTTGTTACCAAAATTGTTCCTACCAACAAAATTCACATCCATAGATTCATTATTATTCTCAATCAAAGTAGACAAAGGCATATCGTTGGGATCAGAAGAAACACTCTTATTAGCAAACAATTTTATAAGTTCATCCATCTTTCCACTCAAAACATTAATCTCTTCAATTGCATGCACCTTTTTACTAGTAGATCTTTCAGTGTGCCATTGAGAATAATTAACCATAATATCATAGAGGAGTTTAGTAGCTTCTCCTAAAGTGATTTCCCTAAAAGTGCCTCCCGTGGCCGAATCTAAAAGGTTTCTAGAAGCAAAATTCAATCCGGCATAAATCATCCATAAATTCAAACCATGTGTAGGGCAATTACGTATCATTAATTTCATTCTCTCCCAAGCTTGTGAAACATGTTCATGATCAAGTTGCTTAAAATTCATAATATCGTTTCTAAGAGAGATGATCTTAGTGGGAGGAAAATACTTAGAGATAAAAGAATCATTGCACTTATTTCAAGAATCAATACTATTTTTAGGCAAAGACGAAAACCAAGTTTTAGCATGATCTCTAAGCGAAATAGGAAATAGCTTCAATTTAACAATATCATTGTCCACATCTGTTTTCTTTTGCATACCACACAAATCAACAAAAGCTATTTAGATGGGTAGCGGCATCTTCACTAGGAAGGCCGACAAATTGATCTTTCATGACAAGATTCAGCAAAGCAGCATTAATTTCACTAGATTCAGCATTGGTAAGAGGAGCAATTGGAGTGCTAAGAAAATCATTGTTGTTGGTATTGGCAAAGTCACACAATTTAGTATTATCTTCAGCCATCATAATAAGCAAGCAATCCAACACTCAAGCGAACAAGGAACAAGCGAAAAAGAGGCGAATAGAAAGAAGGGGCGAATAAAACGGCAAGGGTGAAGTGGGGGAGAGGAAAACGAGAGGAAAATGGCAAATAATGTAATGCGAGGGACAAGATTTTGTGATGGGTACTTGGTATGTCTGGACTTGTGTGTAGACTCCCCAGCAACGGTGCCAGAAATCCTTCTTGCTACCTCTTGAGCATGCGTTGGTTTTTCCCTTGAAGAGGAAAGGGTGATGCAGCAAAGTAGCGTAAGTATTTCCCTCAGTTTTTGAAAACCAAGGTATCAATCCAGTAGGAGGCCACACGCAAGTCCCTCGTACCTACACAAACAAATAAGAACCTTGCAACCAACGCGATAAAGGGGTTGTCAATCCCTTCACGGCCACTTGCAAAATTGAGATCTGATAGAGGTGATAGGAAAATATTTTTGGTATTTTTATGATAAAGACTAAAAGTAAAGAAAGCAAAATAAACGGCGATAGAAATAACTTGTTGACGAGAGATTAATATGATGGAAAATAGACCCGGGGACCATAGGTTTCACTAGTGGCTTCTCTCAAGATAGCATAAGTATTACGGTGGGTGAACAAATTACTGTCGAGCAATTGAGAGAAAAGTGCATAATTATGAGAATATCTAGGCATGATCATGTATATAGGCATCACGTCCGTGACAAGTAGACCGACTCTTGCCTGCATCTACTACTATTACTCCACACATCGACCGCTATCCAGCATGCATCTAGAGTATTAAGTTCATGAGAACAGAGTAAAGAATTAGGTAAGATGACATGATGTAGAGGGATAAACTCAAGCAATATGATATAAACCCCATCTCCTCGATGACAACAATACAATACGTGTCGTTTCCCCTACTGTCACTGGGATCGAGCACCGCATGATTGAACCCAAAGCTAAGCACTTCTCCCATTGCAAGAAAGATCAATCTAGTAGGCCAAACCAAACTGATAATTGGAAGAGACTTGCAAAGATAACCAATCATACATAAAAGAATTCAGAGAAGATTCAAATATTGTTCATAGATAACCTTGATCATAAACCCACAATTCACCGGATCTCGACAAACACACCGCAAAAAAAGTTACATCGAATAGATCTCCAAGAAGATCGAGGAGAACTTTGTATTGAGATCCAAAGAGAGAGAAGGAGCCATCTAGCTAATAACTATGGACCCGAAGGTCTGTGGTAAACTACTCACACCTCATTGGAGAGGATATGGTGTTGATGTAGAATCCCTCCATGATTGATTCCCCGTCCCGCGGAGTGCCGGAAAAGGCCCCAAGATGGGATCTCATGGGTACAGAAGGTTGTGGTGGTGGAATTAGGTTTTCGTGGTGCTCCTCGATAGTTTCGGGGTTCGTAGGTATATATAGGAGGAAGAAGTAGGTCGGTGGAGCCACGAGGGGCCCACGAGGGTGGAGGGCGCGCCCAGGGGGGTAGGCGCACCCCCCTACCTCGTGGCCTCCTTGATGATTTCTTGATGTCCACTCCAAGTCATGTGGATCACGTTTGTTCCAAAAATAACTCTCCCGAAGGTTTCATTCCGTTTGGACTCTGTTTGATATTCCTTTTCTGCGAAACACTGAAATAGGCAAAAAAAGCAACAATTTGCACTTGGCCTTGGGTTAATAGGTTAGTCCCACAAATAATATAAAAGTGTATAAATAATCCCATTAAACATCCAAAACAGAATATATAATAGCATGGAACAATCGAAAATTATAGATACGTTGGAGACATATCAGAGGCCAACCGCCGGCATCCATGATCCCTAGTAATGATGTTCTTTCTGCATGCAACAGAGTCTAGTCAAGTCGAACGGTTGTCGAGGCTGCGTGGGGAAGCAGAAACGCCCACGTCCCATCAAGCGCCATGCGTCGACCGAGGCCGCAGGCGGTTGGGGCCCGCAGTGCTCCACCCTTGCCCCTTGGCTTTGCCTCGAAGCCAAGTCCGAGCGCGCCTTGGGCCCGGGAGCTACTATCGGCGTTCTGGGAACGGAGGTACCCAGACTTGCCTGCCTGCAGCCCACAGCGTGGCTCCATCGACGGCTTGGTATGGCCCACCTTCAACACCAACAACACAAGACCCTTGCGAGGCGGACGACGCGAAGACCTCCAGAAGGAGCGGCCTCCTTAGGATGGCTCCTGAGGAGCGGAGATTTCTATGCGAGCCCTCACCTCGTGAAGCTTGGGTGATGCATGCCATGACAACCAAGGCCAGGCGGGCGCCAGCGGGCGCACTACAGTTGTTTCCACTTTGGTGCTAAAGAGGCAAGCGCAGGCGCGGAGTCCCGATGAATCAGCCAAAGGTTTCCATTTCCATGCAACAAGACCAAGACCGCCAGGGCGGCAGGACGGAGGTCATCAACGAGCCCACCATGGCGTCATGACCAGAAAATTTGCAGGCGCAGGCCACCTTTGTTTTGGGGGTAGAGGACCGAGATCACTATAAATATAGCCTAGCCACTACCTTAGAAGGAGATGGATCAGTCAGACCATCCTCGTCCTCACCAGCTCACACAAACACAAGAACACACCTCCTGAAGTTGTTCTCCCACAGTACTAGTTCATCCTCCGCTCACCTCGAGACCAATCCACCACAAAGCAGGAGTAGAGTTTTACACAGCAAGGTGGCCTGAACTTGGGTAAATTGCCTTGTTCCATTTCCTTCCAGTTCATCGAGCTAGGCCGTGGGATCGACGTGTAGGCAGACTAGGGAGGTTGAGTTCTTCGCACGCACCCCAGAGTTCGAATCTATCCAGGGTCTGCGAAGCCCGGAATCCGACAGTTGTCCAGATCGTCATTAGGCTCCTCCTCCTCTGCCTCTTACTGAGCACTCGGTAGAGGAGAGGCTTCTAGAAGTAGTACAAAGCCCCTCCGTAATAGTATTTAGGGGCTATTTTGTTCAGTTCATCTGACGATTGATGTGATTGAACTGTACAATGTACTTATAATTAGCTAGTATATATTGTTGAACTAGCTATTTCAATACGTGGTTGGCAACAATTGGGGAAAAGTTTGGTCGGTTCAGCTGTCGAGTTGAATTGTTTGTATAAAGAATGACTACTTAATCAATGAATGAAATCGATGCTTAATTACTGAATTTTAGTTGCAAAAACTAGATAGTGCTAGTGAGTTTTAGCTCCAAATTTGACATATGGCAGTGTTACAAGGTTGACAAAGGGCAATATTACTAGATCAACAAATGTCAATCTATCCAGTTTGACAAATGGCAATATGCCCAATATGACAGATGCAAATCTTACCAAATTGTCTGTATGTGGTTGCACACGGGTCATCCGAAAAAACCATTTGCGTTGAAGGGATGTGTCGTGGAATTGTCACGGCAGATGTCCTAGTGTGAGGACTTAGTCACGAGGCCAACGCATCTATGTGGTAGCTTGAGAGGGGTTGAGCGGAATCGAGAGACGCAATCACAAGACAAGGGTTTAGACAGCTTTAGGCCCCGGGAAACATCATCCGGTAACAACCCTACATGCTGTTTGTGGCTAGGTCTCATTATCATCATGAGGGAGTCGCCGGTAAACCGTCTCTTTGTGTCTAGCCCTAGAGATTGTTTCTTCTTGCTTGTCCCTCTTTGGGGAGCCCTGCCCCTCCTTATATATGTTGAAGGGGTGGGTTACATGTGGAGTCCTATTAGGATTAGGACTAGTCTACCTTCTAATACAAACCGGATACAAGTCTGGGTCTTAACTCCTTGTAAGGTAAATATTCCTTATGCCTTTCCTTGTAAACCGGCCCACCATAGTATGAACCGGTCTTCAGGGCCTTGGGCCTTGTCATCCGTTTGGCCAGCCCGCCGGGTTATCAGTGAGTCACCAAGTCCGGCCGGGTTATACTTCGTGCCGGGTTATACCGCGAGGTATATCCCCGACATTAGCCCCTAGTTTAATTTCGATTTATCCATGTTAAATTGATCTGCAACATAAACACAAGAACAAATTTGGCGGGTTGTGCTCCGCTTTAAATATTCTTAAACCGACACTTGATCATCCTTAATTCCTTGTCATTTCTTCCTTCTGAAAAATCCGAGTCAATATACCAGCTTCATAATCAATTTGCTTGCAGAAGATATTTTGTAAATAAAGAATCCATTTGAATCGGCCTTCAATGCTCTGATGTGACAAAAAATATTGGTCTTCAAATACTCAACTGATATCAGCCGGTTTGAAAATGTAGAACTTGCCGGTTTATCATTGCCAAAATTGCCGGGTTATAAAAACTGATGATCCCGGGTCATGACCGTTTATAGACGTCGGGTTATGATTGTTGCCAACGCCGGGTCACACAATTAATCTTCCCGATTTTCCCAAAACTGAGAATTTGAAGATGTTCCTCCTTTATATGTATATTACTTGTATCCCCCAAGTCTTAAGAGAGAACATAGTGATAGCTTAAGATTGTTTCAATATAAATGTTGCAACCTTGAAGAAATCCAGATTGTTCATCTCAGTCACTAGTCACAACTGAATACTCCATATTATGTAGCACCCAAGTACGTTGTCATGCTTGCAGCAACCTGGGACTTGTAATTGCCTGATGCTCCAAAAATTTCAACCAGTGTAGCCCCCAAGGGCCGGGTCATTATGCAATAATGAGCAGGGATTTTATAAATATGATCATGTAGATTTGAACAGCAACTAGTAGCCCCCAAGGGCCGGGTCAGTAAGATAATATTGAGCCGGGACTTTATATATACTTCTTTGAAAAGAACATCATATGATGTAACCCCCATCATGGGGCTTGAACCCACGTCCATTAGGTTAAGAGCTTTGTGCTTTACCAACTGAGCAATAAACCTTCAATATAATAGATTAAGACTTGTGTACCTTGAATTGTTGACAGGAGCAATTGGTAGCCCCCAAGGGCCGGCTCATTACAATGTGATGAGTCAGGTCTTCAATAAGGTGAGCAAAAAATGACTTTGCATTAGCCCCCAAGGGTCATGGTGCATGCTTGTAGCGACATGAGACTTGCATATTTGATGTAATCTGAACTTTGAATAATGTAGCCCCCAAGTGCCGGGTCGTAAGCCTGCAGCAACTCGAGACTATTCCTTCAATTGTAGAATAAATCATATCGATCAATAATATAATAGCCATTGCGCTAAAGCGACTTTGAAAACCTTAATCATAATACTGGTTAGTGATAACCATAATAAAATCCAGCCATGTTGGCTATTTGAAGATTTGAATAATATAATCCAATGATCTATAAGCGCATGATTCCAATGGTGCAATCTCAATATATACAGACGACTTATAGTCCAAATCTAGGCCGGGTTTACAAACGCCAGTGATCAATAATCATGCTTTATTCAACCTGTTTCTGCATACAACAAATTTAAAGTGTCCTGGTTTACCACCGGAAGGGTCCTAACGCCCAACATATAACCCGGGTTTATAACCAAGGCTGCACTTAAGAATAATCAAATATGAAATATATCATACCTGTGACATTGAATCACATCGTTGGTTTACCAACTTTTTGTAGTAAGGGTGATAACCCTAATCATGAGTACTGATAACTCCTTCCATATTGTGTCGGTTTATGATAAAACCGTACCGTGTTGTGATAAACACCGGATTATCCATATATAACACTGGCGACTTATAGTCGAAACCAGACTGGGTTAATAAGAGCCAGATTATAACTGAGCATGTACTAACAACTTGTAGTTGAAAGCCGAGCCGGGTTAATGAACGCCGGTTTATCAAAAACATTATAAATCTCATCAAAGGAGAAAAAACTTGGCAAATAATAGCATATGAAAACTTGTAGTCGAGGCTTTTCATGAGCTGCCAGGCCCCAAATCGAGGCTTTTCATGGGCTGTCAGGCCACTGAGTTAAACCATTTTACAAAGCCTTTTAAGATGGACCTCAATCTTTAACCAATCGTCATTTTAACTTTGACAAGTTCAGGGTCTACGAGATTGACTTGTCAAGAGTTCGGCGGGTCATACCAGGTTTACCTGGATGGAGTGGCTTACTTAAAAAGGCAGGATAACCCGGGGTTTTAGGTGAATACACCTGGCTTCCAAGCCGTGGCTTGATAGCCTATTACAAGTGTAGATTCTTTGTTCATTGCGAAGCAAAGAATCCCCAAGCAATATTTTGAGTTGTGCTCAGTGGATGCCTATATCTGAGTTGTGCTTTTGCAACACTCTATTTGGCCCCTAAGTAATTTTCTTTTGGCCTTGAGCCGATCAAGAGGTGTAGCTATGGTTCGAATACAACCAAGCCCCCAAGTGATTTTCATGGCGGCCTTACACCGATCAAGAGGTGTAGCTATGGTTCGAATACGACCAAGCCCCCAAGTGATTTTTATATATGGCTTTATAAGCCGAATCAACGGGTAAGCAGAACTCTGATTTATAAATAGAAGCCCCCACGTGATCAATAATATGATAAGCCAATAAGGTAGGATACCCATGTTTGAACCGCGCATCATGGCAGCAGGTCCTCTTCGGCAACCTTTAACTTTTTGCAAGAGATAAATTCTTCTTGAACTGGATGTTAAACCAGATATTGAGAGCTTCAAAGCTTTGTGGGAGACATCTTTCTCTTGAACCGATTTTAAATCGGAATCTTCATTTTCAGCAAGAAATTTTTTTGAACCGGAAATTCTTAAATCGGATTTGAGAGCTTCACAGCTTCGTGGGACAATAGATTTCCCTTGAACCGGATTTTAAACCGACATTCTTCATTTTGAACTGGAAATTTTCTAATGGCCTTTAAGTTTTCATCAATATGGTAGTAGCCTCTGGGACCGGGTTATCTTTCCCTCCAACGTCCTGGGGTTCTTGACTTTACTAAAAACCGGCAACATTTGTTGAGTCATATTATAGTAGCCCCCGAGTCTCAAGGTGACTGAGGAGTTGACTTGAGATTCTCCATATTTGACCATGATATAAACCGGCATAAGTTGTATATCATTGGTGTTGATAGCACGATGTGAATACACAGAAGGTTGAGGTGACTGCGGCGGGTTATAAATGATCCCGTATGAGCCGTGTCAGCAACTCGGCCAATGGTTCCTTCCAACAGGTTATTTGAAGTTAACCAAACTGTAGTGGCGGCGACTTGTATGCATGTCCATTGAGCCACCCAGTGCAGACGGCGGTTGATAGTATATGATAATTTGCCTCCATTTTGTTTGAAACAAAACCGAGCTACTCAATAAACAGCTCATGCAGACAGGTGCGGCCCGGTGTGTTGATGTAGACCAGGCCACGTGAGACGGATGGTAAAGACGACCACAATATCAGAAGCGGCCCAGACAGATGAGTCAGCCGCGGCATTGTAAGCCACATCATGTTGATGTAAACTGGTTTGCAGAATGGCGACTTGCAAATATATTCACCGAGCTTGATGGTATGGCCAGATGCTAGCGCATTATAATGGTGGCGCGAGCTATACATCCATGACACGGCCATAGCTTTTGCGATGAACAATTGCTCCTGCATAAATAATATCGCAAGCCAGAAATTATCCACCGCAGAGTTGATGATCAACACAGGCGAGTCGGCCGCAGGAGTAGACGAATGAACCGGCTGCGGCGTTGTAAGCCGGTGTGAACGGGGAGAGTTGGCAGCAGTGTTGTAAGCCGGTATGGATGAGAGAGTCAGCTGCGGGAGTGGACGGGCGACTTATCTGTGGTGTTGTAAACCGGCGCAGACGGGTGAGCCGACCGCAGTGTTGTTTTTGTAGACTGAGCCACAGAGGTGACGGTTTGCACACACATTTGTTGAACAATGCGGTATGGTTGGATGCTGGTGCTTGATAATATTGGCGCGAGCTTTATATCCGTGACATAACGATCATTTTTGCAGCGAATAATTGTCCTGCATAAACAATATTGCAGACCAAGGCAAAGATAAACTGTTCTTTGATAAACAATAAGTGCTAATAAAATAATTTTAGACGGATATCACCTGATGTTTGTGAACGATAGATGATAGTAATGCTCCATATGGTCAGGCGAGTTAATTGCAGGCGCGGTAAACCGCGCGGACGGCGAGTCAATCGCGGTCGCGGTCCCGTCAAGTGCATGCAAACCGGGCCACAGGGACAACGACTTGCGCACGTATTCGTCCGACAGCACATCATGGATAATTGCTAGCGCAAAAGTGATGTAAGCGCACGTCCCTTACGCACACCTCTGTAATGAATATTGATCCCCATTATTGTTGGCAGACTAATCTTCAAGTCAACATGCATGCATGCACAACAGGGGGTGCCTTGGTAAAGCAGGGGAGAGTGACGGCGCTTTAGGGATGAGATGACGGCGGAGGCGGAGACGCGACGGCTCAGCGAGGACGGGTGGATATGGCAGCCGGGCGTCACGCGGGCGGGCACGGTAGTCCAGATCACGATCGGCTCTGTTTCCGGATCATGGCCCTTTTTTCCCTTGTTTTTTTAAATGCTCACGTAAGAACCATGCAACGTACTTGCTAGCTAACAACTTCCGTGTCATTTCCTTTTTCTCCTTTGCACTTCGATCCATATTCGAGTCAAAGTAGTATTCATCCTGATTGAGATGTTACACCCGTCCGAGTCTATCTTGGTTTTGATAATCCAACTCCTTTTCTGTAATAGTACTTTCCTTAACACGTCTAGAAGTCCATCAAAAACTGCAGCAACTTTTTGGTCCCATATGACCCTGGTCAATTTGTCCACTTGAGCGCTGCTGGATCAATGTTTTTTATATTGTCTCCATGTACAGACTATGATAGCTGTAATCTTGACTGATGTCTGATTCATGATTTGATAGCCCGATTCAGACTTGTCCGGTGTTTGCACACTTGGTATTCTTATCTGACTTGGTCAACCTGCACTTTGACGAAATAGGGCTTCTATCCATGTTGGTTTCGGCGAGTTACCTATCTGGACTCAATGCGCCGGCAAAAATAAGCAGCAGCGGAGAACAACGTTCTCGGCGACTTGTGATCGGCCCGCCTGCTTAAGCGAGTGGTGGTGACTTACCTTGAACTCCAACATTGTACTATCAGATCCAAGACCGACTAGCAAATTGTATTAACCCTGGCTACGGCTCTGCTCAAGATCCTTCCGAGCCGGATTATCATGTGTGATTGTTCCGTGCCAGAGCTTTTACGAACCTCTTCATCCAAAAACTTGCGAACTTCTCGATCCCTAAGGGATCCCTTCAAGAACTCAACACCATCGTGCGCAGGCCCCACGGTGGGCGCCAACTGTCGTGGTTTTGTCACGGCAGATGTCCTAGTGAAAGGACTTAGTCGTGGAGCCATCGCGACGGGTTAGCTTAAAGGGGTTAAAGCGGACAAAGGACGCATAGAGTTTATACGGGTTAGTCGTGGAGCCATCGCGACGGGTTGTGGAATTGCTGGGGTTTCGATGACCAGGGAGCGAATCCGCTTTGCCTGGTTCGCAAGTTGTAATTTTCTGTCCCTAAACTGCCGCCGGGTCGTCCCCTTATATACATGGGTTGACGCTCGTCGGTTTACAGGATCCCGAGGCCGGCTCATAAACGTGTCCGGCCCGGTCTCTGCTCTTTCTATCTTACAACACAAGTTACACATTATTGTCGGTTTACGTCTATAGGCCTTAACCCGCCTTTCGGCCATGGGCCTCCATAAAGTGCCATGGTCTTCGTCTCCTTGGGCTTCAAATACAGATAACTTGTTATGGGAATAACCCGGCCTCTCCTGGCCAGTTTACACCCAGTAGTAATATCCCCAACATTAGGCCCCGGATTGATTTGAACTGGTTCATGTCAATCTTCAATACTTAAGAAAATTTCTTCTTCAGCACTTTCGCATAAATCTTGTAAACCGCCCTCACGTCATCTTCCAGTATCATGATAAACAGCCATGACGTCATCTGTTATTAAAAATTGCATATAGCTCACCTTCATTAATGAACCTCCGACAATCGAGGCGACAGCTCTGACACATATCCAACTTTCGGGCTCCTCGATTTTCACGCATGTCACTTATCCATTCACCTTATAAATAAAGCCGAGGGGTCCTTTTCATTTTTTTCCTTCATGCCCCTTCACATCATCCTCTTCCTCGCAACGCCCGACCATTGGAGCTCTGCCGCCACCGTCGACTCTTTGCTTCCGCCCCAATGACGGCCGCTGCATCAACCTGATCGGACCAGAGAAACGCGGCACTCTTCCGCTGTCCCATCAGTAAGTTTCTCTTTTCCTCGCTCCAGATCCACCATTAGGGTTTCGCTATTCATCGGAGTTCATTGAATTTCTTGGCGCTGTTCTTCCATGTTTTCCTCAGTAGCTCAAATGGCAAGTTAGATCTGATATTTTCCAGTGCCTTTGTAGTTAAAACTCTTTTTTCCTCATTAGAGCATCTGCTTTGTGCAGAAAAACTCATCTGGAACTGTTAAACTGCTTAAGCACCTGCACTTGAGGTCAGAATATATTTTGATTTACCAACATACTGGAGATCTAAAATTACCATATCAAGCTGTGAAACTTGTTTTTCCTTCACTTAGGCATCTTAGATCTATATCTTCTATACCAGAGTAGGCAGTTTAAGCTCATAGAAAAATGATGATCCGGTAGGTACCATTAGTTCCCTGTTGAACCGCCAAGCTGCTTTATCTTTGTACCATCTCCCATGTCTGATTCCGGTTTAACAATGTGTATATACTTCTGTCTTCTTCTGCTCTTGTATCGCTTTATACTTGTCCATTATAAATCTTAAACCGACAATAAACATGTTTCAGCTTTCCGTTGAAATGGCCAAACAAGTCTATGAGTGCAACTAGGTTCCTTCCCGGGTCACTGAAGAACAATTAGACAGATGTGTCGCAACTAGCGCTTTAGCCAAGAAAGAGGTCATCCACTGGAGGGCCCCTGGTCCAGAAAATCCCCCTGAACCAAAGGACGGAGAAGTAGTCGTTTTCATTGACCATCTGGGTCGAGGCTTTAGTCCTCCCGGTTCAAAAAATTTCCGAGACGTGCTTGCCAGCTTTCAACTCCACCCTCAGGACATCGGCCCAAACTCTGTGTCCAACATCTGCCATTTCCAAGTCTTTTGTGAGGCTTATCTTCAAGAGGAACCCACATTTGAATTGTTTAGGGATTTCTTCTATTTAAACCATCGCACAGAGTTCACATATGGACCCAATACTGAACTCGGTGGCGATTCAAAAGAGGAAGGATGTCAGCTTCCCTCACGCCAAGCTTCACAGTCAGCCCAAGGAGTGGAACCACACTTGGTTTTATTGAATAGACACATCTCCAACTGATGAAAATCCTTTGCCGGGTTACCGCCCTCACCGTCTTAGCAATACACATCCCTTTCCTCAGAGGTTAACTGCAAAGGAAACATCCAACTATGCTCCACAGCTGTCAAAGCTCAGAGCCTTTATGGCGAATGGTTTAACAGGTGTTGATTTTGCTCGTTGTTGGATAACTTGGAGCATTTTGCCCTTAAGCCAACGCCCCGATTTAATGTGTGAATACACCGGGAGTTTGAAAGACCCTCAACGACATGTAGATATTCAGCTAACAGAGGCTGTGAAGAAAAAACTGAATGAACCGGAGGCTGTCTGTAGCCAGACCAGATTAAGTCCTTTCTGCGCTTCCAACAAACCGCCTACTGTAAGGATCACATAACTTTTTTTTGCTCTAACTTGCTTCTTTCAAATATTCTCAAAAAAATTTGTCCATCTTTAATAGGGCGATGATCCGTTCTGGAAGAAAAAAACTACAGGATAAACCGGCCAAGACACCTCGTCCCAAGACCAAGGTTGTTAAAAAACCTGCCAAGAAGAGGACCACTGCATCTTCCGAGCCAAATGCTGATGCTGACTTGGCTAATCTGGACTCAGAGGTAGAACTTGATTCTCTTGGTTCATTTTTCATACACCTCATTGACAATGACTATTATCAGGACGACGCTGAAGGCAGCCAAGCTGAGGATGCAAAGGTGATTATTATTTCCTCCGGTTCAGATCCTCAGCCAACACAGACAATCCGTCAAGCAAACCGGAAAGTAAAATTTTCTCACCCCCTTGCTCACTTGGACCCAAACTTTCTTTTGAAGAAGCAGCAACACGAAGCCGTCGCACAACCCAGCACAGCGGCCAGGTAGTTACCTCAGCTGGTTTACCGAACAATCCGGTTTGGAAACATCGAAGAGAGGTCTCTTATACTCTTGACACTTCTTGCACCAAAGTGGGTTGTTTCCGGCAGCCTCTTAATCCGTCTGATTCGAATTATCAGGGAACACCTCACTCATCCTCTGGCGAGTCAACAGCCACACTGCTTCCAGCCCTCAAGACAGCTCCTGGGTGAGTCATACCTTTAAATTTATTTTCAATGCCTTATGTTTTACACAATGTATTGACCTTTATATTTGTTCTTCTTAGTGCCAAGCCAAGACCCAGCAAGAAGGCTCGGTTAAACAAACCGTCAGACGAAAATGTGGTTATTGAACCGGAGAAAACCCCAGATCCAGTAGAGACCAATGCTGACGCTCTGCTTGATGATCCGCCACCACAAGATTATGACTTCGTTGTTGAACGAGTAGAAGTCGACACCACAGGTCACACTGACAAACCGACTAGTCCGGCTCGCACAGATGATAAAGCGGCCAGTCCAGCTAAGGCTGCTGATAAGCCGTCCACTCCAGTGAAGGCTAGTGATGATAAAGAAGACGACATTATGATTACTGGCGTCAGCCACACTGCTCCTGGTAACCCGGTCCCTTTATCCAAGCATAGCGCCAAGGATGATCTTTTTGCTATGGGCAAGGGTAAATGGAACACTGATTTTTCCAGCTACGCCCATCTCAACACCCAAGACATTCACTCCGGCTTCTTGAACCGTCTGTATACTAGCCGTGACTATGAAGCCGGTTTAGTAAATCTGATGAAGGAGCGATATGAGGTAACCACACAACTGTTTCGCTTATGTCCAATTTCAAATGCCAACTCCAGTAGTCCCCAAGGGCCGGTTTATGATGTTAATCTAAATCGGGACTTTGTAATATCTCAATTTTGCATGCTTGGCCTCCAAGGGCCGGTTTAACTTATAAAGATAAACCAGGACTTTTTCGAAGAATACCCATAATGTTACTTTGACCAAATGTACATTATCCCCCAAGTGCCAAGAGTAATACTTGTATTGTACTTGGGACTTGTAGAAAAGTTCTGACAACGAGCAAATAGGCATTAGCCCCAATGTATCAGGTGCATAACTTGTTACGTGCTTGGTACTTCAAATATGTACTGCCAACTCATGATATGTTTGTCTCTTATAGGCTGAGCTGAGCAAAAAGGAATCTCAAACCGCTGATCTGCAAGAAAACATCAAGTCGCAGCAAGCAGAAACCTCCAAAGCCAAAGATGAGCTGACCAGTGCCTTAGCCGCTATGGAAAAGCTGAAGGAGAGTTTTAACAAAGAGCGGGCCGGTTGGAACATACAAAAATCCGCATTGCAAAAAAGAGCCGAGGACGCAGAAGCAGCTCTTAAACCGTTGGTAGACGAGCTGACTCGTGTAAAGCGGCAAATACATGCCATGACTACTGCTGTGTTTGGTAACTATCCTGGCTTTAATTTTTCAACATATCATACCATTCATTGCCGGTTCACTGATGTTTGTAATGATGCAGAACCCGCATTAGTCATCTGGGCTCTGATGTACAAAAAAAGCTGAAGGCTGCCTATACTCTTATAGAGCAGTTGTATACCGGCGCGCAACGGATTATCTGCACTGCTTCCCACAACAAGCCGCCCCCAACTTTAATCAAGGAGACCTTAGAAAGGTTGTCTATGCTGCATGCCCGGGTAGAAGAGCTAAAGAGATCTGCTGCAAGGGCTGGTGCTCTGACCGCGCTAACCCGGGCAAAAGCATGGGTGCCCGATCTTGATCCGGAGGATGTCAGTAAAGGCTATCCGAGCTTAAAAGAAGACGGATCGGAATTTGGCAATGATGACCTCCGAGCCATAAACCGGGAAGTACGTCCACTGGCTTGCCAATTAGCTGAAGAAGCTGATCTTTCACATTATCAGGCGAGTTATGATGTCAACAACAAACGGGTTGCTGCATCAACTCCTGAGGTTCAAAATCTCATCCCGCCAATTCGTAAGCACACCTATGCCCCTGACATTGAACTGTCCACCCTTATAAGCAATGAAGCTGTGTTCCAAGCCCTAACTGGGATCGACTGGGCAATCGTTGACTTCCAGCCGCTGGGTAGAGATGAGGAGGATGAACCGGTGCAAGATGATCCGCAGCCGTCAAGTCAACCTGGTGATGAATCATAATCCGGCGGCCGGGTTAGCCTTCTGCGAATCGCAATACTTGCTGAAAAAACAATTATTCTTTTGGGCACTAAAGCGCCTTCTAATAGGCTAGTTCAAACAATTGGTCTGTTATGCCTTCGTGCATATTTATTTTGCTTGATACTTGTTAATTCGCCATGCTTAAGATATATGACACTCATAATTCGTCGCTGCTCCTGCATATAAGAAGTTGATTATACAATCTGAACTACGTGCCAGATTTTCTCTTGGCTTAGGGGCGAAGGAACCATAGATCTTGCTTTGCATACCGTATACAATCTGAACTATTTGCGATGAAGAGATGCATAAATCCTGTGCGGCAAAGTTTTCCCTTGGCTTACTGGAGAAGACCGTACCTCTCGCTTTGCACACGGATGTTCTATCTAAAACATTTACGATGAAGAGCTCCACAAATCCTGCTCGGCACATTTTTCCCTTACCTTACTGGGGAAGCTGTTGGTTTGCATACGGGTCTTCTATCTTAAACGTTTGCGATGAGTTCTTTAAAATTAAAAACCATTGACTTAAAAAATTGTTTGATAAGTCTGTACATTCAGAGAGAAAAACGCAAGTTTACTCAAACCATATGTCTCATTTAGTCACACTGCGACTTTATGTTTGTAAGTGCATCTAGTGCCACCCCTACTTGGTTTTGGAGTATTGATGACAAACTTGGTTGAGGGACTAATGTGTTTGTGAGAATTGCAGGATAACACAAGTAGTAGTCCCACATTGATTCGGTTTACCTACCAGAGATGACCCCTAAAAATGTGTGAAGATATTGAAGACAATGGTGGTCTATGAAGAGATTCATATTGAAGACTATGACATGAGAAGACATCGCATGAAGACTATGGAGTGCGAAGACATAGTTGTTTCATAGTTTCCTTTTCTTCTTGGTTGAGTCATAGAACCACCGCACTGTAAAGTGGGGTCCAAGTGAACAAAGTCAGAGTGACTGAAGTGATGCTCAACCAAATCCTATGTCTTCGAGTGAAGACAATGAGAGCAAATCTTATCTAGAGCTGGATGAGTCAGCTTTACTTGTAGCCCAAGTCAAGCTGTTGCGTGTGTTTGAAATCTAACCGTTGGACACACGTGTCAGTTCCTTAGTTACCCTGGGTCATTTCGGACAAATCAGGCCGGGTTGCCTCCTGGCTATAAATAGCCCACCTCCTACACCATAAATTGGTGGCTGCTCAGAGTTAGTGCACGACATTTGTTGTTTGAGAGCAACCCACCTCCGAAGCATTTGAGAGAGGGATCCTTGCGAGGACAAAGCCCAAAACACCCAGAGCCAAAGAGTGTCAGGAATCACTGAAGTCTTTCTGTCCGCATGATCTGAAGACTTATTACATTTGAGGACTGTGAATCCTCCAGCCGGTTAGGCGTCGCGTTCTGAGCATCCAAGAGTCATTGTGCACTGCCGGTGAATGAAGTGTGTGAAGGTTTGGAAGTCTACCTTGAAGACTTACCAGAGTGATTGGGCGAGGACTAAGTGTTCTTAGCTCAAGGGGAATAAGGTGAAGACGTGGTCTTCTGAGTTGAATCTTTGCCTCCCTAACCAGACGTATAGTTGTCACAGCAACTGGAACTGGTCCAACAAATCCTTGTCCTCTCCAAGCAACTGGTTCTATCACTTCCCTCTCTTTACTTACAATTTGTCTTCATGAAGTCATTGCCTGCTTGCATGATCTGATTGACTTCACTATGTGAAGACTGTTGTTGGTTGGCTTCATATTATCTTCCATCTTGATCCATACTACCTAGCTGCTAATAGTATTCGTGCTTTCACTTCATTGCTTCCTTGACTATGGCTTGCCTAGTGTAGTCTACCTTCCGCTGCATATCAATAGGTTCATTTCTATTGTCTGTCTTCGACACTCCCATGTTTTGAAGACTTTCATAAAAATCTCCTATTCACCGCCCCTCTAGTCGATAACTAGCACTTTCAATTGGTATCAGAGCAAGGTGCTCCCTTGTTCTGTGTGATTCGGTTTAACCACCTGGAGTTTTAGCAATGTCGACTACAGGGATAATCAAAGTCTCCGCTGCGTGCCCTGTCTTCGATGGCACTGATTACCCCTATTGGAAGAATAAGATGCGTATGCAGTGATGTTGAGTGGTTATGCCACCAATTTGTAGGATGTTTCAAATCTTTTTGGGCATTTACAGCCGTTATGCTGTCCGAGTCATCCCAGGTTTCTAAACAGTGTGTTGCATTTGCAAATTCCTTCTTACCGTTCTGAAGTTCCTTTGTGCCAGATCAACCACACTAACTAGTGTGTTGAGGTACTTCATTGCCTGGGCATTTGTGTTGGAGCTATTATTATGACCCTAGGTTTCTAGAGTATCACCTAGTAACCTAGCCATGTTTTGTGTTCCCAGTGTGATGATTATGGCCGCCATTCCCGAAAGCATCCCATGATGCCATTTAGTTAGTAGGTATTCTATTCCTGGGTTTTGAACCCGAGATTCACTCCACTCACCTCCTGTTGATAGTGTTTGCTAGTTCCTTTAGGATATTAGTAACCTTTGCAATAGTCCTCGAGGTCAGTGGTATTTATTTCTTCCAACTACCATGAACTACTTATGGCAGAAGTTCCTCGTTGAACCGAAAGATCACAACTAGAGTGCTCTTGGCGAGTTCCTGATTCTATGTTGTTACTCTGCCAGTTCTACCTTTCTGCATGGGTTATCCAGAAGGAACCTGTTGAAACTAGTTCGACATACTAATCTATGCATCCACAACTTAGAAAATCATATGTTCTTTTGAGTTGTCCCTCTTTAGCTGTTTTCTGGCCCTCGTCTATCAATTGATAGTCAGGAATAGTTGTGCATTCGTGTTCATCGATGCCTATTATTCTTGTGGCCGTTAAGCCATTCTAGTTCAGAATGACTAGGAGAAACAAACTCCAGTACCTCATCCATTTCTAGGATTGGGTCAAAGTAGTTGTATCCCGCAGTGCAAAAATGCCAATCCAGATTTTGTTCTGTTCTACCTTGGAGTATTACCATCTTATGTCAAGAATGTCATGAGAATTGCACCACCTCTTATGAATTCTTGACGCAGTGATACTTCTTACCATCATTTTTCATTCCTCGGTTCCAGTGTTATTGTAACTGGGACGCCGACAAGTGAACCGCGATGTGTGAAATCTATACTCCTAGCAATTTCGTTGCTTGGTAGTTAATGGACAATACTCTCATTCTTAGTGTGTTGGTTATTGAATTATCCTTCTAAGACTGATCGTGCTATCTAGTCCATGTTTCCTGGTGCACTCTTCGATCAATGAGTTAGGATTGTGTCAGTCCCTCGCTCTCTTGATCATATCATCTTGCCCGAAAAGCAAGATTGTTCTCGAGCTTAATAGCATATTGGTGGTTCGTGATTTTTCGATTATCTTCTCGGAAGTATTACCAGGTTGTCACCTGACCGCTATGTTGAGTTCGTGATCAATTTGGTTTCTTGTAAACCACTCCTTCTCCAAGAATCTGTGTTGAATACCCCCGAGCTAGTTGGTTGAGCTAAACAACAACTTGGAGAGTTGGAAGATAAAAGCTTGTCTAACCTAGTTCATTTCCAAAGGGATATCTTGTGTTTGTGTGCTTGTTGTAGAAAGATGATTTCTTCATCAATTGGTCCTTGTGATCGGTGGTTGAACCTATCATCTTGCCCAAACCTTGATTTGAGTGTGGGCCATCGTCAAATCAAATTAGAACCAACGATGTTCATAATGTTGTCTTGCTCTTGGTTGATCCCTCGAGCATACACCATTACATCTTTTGGTCTGACCAATGCTATCACCATGTTCACATGATGGTGGAAGTCAAGTGATATGGAAATTCCGATGAGTTGCTATTGAGCCCATCAGCAGCATCTTGTCTCCTCCATGATTCATGTTGAACATCAAGCTAGTATTGGAAACTTTTGTAAGCATTATCTTCATGTCCCGTTCATGAAATACATGTTTGGTGTAAGAAGTGACTTTCTCCAAGTTCAGGTGCATTAGGTGCAAGTTGCTGCCGTGAATTGAGAAAGATTGTATTTGCTTTCTCCGGAATCATCCCAAGTCAGTCATGCATGTGTGAAGTATTCCATGGTTTGATAGGCTCGCTACCTCCACTCCATGTGTAATCCCTAGCACACCAAGCCACTGATTGATTTGTTCAAGGAAAAGAAGTTCTTAAGTGTTAATCCTTAAGGACCCAAAGGTACATGTGCAGGACTTCGCTCTCCGCAATGATGGTTCCCAATTGGAACTCGGTAGTGTTGTGTTGTAAGACTACTATGTGGTCATGCTTGTCTTGGACAACGTGTTCACATGTATGTAGCAGAACCAGCTCATGTTCTGGAGCTTGCTATCGTAGTTCATCTCCCGAGAATCTCGCAACACCATCTCGTCGATTTGTGTAGCAATCTTTTTTTTCTCTAGACTGGACGAGTCTGAAATATCCTGACACCAACCAAATCTGAATCTCAGGCAGATATGATGGTTGGATCATTCCCAACAACTACATTTTATTCCCAGCTTGCACCGCCATTGTGCCAATTCCCATGGGCTTCCCTCTCAGTAATTGTTGTTTAGGATAATCTTCAAAAGTGGTCCTATCATGGGTCCCGTCCATTTCCGATGATAAGCAAAATCATCCATCCCGTTGTCTTCAACAAGGTAGTCCACATCATCCATTCGAATCTGGATATGCCATTCCTTTGAACTCCGCCAAACGATCATTTGTGATTGCCTTAGGCTAGTATAAAGAGTTTCAATGATCTAGATATCAAAAGTAATTCTTCTTGCCATTTAAGGGAATAACTCTACGAGTCACCTCCCCCAAGGTGCCCCGTTATGGGATCATGGCAATTATTTCCTCGCCACCTTGACACCATCCACCATCTCTCTAAGCGTGGGATTGTTGCCCACCAAATCAAACCTCGTCGTTTGTTCTTCCATCCCTCTCTGATTTGTGTCTCAACTCGAGATGTTTCAACATCTCATTCCGCGAGTTGATCTTGTATAGCTCGATCTTTGAGAAGATCAATCCTAGTAGAGTTTCTTTCCGTCGTCATCGCGTGGATGAAGATCTCAAAAGCGAGGATGTCAAGATCAACGTATGCAATGAATCAACCACCTTATGAGGTGCAACCTGGATCACGAAGATTGTGTTGGTCTTGTGCCGCCTCTGTCTTCTTACCTCATGTCTTGAATCTCGGGACGAGATTCTTGTTTAGTGGGGGTGAGTTGTCATAGCCCTAGCTTAGCCTTTGCTTGTCCTTGCATGATCATCATGTCATCATGTTAAATTTTCTCAGGAAGTTGAAAAGGGGCTGACAGAACCCCCAGCACCCCCCTGAAAACAACTAGGGTTTACTAAAATATTTTTCAATGAACCTGAAATGCCCTTCTAAAATGTTCATCATCTTTGCCTTGGTCCAGAACCTCTGTCAAAAATGGTTCACACTTTTCTAGGACAACATGGCGTCACTGAATTAAATCATACTCTATTTGCATTTGGGAATTTAAATGCTATATAATATTTTAAATGTCCAAATAGTCATGAACTAAAATGTCTACAGTTGGAAATATTCCAAACAGTGGGCTAGAGAAGTTTCATGATTTTTGAGTTAGTTTTAGTATTTTAATTAAAGCCCTAAAATTACAGAAGAATTAGAAAACAGAAATAAAAAGGAAAGGATAGAAAACCTACCTAACTTACCTGCAGCACATCTGGCGCCCTAGCTGGCCCAGCACTCTGCGACCCACTAGCCCACAGTGCCTGTCATCACCAACCTCCCCCCAGAGCAGTCAGGTTGCTGCCCGTCGCTCACACACCGCCCCTGGCCACCTCATGCTTCTGCCGACGCCCTGGACGGCCCCAGAGACGCCACGCGCCCCCTCTGACCTCTCTCTCTCTCTCTCTCTCACGCCCGCAGCTCCTCCCCTCCTTTGGCTCCCTCCCCCTCTCTTCCCGAGCGCACCAGAGGGCGCCGTCGTGCTCTGCCGCGGCCACCGGCCACCCCACGCCTCGCCGACGCACCCAGAAGCTCTGCCACTTCTTCCTCGACCGCCTCACCAAGCCACCCCCGCCGGAGGCCCCCGAACGTCTTCACCGAGCTCATCTTCGACTTCCTGACGATGAGATCGCCTCCGCCGCCCCGCTCGCTTCTGACCTCCCCCGAGCCCGCTGAGCAGCTTGTCGCACCCACCGTGAGCCCCTGCTCCTGCTCCCCCTCTCCATTTTTCCCTCATGCACCGTAGCCGTCGCCTCGCCTGCAACCGAACGCGCCGCCGCCCGTGCTCGTCTCCGGTGATGCTCCCGTGACCATTTGGTCCCGGGCTTGCGCCCATCGAACTCACTGCACCATTTAGACGCCGTACGTGCTAAACACACATCGCCACCACCACCGCAACCGCGTCCCCCCTCGCGCCCGAACTTCGGCGGCAGCAACCGAGCTCGCCGCCATTGACTCCGTCCACCCCAGGCCCAGCCACGGCCACCAACGGACGCGCCATTGCGCCAGCTACCTGTAAAGCCCAACGGCGCCTCGAACAGTGCCCTGTAGTTGGAATCCGAGGTGCCCCGCCGCGTCTGGCCTTGCCGGCGTCGAGTCACCGGCGGGTTTGACTCATTTGACTGGGGTTGACCACTGGTTTGACCCCATGGGTCTATGACAAGTGGGACCCGCCTGCTAATTAAGTTAGGATTAGGACTAACTAAAAATTAGTTAGACTAATGACACTGACACGCGGGACCCATTGGTCAGGTTTGACATGGACCGTCCCCGTTGACTGCTAATGTCACCTGTAACGCCCCGGACACACCCGCCGGTGGTCGTTACTCCTGGCGGGATCTAGACTGGCCCCACAGATCAATACTAGTCTTTTCTGCGCACTTTGTCCTCACTCGTGCGCACCCGGGAGTAACTTCCCGGTCGGTCACCCATCCTGACACTACTCCAAGCTGAGCACGCTTAACTTTGGAGTTCGGTCCGAATGGGCTCCCGGAAAAGAAGGAATTCCTTATTGATATGAGTAGTCTATCATCCCTAATAAGCGAGGCTATCACATACACCCCCACTCGGAGGAACCGGCGTCCTCGTCGGGCCACGAAACGTTCCTCTTGGCACAAGCGTCGTGCTTCCGGTCCGTACATGTGCCATGTCGGGTGCCACGACGGGTCACAAAGCGTCATGAACAACATGACCACGCACCTGTCCGCAACCATCCGTGTAACCGCGAGGGTCGGCTCGATACCAACTTAACGCCCGGACACACCGCGGTGGTCGTTACTCTGGCGGGATCTAGACTGGCCCCACAGATCAATACTAGTCTTTTCGCGCACTTTGTCCTCACTCGTGCGCACCGGAATAACTTCGGTCGGTCACCCATCGACACTACTCCAAGCTGAGCACGCTTAACTTTGGAGTTCGGTCCGAATGGGCTCCCGGAAAAGAAGGAATTCCTTATTGATATGAGTAGTCTATCATCCCTAATAAGCCAGGCTATCACATCACCCTGACGCACTACTGACACAATAAAGCATTTACTGGGTTTATTCTTATATAGGAAATTCCAGAAAATGCTACAAACTTAAAAAAATTCATAGAAATTAATCTGTAACTCCAAATGCAAAGATTTATATATGAAATTTGATCAGAAGAATCCAATCTTTCCATCTGTACAGGTTTCATGCATGTTAGAAAATTCTAACCTTGCTGTTTTGGTGAAACAAGTTAATGCACTAATATGACCTCTTATTTTCGGTTTGCATTTGAATCCTTGATTCAAATGAACTCAAAGCGATCTGTTCTAAGATGCATTAGCCAAAACACACTCATTTTGCCATGTCATTGCATGCATCATATTATTGCATATTGCCATGTGATGATTGTGTTTCAATGTGTTCTTCATGGTAGGTTCTGTCTTCGAGGATATTCACGAGTATCCATCTGAAGGGCAGTATCCCACTACCACTCTGTCAGGCAAGCAAAACCCCCTTGTTCATTCCGATACAATCCCACTCTCTCGCTCCTGCTTTCTTTTACTGCATAAGGACAACAACGATTCATCTGTTACTTGCTGCGGTAGTTGAACCCCTTTTCCTCTGCATGACCTGTCATTGCCACAGTAAATAGATGAAACCCACTAGCATGAGTAGGAGTTGTTTGAGCCACGATGTGCCTACTAATTCATGCTTCTTTTTCATGCACTCATCGCTTAGAGTTGAGTCAGGTCTGATTCATCTGGAATGAATTGGAATGGTGATGAACATGCCCTACTGTGTGTGAGCTAAGTGTGTGAACACGATTTGGTAAAGGTAGCCGCGAGAGGCCATGTAGGAGTACATTGTGGGTTGTCTCATTGTAGCCGTCCTCAGGAACTGAGTTCTGTGTTTGTGATCCATGAACAGCTACCATGAATTGGGCCCGAAACCAATGGACCCTCTCGGCTTCTTAACAACCCTTGTCCTCTGTCCAGGAGTTGCAAGTACTTTCTGGTGTTTGTAGTATGATGGAGGCCGTGCGCAGCGCTGACCCACGGGGTGGGCTGTGATGCTTTAGGCACGTGGCACGGTGTACCGGGCGCCCGTTTGGTGTCTCGGGAACCCTGCTCACATCGTTCGGGGCCGTATGTGGAAACCGGCGGACTCCTCATGGATGGAACCTGAATAGGCGATAAACCTGGACTAGAGACTTGAGTGTTTAGGTAGGCCGTGGCCGACACCCTCGCCAGGCTTCCGCTTGAAGGTTGCCGAGATACATGACGTGTACATGGCCGTAAGTGGCGAGAGCGTGTGCGAAGAAGTATACCCCTGCAGAGTTAACATCATATATTCGAATAGCCGTGTCCGCGTTAAAGGACTTCTGGGTTGCCTATAACCGTTCATAGACAAGTGAAAGTGGATACTCTAAAATGCGCAAGATAAGCGTGAGTGCTATGGATGGCGTTTCTCGTAGGGAGGCGGGAGCGAATCCATAGTGGTGTATTGATATGGTGAATATGTGGACTCGCGTGCGCCACCTCAAAAGAGTTACTTGCAGGAATAGTTTAGGATAGCCACTGAGTCAAAGCTGGCTTGCTCCAGTCAAAATCCACCACCCCCTTTGTTGATACTGATGCATATGTAGCTAGTTCTGATGGTAGTCTTGTTGGGTACATTTGTACTCACGTTTGCTTAATTTATGTTTTTGGAGAGAGATTTCAGTCTCGCTAGTAGTTCCGTGTGGACTGTGACGTTTAGCTTGATACCTCAGCTACGATCTTGTGCCCTCGGTAGGATCTAGTAGATAGTCAGGCTTCTCAGCCTTTTTCATTTGTAGATGTTTGTACTCAGACATGTTAAGCTTCCGCATGTGCTTTGACTTGTATGCTCTGAATGTTGGGTCATGACACCCATGTTTGTAATATTTCGCTCCTCTGAGCCTAATGAATAAATACTTTGAGTCGTATAGTTTCGTTGTGATGCCATGTTGTATTTACACATATCGAGCATATTGTGTGTATGATTGAAATGCTTGGTATGTGTGGGATCCGACAACCTAGTTGTTTATCCTTGGTAGCCTCTCTTATGGGGAAATGTAGTCTTGCGCTTCCATGAGCCATAGTAGTCCGCTTCAGCCGGTTCACCGAGTCCTGCTAGCCCAAGACTACCGCTTGGAACACTTGACTGGCCGGCATGTGATTCACCGTCTCGTATGCATCCCTTCGGGAAATGTCGCGATGACATCCGAGTCCTGCCTAGCTGCTACAGCCGGTTCACGGAGTCCTGTTAGCCCGAAGGCTCTGAGACCCGGATTTGCACGCTGCGACCAACATGCTTGATGTTGATTCATGTAAGCCCGTCCCTGTAAGTCAGTGCCACTTTGGGTTCACGCCTAGTCATGTCGGCCCGGGTTCTCTGTCATATGGATGCTAGCGACACTATCATATACGTGAGCCAAAAGGCGCAAAAGGTCTCGGGCCATGGTAAGGCGACACCCGTGGGAATACCGTGAGTGAAGCCGCAAAGTGATATGAGGTGTTACCGGCTAGATCGATGTGACTTGGAATCGGGGTCCTGACAGGACCGCTGTTGCAAACGTTGAGCCAGCACTCTTCTACCCAAAAGGCATCCGTAAAAAGCAATACGTACCACATGGGGTGATGAATGTTGTTTTTTCTTCGTCTTCCCTTGTCATGAAGATCTGGTGTCACTACAAAAAAAAGACACATCCGTGACATTTTGGGCCGAACTAAATTTTTTTGTCATACTTATGACACTTCTATGACGATAATTGTGACAAAACCCGCTATCATCATAGATGTGGTGGGGTCCTACTTTTATGACAAAAAATCATGACAGAAAATGGGCTTTTCGTCCTGGGCGGGCTGGAGACGTGGCTGCATGACATTCTTTGGGCCGTCCATGACGAAAAAACCCGTGGTAGAAGCGAGGGCGAGGAAAATATCGGGGTGTTCCCGATTACGGTGGGTGGTCGGGGTAGAGCGATGCGCGTTTCTCGTACACGCTTTGCAGCGTGGAGTGCGGCGTTGGTCTCTAATCGAACTGGCGGGCGTTGGGCTCAAATCTGAACCCGGCGATTGCCTTTGTAGGCTACGCGTTCATCGAACCCGAGCGATCGATCGATGGCTGTTAACTAAACCCGATCGGCGATTCCTTTGCTACTACCGCTAATCAAGCCGATCGATCTGCCTCTGGATGAAGCAAAGTGGCGTTCTTTCGGGGTTTGGATGAGCGGTTCCCGATGGGGTGGATGAACATGACCCGAGGTGTTGCCTCTGGATGAACGGGACTCGATCGATCGAGCGGTTAGGGCTGGATGAACAGGACCCCGGGGACGGCAGGATGAACAGGACCACCCGTGGAGGTTGGATGACCGATGAGACGGTGGAGGGCTGGATGAATAGTAGCCCGTGGAGGGGTGGTTAAACAGAGCCCGTGGAGAGGGCTGGTTGAATAGTAGCCGGTGGAGTAAGCGCGGTGGAGGCTGGATGAGCAGGAGCCCGTGGATGAGCGATCGCGGTGGAGGTGGAGGAGGTCGACGGTGGATGAACGAGAGTCTGTGGAGGCTGGACGGAGTCGACGGTGGAGATGAACGATATCCGTGGAGTCCGTTTTGCGGCACGCCACACCCTCCGGATGAACAGGACCCCCGTTTCGACCGTAGCGCTCCAACACAAGTCCGTTTCCTCCGTTTTGCGGTACGCCACACCCCTCCCGATCAATAGGACCCCCGTTTCGACCATAGGAGGTCCGTTTCCTCCGTTTTGTGGTACGCCAGATCCCTCACGATGAACAGGATCCCGTTTTGAACATGGTCGGTCGAACACAAGGCCGTTTCCTCCGTTCTGCGGTACGCCATGCCTCGTTTCCATTGGCTGTTCGGTCCAAGCTGGTTGGCTCCCACGCGTTTCGTTGCCTCCCGATGAACACGACGCATTCCGTTGCCTCCCCATGAACACGACGACGACGTAGTTTCTCCGTTCTGACCCAGCCATGTACACGAGCCCTGGCCGTACGTACGCGCGAGTAGGCGTTTGAGACCCTGCCCATATGTACGTATGTGGCCGTATTTACTTTCTTGCACCGTGGCCGTTGTACGTACGTGTACATGCTACGTGCGCGCCTCTACTACGACACGTGCACGCCTTTACATCGACCAGTATGTACGTAAACGTTCACGACCAGAATGACAGTGTTACGTATGCTTGGACCAGGTGGGTCCCGACTGTCAGGCACTTCCTTGCATGCGAAGATGTAGCTGGTGGGTCCCAGCAGTCAGGGGGCAAATCATTTTTTTTGCCCGGACGCACTTCCTTGCATGAGAAGATGTAGCTGCTGGGTCCCAGCAGTCAGGGGAAACATTTTTTCGCGAAATACGGTGGCCTGTCCGGTGGGTCCCCGCTGTCAGGTGGAGGAATAATTATTTTGCGCGTAATAAGGAGGCACTTCCTTGCTGCGGCCGTGGACCCAGCTGTCAGCCTCTCCATGTACAGTCCACGTCCGATGGAAGCCGTTCCATGACCACGTTGACCACGCCGCGTCGAGAGCACCAGGGCGGTGGACGACGACGAGGCCTAGGAAGGGGACGACGCGGAGCCGGGGAACACGCGGCAGTGGATACCCACGCGTAGAGGAGTATGAGGGATCACTGGTTCGCTGCAGTGTGAGGCTGCCATCACCGAAGAATAACAGGGGTTGTGGGTGAGTAGAGGTATGGCCTGGCCAGCGATGGGAGTAGTAGGGGGCGGTGAGGCCTCCGCCGCATCGCAGCTGGCCACGGGAGGCAGGAGCACGAGGCACAACCGGCGCTGGTTTGGGCGGCTGGAGCAAGAAGACCAGAGGTTGAAGAAGCACAACGGCCGTTGGATGGAAATCGTACGGTCACTGGAGCTAGAATCGTGCATATTGACTAAGTTGAGAAAGCCCTCCATCCCCGTCAACTTAGTAGGCCCACAAGTCAGCCTGCCACTATACTGGGTCCCAGCTAGCAGGGGGAGTATTGATTTTTTTTGTGCGTAATAAGGAGGCACTTCCTTGCGTGCGAAGATATAGCTGGTGGGTCCAAGCTGTCAGCGGCGGTAATGTTTCTTTCACAAAAATAGAGGCCCTTTCGGTGGGTCCCAGATGTCAGGTGGAGGAATCATTATTTTGCATGTAATAAGGACGCATTTCCTTGCGTGCGGCCATGGACCCAGCTATCAGCCTCTCCATGTACAGTCCACTTCAGATGCATGTTGGTCATTGACCACGTTGACCAGGCCACGCCGAGAGCACCAAGGCTGTGGACGACAACGAGGCCTAGGAAGGGAACAACACAGAGGCAGGAAAGACTCGGCGGTTGTTTCCCACGGAGAGGAGTACTGTTGCACGAGGGTTTCTTGGTTCGTCTGCCGTCATTGGAGAATAACAGCAGGTGGGGTGAGTAGAGGGATGGCTAGGCCAGCGATGGGAGTACGGTGGGCGGTGAGGCTGCTGCGGCCTGACAGCCGGCCACGGGGAGGAGGGAGCAGGAAGTCCTGCCGGCGCTTGTTTGAGCGGCTGGAGTAGGAAGAGCAGAGATTGAAGAAGCATGACGACCGTTGGATGGAAATCCAACAATCCTTTGCTGTCGTCAACCTTTTTTAGGAATGCCTCAAATCGGTGGAAAACAGCATACAACCCATACGCCATTATTTCTAATAATTTACAGCCCATTTGCTAATTCTTAAGGTTTTTTGGAGCCCATATTCTTTTTGTTAGCATTACAGCCCATATTGTGGCCACGGTTAAAAATTATACGAAATTTTGCATATTTCAAAAGCGGTCCGAACTGTTTTTAATCCCAAAATTTTGAGTCACTTTCAAACTGATTTTAAAAATAAATGTATATCAATATAAAGTCCAACAAATTGTCCACGCATATAAATCAATGCAATTTAAAATCTCGAAATGAAAAAAAGAAATTTGAAACTAATTGCCGGTTTGATGTGTTTTAAAAATGTACAACCCATTTCTCATTACTGATAGGCCATTTTCTCGGGCCAGCCGAATGAAGCTCTCCTCGTCTTGAAAGATTTGCAGCCAACATGCCTGACAAAGCTACTTACTTGGCGAATCACAAAGAAACTGGGTTGAGGCCGTGGACCCAGCTGCGGCCGTGGACCCAGCTGTCAGCCTCTCCACATACAGTACTCTTCCGATGGAAGTCGGTTGTTGACCACATTGACCACGCCGCGCCGAGAGCACCAAGGCGGTGGACGATGGTGAGGCCTAGGAAGGGGACGACGCAGTGCCGGGGAAGACGCGATAGTGGATGCCCATGCGGAGAGGGGTATGAGGGTTCACTGGTTCGCTGTGGCGTGAGGCTGCCATCGCTGCAGAATAACAGGGGGTGTGGGTGAGTAGAGGGATGCCCTAGCCAGTGGTGGGAGTAGTAGGGGGCGGTGAGGCCTTCGCGGCATCACAGCCGGCCACGGGTGGCAGGAGCACGCGGCACGACCGGCGCTGCTTTGGGCGGCTGGAGTAAGAAGACCAGAGGTTGAAGAAGCACTATGGTCGTTGGATGGACATCATATGGTCACTCGAGCTAGAATTGTTGATATTGACTAAGTTGACAAAGCCCTCCGTCCCCGTGAACTTAGTAGGCCCACAAGTCAGCCACCCACTATGGTGGGTCGCAGCTAGCAGGGGGTATTCATTTTTTTGTGCGTAATAAGGAGGCACTTCCTTGCGTGCGAAGATATAGCTGGTGGGTCTGACCTCTCAGCGGGGGGAACGTTTTTTTCACGAAATACAGAAGCCCTTCCCACGTACAGTCCATGTACAGTGCGTAATAAGGAGGAACTTTCCTTGCGTGCGACCATGGACCTCGTGGGTCCCAGCCATCAGGCTCTCCACATACAGTCCTCTTCCGATGACTCTCGTATGTTGACCACGCCGCGCCGAGCACACCGAGGCGGTGGATGACGGCGAGGCCCCAGACTGGAATGACCCAGAGATGGCGAAGACGTGACCGTGGAGTCGTAGATGGAGAGGAGTAGGAAACTTGACTGGGTCAGGTGCGGGGTGGGCCTACACTCGCCAGAGAATAACAGGAGGTGCAGAGTGGATGGATGGCCTGGCCGTCGGCGGGGTAGTGTTTCGCTGAGGAGCGCAAAACAACGCCGCTGGACGCCGGAGGCTAGAGCAGGCGGCCCCGGCAACGCTAGGGGAATAAGACGAGAGATTGAATAAGAATGTCGGCCGTTGGATGTAAATCCAACGCCTTCTTAGGCTTCAACCTACTGGCCCACATGTCAGCCAGTCCATTTGTATTTTTAGTCCATTTGGTTGGCTGGGTGAAACAATGATGTAGCATCTATGCAGCCTGTTAATATATATGGTAGAATTTAAAGCCCATTTGCATTTTTCTCGAAATCGCGGACTTGCTGGGCTGGGTGAAAATATCATGTTGGGCTAGACGGAGAAATGTTATAAAAACATAAACACATGATTGCACGTCTATTACTGCATTGGTCAGTAAAATCTTTGCAAGATTATGCGCAATCACTAGGAGTTAACTTGCCAAGTTATATATAAACAATTATTATTATTATTTTGTAAGACTTTCAACTTACGAAATAAAATATCATTTAAATTTGATGAGTTAATAGTACATGGGGTATTATTATTATTTAGGCTAGACATGGGACAGTTGAGTTGGTTCTAGGGAAAAGTCCTAGGAGAAAACTCAGTTTACATCAAAAAAGAAAGTGGGAGAAAATTCAGATATAGGATTAGTGAAAACGAAATATAGAACTGAGTTGTGCGTCGTCTTGAAAAAACAAACATAACTTGGGCTGCTGATGTTATAGACAAGCTAGGTTGGGAGTCCTAGAGGCCGCTTGATACCTGCTGGATCCAAAAAATGTTGAAACATGTCGTGGGCAGCCCATGTTAAACAACAAAACCTAGGCCATGGACCTGGTGGGCCCGGGACTGTCAGCCTCTAGACGAACAATTGTCTCCTGATTCCTCTTGTTTTGCTGACCATGTTGGGAACGACAGACGGCGGCGCCGTGGCTAGAGCACCAAGGTGGAGGACAACGTCGAGACCTTGGACCGAACGAACCGGAGCGGGGGAAGACGCAGGCGGAGGGGAGTACGAGGGTTGACTTGTTCAGGTGCAGGGTGGGTCGGTGGAGTTGCCGCCGCCGGACAATGTGTGGTAGTAGAGGGATGGCCTGGCCAATGCCATAGGCTATGATGGTCAGCCGCTGTATAGGAAGAAGATGAAAGATTGAGCAAAATAAAGAAATACAAATGGATAGGCGGTTGGTCCCATATGTCTGTGTAGGAGACCTGCTGGGTCCACCTGAGGAGGGGAATATGTTGGGAGGAAGGAGATTCAAAGCACGGCAGCCGAGTGAACTAATTTCTTTAATGGACAAGTGAACTAGTTACATACATAAGCAAATAGCCACTAAAAAATCAAACAGGTTAATGGGTTCTTAAAAGAAATATTTTGGACAAAACAGATAATTACGACACATAGACTAATGCATGAAACACTCAGATGATAAAGGTGCTTATAAACAGATAAAGTACAACATATAGACCTTCCTGGCACGCTTGATCATGACGTTGCGGTTGTCCGTGTACTCGTCGGTTACGGGAAGGAGACACAGCCTCATGTCCAAGATCTGCCTGTACATGTCGTAGCATGCGTATGCGTCCTTGGCCGCATAGGTTATGTAGGCTAGATTCAGAGGTACCTCCCACGTGTTTAGGTCCTTGGTATCATTGTCTTCTTTCATGTTGGCGTATCAAGGGTTGTCGGTGTCAAAACCGGCGGATCTCGGGTAGGGGGTCCCGAACTGTGCGTCTAAGGCGGATGGTAATAGGAGGCGGGGGACACAATGTTGACCCAGGTTCGGGCCCTCTCGATGGAGGTAATACCCTACTTCATGCTTGATTGATCTTGATGATATGAGTATTACAAGAGTTGATCTACATGAGATCGTAGAGGCTAAACCCTAGAAGCTAGCCTATGATTATGATTTTTCTTGTCTTACGGACTAAACCCTCTGGTTTATATAGACATCGGAGGGGGATAGGGTTACACAGAGTCGGTTACAAGGGAGGAGATCTACATATCCGAATTGCCAAGCTTGCCTTCCACGCAAAGGAGAGTCATGTCCGGACACGGGACAGAGTCTTCAATCTTATATCTTCATAGTCCAACAGTCCGGCCAAAGCACATAGTCCGGCTGTCCGAGGACCCCCTAATCCAGGACTCCCTCAGTAGCCCCCGAACCAGGATTCAATGATGATGAGTCCGGCGCGCAACTTGTCTTCGGCATTGCAAGGCGGATTCTTCTCCAAATTCTGAGTACCTGTCGAGTAGTGTCCGGCCTCCCATAAATGTTGCATTCCTTGGCTTCAGCGCCTAGTAATGGCTATCTTCCACGTGTCGAGCAAATGCGAGAAGTCGGGGCATTTTTACACTCGCCACCCTAACCATGTGAGTAAATCGTCTATTTAAGGGCCGGGGATCCTCAGATCCAGATCACACCCTCCTCCCTCAGCGAGTATCCATCGGAACACGCTTGGAAAAATCCATCCCATCATGGCCGGCCATCGCAGCTCCTCCTCTCGCTCCTGTAGCCCTAAGCCAGGCAATTGGAAGAAGTGTTCCGTCTCCCACAGACAGTTAGTAGAGTTACAGACCCAGGGGTTTCTCCCTCCTGCATATATGGTCCCCCTCCGAGCCGGACTAGCCACTTACAATGGCGGGGAGCAAGCGGAGAGCTTTCCCAATCCATCTATGGGGGAGCAGGTATGCCTTGTCCCTTACTTATTAAGGGGACTTGGATTTCCAATCCATCCGTTCCTCCGCGGGCTCCTGGAGTTCTATGGCCTCCAGCTGCATAATTTTACTCCCGCCTCCACATTACACATCGCTGGCTATGTCACCCTTTGCGAGCTGTTTTTGGGCTACGAAGCTCATTTCAAGCTATGGAAGAGGCTATTCTGCCTCGTAGCCCATACACAGGAGGGGTCAATATATCAAGCGGGCGGAGCCGAGATATGGCGCATCGCCGGGACCGGATACCTGTCCGGTACTCCGAAGAAGACATCCGAAGATTGGCCTTCGGAGTGGTTTTATATGGAGGACGTCCCCCTTCCAGACCCTATTCGGATGGGCCTTCCTGAGTTTAATAATGCCCCTTTGAAGAAACGCCGCAGCTGGCACCCTTGGAGCCCCTAGGAGGAAGATAATAGAGAGGTCCTTTACCTGATGGGCCGGATACAAACGCTGGCCAAATCAGGATTGATAATAATAGAGGTTATGTCAATATGTATAATGCCGGGGGTGCAGCCACTTCAATATCGGGGATAACCCATGTGGCACTTCAATGGAGAAGACAATGCCACCCGTTGCAGTTGTAAAGGTCCAGACTCCGTCGCTGCTCTAGCAAAAATACTGTCTGATTTATATAAAGGAGAGGAAGAGGAGTTCATCCGCATCAAGCCACGGGATGGATTCTCCATGTACAACCCCCCCAAACTGGGTGAGCTGCTACTTTTTACTCAAGACCTTCCCGCATTCTTTGTCATAAATATTTACCTTGCTATTTCATAGCAGGAACTGCGAAAAGCTGTGAGGGAGGTCCACAGCCCGTCTCCACAACCAGAGGACCCCGACCGGGCCCTCGACCCCTTGGACTCGAAGAAGATCCAGACACATTTGTGGAGCTCATCGACAAGACGTTCTATCAGTTAAGCTGCGACGGTGCCTTGGTGGCCTTCATAGACAATTATCCCGGACTGCTCCCTACATCGCATGTAAGTAAAACCAGAGTCACGACTTCCGAGAAGGATCCTATTTTTTCGCACTTCACCTACCGCACACATATGGTGTCTTACAGGGAAGGCCCTCGGGACGCCGTGCCGAACCCGCAGTGACTCACCAACAAAGGGCACCGAAACCGGGTAGGCTTAAAAGGAAGGCAGTCAGGACTAAGACGGCGTCGCAGAGGTATGAAAAAGGACCCTGCTCCGTGGTTGTCATCTTTAAAATATAATAACATCCATGGTTCCTGGCAGAAAAAATGCTCGCCGGACTGTACCGGAGAGCCTGCCGGCCACGCCTCCACTAGCCGGGCTTCAAAGCCGGACCCAGAGGCAGATGGCAATGTGAGGACAACACCGGATGTTCCTCCTACATAGGATGCGGATAGGCTGTCCGCTACAAATTCCGAAGTGGAGAGTGCCATGAATCACAGGCGTCGTCGGACCGTACTCCGCGACGCTTGTTTCTCTCAAGAGGCGTTCGATGCCTTCAACTCAGGAGACGCATACATCCGAGCTGCTCAAAATGGTCTTGCCAGAGCCACAAACCAGTATGTAAAGGATATACGGGTAAGAAAATCTGATAATTATGTATATCAGTAGCCCCCGAGACTTGAAATAGTTGACATGACTGATTTAAGGATCATTATTTGTGTAGGTTCTTACGGAGAAGAATACCCAGTTGTCTCAAGAGCTGGAGGAGGGCAAAGCCCAGCTACGGGCCGCAGTTTCCATGATGAAGGATCCGAGAAGGCCCCCTCTGGTAGCACTTGTTTCTATCAAAAAGAATGACATGTACCGGCATGTATGCAAATCTAACAATAGATTCTGCACATGATCCCGAAATGAATTCGGAGGTCGTGCGTGGGGATGAACAACATGCTCAACGACAGTTAAAGGCTCACGAGCGCGTGCTTAAGCAGGTTAGGCGGGAGAAAAACGATCTCCAAGATGCCAATATCCGCTGAGTGTTGAACTGAAAGATGTTCGGGCCCAGCTTGGTGACTCTGTAAAGGAGAATAAGAGGCTTCGACTCGGCATTTTTAGTAACTGCTTAAACGAACTTTTATAGAGTTCGGCGAAGAAACCGGCTAAAAGAGTGTCGGAGTAATGGACTCTGGTGGCGGACCGAGCCCCTCAACCTTTCAAAACATCGGGCAGGGCTCGCCTCAAGACCCCAAGGCGAAGGGCCGCCGGATGGTCGGCAGCAGCGCCGCCGACTACCCCTCCGGGCCGAGTCGAGGGCCCGCCAGACAAGCCGACTCCCAGCCGCGACCTCCAGTGAGGCCGGCTACTGCTGAAGTCGGCCCGTGACCTCCGCCTTATGCAGGCGACAAGCGGGGTCAAGCTGCTCGCGGCCCATCCCCACCGATCCATAGAGGCGAGCATGGCTCTGAGGCTCCGTACCAGCGGAGATCTCCGTCTTGGCGGCAACCTTTGTTGCCATGCCGGCCTGACATCATCACCGTGGGCGAGATCCACGTACCCACGTTGGCTTTATCTATCTGACGGAAAAGGCGGGACCCGCTGTCGGCGAGAATCTTGAAAACGGCGAAGCACCCCAAAACGGACCCGATGGAGTCGGCCTCCGAAGCCGGCCGTCTCCTCCCGGATCCAGCGCCATTAACGGACAAAGGCGAGGGTAGTAGCGGTGATCACCGCCCGGCGGCAACCTGTTGCCATAACCTACGACCAGCTTCGCATCATTAGAAACAGCATTTCTGATGATCGCAGCCGGCAAGACCCTTGCATGCCAGACAAGGCTGTCGGCCCCATGCTGGAGCCACCGGCCAGAGCCCATAAGTCGGCGGGCCCAGTCGGCGGAGAAGGCGAGACTTAGAGGCCCGGCGACTTGGGCCCACGCCGGGACGGATTACCTTTGTACCCCGAAAGGAGGCCTCTCTAAACCCAGGGCACCCATGCAAAGGGTTGGAAGCTAGTAGCTTTAGACACACATATAGAGGAGAAAGAGCAAGCCAAGCCCTTCTCCTTCCTCACCCGAACAACTCAAGGAGCCTCTTGTACCCGTTTTGCCATAGTGACCATGCGGAGACCCCTTGAGCAGCGATGGGGTGTTATCTCCTCGGAGAGCCACGAAGGCTAGGTAAGATTAAGCGGCGTGCATGTCTTCGCCTTATCCATTTCGAGCACTGCGGCGTTCTACTCGCCCCTCCATGATAAGCCATCCTTTGGCATATACGCACCAACCCCGACATTTGGCGCCCACCGTGGGGCCTGGTGCACCGTCGTCTGGAACTGTGCGGGCGGGAACCCTCTTCCTCCCGGTAGCGCAGCCAGCCCGGCAAGCCAGATGGAGTTTTTGCCGCCGCGCTGCATGGCTGAGATCTTTGTCTTGACAAGTTGCCTCGCCCGAACTTGTCGGCGAGGTTCGCCTCTCAAGCGAGCCTGCATCAGCGAGCCGCGGGCGGCCCAGCCTCTCGCGGGCCTCCTCGAGCAGCTTCACATCGGCGGCGAGCCGCCCGCCGACACAGGTCCGTAGGCTCCACCGACCGATCTTTGATGCGACTCCGACCTGCTGCATCGCTCGGCGTTCCCACCAGCGTGGTGGTCTGACGAGCCTCTCCCTCGCAGCGTGAAGCGGCGGGAATACCGTCCGAAGGTGCTCGTCATCGGTCATGGCGAGCCCTACTGGCGCGAGGCTCGTGACCCTCTCGACACTGTGATACGCAAAACGACCACCTCCATCCGGAGGGCGCCCGATGCGAAAGCAGCTGAAGCGCGCCGCCTTCAGCTCCTCGGCGCCTGAAGCTGGCAAGCATGAGGCGCTTGTCGAAGCCTATCGGCGCAAAATGGATCGCAGCTGTAGGCGCTCGCCCAGCTCGGCCAGGCCTAGCCGCCTAAGCGCGGTCAGCAGCGTGATGCGGCCCTCGCCCGATCTGTTGAGGGCGGCCGCCCTGTATCGCCATGCCAGCGGAGAACATTCGCGCTGCCAGAGCAGCGCGGGCGAAGCTGGATAACCCGGCGAGCGCGCGCTGATAGCAGGCGAGTCGGCAGCTCCTCGGCCGCCGCCCGCGCAAAGGCAAGCAGCTGCCGCATGGGCGCCAGCAACGGCACGGCGACTTGCCTCCCGCCGAGATCAAAGCGCGACATCTTGGGCGCCGGCCGGTGGCGTCCGTGGAAGAAGAACCAGGATCGGCTGCCAGCCATAGCGGACTCACATCTCCATCGAGCGTAGCGAAAGCGGCCGCCCGAAGCGGTAAGCGGCGGGGCGACTACCAGCCTCCGCCTCCCGCGAGAAAAGGTGAGTCTCCCGCCACCCGTCGAGCATCCGACTCGGCGACCGCCTTGACGCCGAGAGAGTCGGCGAAAACGGCGCCCGCCACGGATCGGCGACTTCACGATCCCTGGCACTAGAAGAAGAAGATGAGTTGGGCCCACCTTGTTTGGACCTCGCATCCGCGATGACCCTTCCCGAGGTTTACACTCCCCGAGACCGCCCAAATACACGGCTCCGTGAAGCGGAGGACTGGCTGGTGGACTACTCCACGGCCGTCAACATAGCAAATGGCAACAAGCGTTGCCGTAAAGTATATTTCCCTCATGCTCCGGGGCATGGCGGACATGGTTGAACAACGAAGCCCGCGGCATCAGCGGCTGGGTCGACTTCACGAGGCCTTCATCCGCCTTCCGCGAGCACGCCTGGCGACCACCCAAGCCTCGTTAGCTGTCCTTGTGCGTACAAGGCTAGCAGAGTCCACTCGCGACTAACTCAGCAGCTGGGACGAGCTCCGGAACTCTGTGAAGGAGTGCAGCGAGCAATCGAGTACTTCACCGCCCGGGTGCGAGAGGGCACCCTCCTCAAGCACAAGCTCCTGCGGCGAGCGGAGACCCTCGACGAGCTGCTAGTCATAGCAGAACAAATCGCCACTGCCGACTCCTCCATGAAGGCGGAGATCAAAGTCAGTGCAACGGGCAAAGTAGCTCCTCATGCTCCCAGAACTCCGGCCGGCGACTCGGTCGGCGGCAGGCAACAGAATGATCCTGGCGCAAGGCCCGCAGCGGACTTCTAACAACCCGGCGGTGGCGGCGGTCGAACCAGCAGCCGAGGGCAGCCTCACCATAGCGGTAGAAAGGCGGCAAGTCCAACTGGTTGCGGCCTTCTCCTGACGAAGACTACGGGCGGACACTGCAAGTTCCACAATGGCGAAGCCGTCAAACCACACCACCGGAAGTGCCACTGGCTCACCAGGATCGCCAAGGGGCGGCCTTGCCCCTCCTCCGCCTGCTGGGCCGCCGCCTCCACCACCGCCCCAGCAGCCGGCTGTCCGGCCCGGTCGGCCTGATGCGAAAGATTACCCTAAAAGAGCGGTGCCTATGTCGTGTTTACCGGCATAGGCGGATGAGCGCGCAGCATCTGCGAAGCTACAAGAGGTGAATGCCGTGGCATCAGAGGCCCCAGAGTTCATGCATTGGTCCGAGAAGCCCATCAGCTGGAGTCGTGCTGATCACCCAGAGGTGATGCTGAATCCGGGCTCCTACGCCCTAGTCTTGGAAGCCACCCTTGCCCGCGGATAGGCAGCGCTTTCGCTTCTCGCGATCTTGATGAGCGGAGGGCAGCAACATCAACATCTGTGCAAGGATCGATGGAGAAGTTAGGAATCAGCGAGGCAGCTTGACATAGTCGGTTGTGTTCCGCGAATTGTACACAGCCTTTCCTGCTCCCCAATTGGCAAGATTACGATGAGCGTCCTCTTTGGGGACAAGGATCACTTCATGAAACCCGATCGGTTCGAAGTGGTGGACCTCGAGCCCTACCATGCCTTGCTTGGCCGACCTGCTTTGGCCAAGTTCATGGCGATCCCCACCGCCTACCTCAAGATGAAGATGCGAGTCAAGGGATTGACCGTGGCGGCGACTCTGAAAATCGTCCGCTGCTTGCTGAAAGCAACCGTGGCGAGTCCCTTGTGATCGCGGTGAGCGGCTCTGGATCGGGTCATGATGATGGCGAGCAAGCAGCCCGGAGATGTCGTCCGACCCCAAAATTCGAAGGCTGAGGCTCGTTCAAGCGGCCAAAGACCAAGAAGATACCCTTGGACCGGAGCACCCGGAATCTGGCTGTCATAGGTGTGAACCTCGACGGCAAATAGGAAAAGCGAGCTTCGTCGATTTCCTCCGTGAGAATCGGGACATCTTGCATGGTCCCCCAAAGACATGCAGTGTACCGGCCAGTTTACGCCGAGCACAAGTTACATGTCCGACCTGATGTGAAGCCCGTCGGGCAGCCCTTAGCGCCGCTTTGTCGGAAGAGAAAGAAGAGTTGTTGGAGAAGAGATAGCCCGGCTCCTTGCAGCGGTTTCATCATGGAAGTTTTCTTTCCGGAATGGTTGGCGAACCGGTCCTGGTATTGAAGAAGAACAAGCGTGGCAGATGTGTATTGACTACACAAGCCTCAACAAAGCCTGCCCCAGGACCCGTTAAGCTATACCCGAATTGATCGGTGATAGACTCCACGGCCGGATGCGAGCTGTTGAGCTTCTTAGATGCATATTCGAGGATATCATCGGATCAAGTTGAACCCAGCGAGACAGATTGAAGACCGCTTTCATCACGCCCGTTTGGAGCATACGCTACCTCACCATGGCGTTCGGCTTGAGGCGCGGTGCCACCTTCGGCGTTGCATGCGAAGTGCCTCCTCAAGCAGCTCGGCGAAGCATGCGTTCACGTGGATGGCGTGGTGGTGAAGGCGGAAGGCGAGGCGGCTGTTGGAAGACCTCAAGGAGACCTTTGAAAACCTGCGCCGATTCGGATCAAGCTCAACCCGAAGAAATCGTCTTGAGTACCGGCCGGCCAGCTCCTCGACTTCTTGGTATCCGAATCTGACATCAGTGCAACCCGTGAAGATCAAGGCAATTGAGAGAATGGAAGTGCCCGCCCGTTACTAGTTGTGCAGAAGTTCACGGCTGCTTGGCGTCCATCGATCGATTCATCGGTCGGTGGGTGAAAGCCCTTCCTCTATACCAGCTTGAAGAAGACCACCTTCTTGAATGGAACTCAAAAGCGAGGCAAGCTTTTCTCCGGTTGAAAAGAGCGCGGCTACTCCCCATTGCTGGCGGCTCCGAGCTCAAAGGCCCATGCTCCTGTATATTGCCGCCACCAGCGGGTAGTCGGCGTAGTTGTTGTGGTTGAGCACAAGGAGGAAGGCAAGCGCTACCTGTCCGAAGACGGTATATTACTGGCGAGGTAGTGTCGACCTCCAAAGCGAGAACTACCCCCACTACGAGAAGATGTGTTACAGCGTGCACTTTGCTGCCAGAAGTTGAAGCCTTACTTTCAAGAGCACTCAATCACCGTGGTTTGCACGGCCCCACTGCGAAGATCATCGAAAGCTGAGATGCTTCAGGCGAGTGGCCAAGTGGGCCATAGAGTTGGCCCCCTACACCATCTTTACCAGCCCTTACCGCCATCAAGTCACAAGCACTGGCCGACTTCCTCGTCGATTGGGCGAGACCGATATCTGCCGCCGGACCCTTGACTCCACCATTGGCGGATGCGCTTTGATAGCTCCAAGATGCGCACCGGCTTGGGAGCGGCGTGGTCCTCACTTCCCTAAAGCGACAAGCTCAAATGCCTTTGTAGATCCATTTCGCCGCCTCCAACAACGTCGCCCGAATATGGCGCTCATCCACGAGCTCCGGCTTGCCAAGGAACTCGGCATTCGCGGATCTGTGCTATGGCGACTCCGACTTGGTGGTCCAACGGTCATCCGGTGGTTGGGGCTTAAAAGATGCAAACATGGCGAGCTACGCTTTACGGTACAACAAGCGAGTGGATATTTGAGGATCGCGAATTCCTCCATGTACCAAGGCGACAATGACCAGCGGATGCCACGGCAAGAATCGGTTCCACCCGACGAGCAATACCATCGGCGTAAGCCCTTGGCGCCTTCTCAAGCCATCCGTCAAACCGGCTCAAGTCGAGACTCCATTTTGTGCGGCTCCCCGAAGAGCAGATCCGACTCGAGCCTCGTCATACGACACAAGAATCCTTGAAGAGCCCCCAAGCGCAGCGGAAGTGAAGCGGCCGGGGACTTGAACCAGTGCAGGACTGCAGCGACCTTTATCAAAGACTCCGTTACTCGGCCGGGGCTGTGCGGTCGGCCGGGGACTTCTCCAACGCAACAAGCTACTTGGACTCCAACCCGCGCCTCCCAGCCCAGCCTCCCTCGTCCAAGTAGCGATCTTGGCAGGTAGAAGAAATAGTAGCACCCTCATGGGCCCAGCCATCTTGAAGTTTTAGTGGCGGAGAGCTACCAGCTGATGAAACCTCTGCTCGGCGGGTGCAAGCGCCCGGCAGCCTACACTATAATCAATAGAGAGCTGGTCGAGTAGCAGTGTCACGGCGTCTACCAGCTGTGCGTCGAATCGAGCAAGGCCAAGCAATCCTCGAAGCTATCCATCGAGAGAGTCACGGCCATCATCGTCCTCAGGCACTCGTCGCCAAAGCCTTGAAACCACGGTTTCTTCGGCCGACCGCCCTAGAAGAGCCAAGGAATTAGTTGAGAAATGCAAGGGGTGCCCGGCGTTCCACTCCAAGCCGCTTCGGCCGGCTTCACGCTAAAGACAATCCCCTCGCTTTGGCCCTTTGCATGCAGGGGCACGGACATGGTGGGACCATTCAAGACAGCGACGGTGGCCTAACCCACCTACTTGTCGCGGTGGACAAGTTCACCAAGTGGATAAAGCAAAACCCATCAAAAGTTGAATGGTCCTCTGGCGGTAACTTTCATCGCCCGATATCACGACTTCGATGCGGCGTACATGCCGGCATCATCACCGACAACAAATTTACGCAAAGGGTGCCTGGCCCGTTTACTGCTTGACCTTGAACATCGGCTGGACTTAGCGTCATTGCCCATCCATGATCAAGCGGCAGGTGGAAGCGAGCAAGCGGCCTCATCTTGTCGGCATCAAGCCTCGCTTTGGTCGAACCTTTGGAAGCGTTCGGCGGCTGCTAACGAGGTTGCCGGCCGTCCTCTGGAGTCTGCGCGACTCAAACAAGTCAACCAACTTCACACCTTTCTTCCTGCGTCTGACGATGCGAAGCCGTCATCCCAGCGGATATAAGTTCGACTCACGCAAGTCACCATGTACACCCGAGGAGGAAGCGGAAGAAGCTGCGTCAAGGCGGCGTCGATCTGTTGGAAGAGGGCGGCTCTGCGGCACTCGGCCGGTCCGGCATCTACCGAGCACTGCACGCTACTACAACAAGAAGGTCAAGCCAAGATCATTCCTAGAAGGCGACCTTGTGCTCCGGCTGATTCAGTGAGCGGCCGGCCAGCCAAGTTGTCGGCATATAGGAAGGATCGGTCATCGTCGATAAGTCTTTGAGCAATGACTCCTACTACGTCGATGCTCGAAGCCTCGAAACGCAAGAAGGCGACTCCGGCAAAGAGCAGGCGACCATGGAATGCAAATCTCCTCCGAAGATTTCTGATTAATGCAGTATGTACCCACGCTACCCTTTTGTGTTTGAAATACCAAGACTCGGGCCCCGAGAGGAGCTCGGGGACTGCCCTCTGTTATTATCTGTATGATAAAATTATGCCTTTAGAATGTTACCCTTTTATTATGATGTTTGGCACGGGCTCGACTAGTCGGCCCGGGACTCACCGCTGAGGCTATGAAGTGCATCCTGAAGTCCGACAAGTAGCGTCGCGGTGCCCAAGCAAATCTCCGTCGGAAGCAGCTTCATGAGAAGCGTGTTTAGTGGCGGGAGAGAAGGTAAGCGGGGAGCCCACGAAAAAGGGCTAAGGACCCAAAGCATGCACATAGTTGAAACCGGCTCCCGGCCTGTTTTATGAAACCGACTCTTAAAACCCGACTTGCCGTTTCTACCAACTTGCTAAAATGGCCAAGTACTTGCCTTCTCAAAAGTAGCGAGCACTTGACCGGGGCAGCCGGTCCGTGGGCGGCCGCCCGGCGAACAAGCGGCATCTAAGGAAGGCGGCGAGGGAAAGCCATAAGAGCACCGAGCAAGAAAACATGAAACCGAACAATATTTACATAAACTTAGGCCCTTGGCGGATCTTGACAGAGGTTGAGAATACACCCTGGGTGGAATTGTGCAATTAACAAAGTTCTTTGAAAGACTAACAAGCCAGATAAAATAAAATAGCCAGCATAACAGCCTAAGAAGCGTGGATGGGGCTGGAAGGTCGGGAGGCGATGCGTCGAGGCCGTAGCGGCTGCTAGGCGATCTCGGTGTGATCGTCTGGCAGCGGCTGGCGCTCGGAGAAGCGGCTACGTTGTTGGGCCTTGGTCGAGCTGAGATGGCCCGCCCGCTCCGTCTTCAGCGCCTCCATGCCGTCTCCGTCTTCCGCCTCGTCCTCATCCTCGGTCTTGGAGCCGATCACCTCCGCTTGAGTCATCGCCGTAGTCGGGTTCATCCTGAACCACTCGGCGGCGCCTCCACCACCGTCTTCAGCTGCTCCGGGGCGAAAGCGCTGGTGTCCGTGTAATCGGCGATCGCCGCCCGCCGCCTTCGCCAGCGCCCTCGCGGCCTGCGGCTCCGCTGGGCTTGACCGGAGCAGCGGCCAGCCGGTCGAGTTAAGCCACAGATACCTGCCCTTGGCGAACTCCGGGGCCGAGCTCCATCCCGGGTTGCGGAGCCCTTCCAAGCCTCAAAGCGCCCAGCCCGCGACCTCGGCCGGTCGGCGGTCCAGCTGAGAATCTGCGAAGCCGGCATGTCCCGGCCCGCAGGGGCAGCAATCGCTGAGCCCGACACGTTGAAAGGCGGCGCGACATCCGATGAGCGGCGCGGCGACCTCAATGCTTTCGGAGCTGCTCGTCAAGGGTCCGGCGCGTGGCTGCAATCTGCGTCGCCATCCGCCCTCGGCGCCTCGCGTTCGGCCTCAATAGCGGGTCGCCGCTGCGTATGACCAGGAAAAAGTGCGCGGGAAGAAGAAAAAAGCAAGTTAGAAAAGACAAGAGCGGCAACCCATAGTCGGCAACCCAAAAGAAAGTAAAAGCAAACTTACCATTAACGATATCTTGATCTCATAGGCCGGCGGAGGTCGGATCGCCTCTCGGTCGGTCGAGCGGGCGCTTTCGCTCTCAAACTCAAGGCGGGAGGCGGCCTCTTTCTTCTCGCCTCGGCCGCGCCGCCAGAGCAACTCCTACTGCTCTCGCCAGTTGCGTGGCAGCGGTCGCGCTACTGCGGCGAGCTGCCATTCCTCCTCCTTGGCGCGTGAGGCGGTCTCGGCCATACCCAGCTGATCCCCTTGAGCGTTGGACTCTGAAGAACAAAATAAGAAGGGCGCAAAGTGCGTTGAGATAAAGAAGGTCGCCAGGAAGATCCGGCCCGGCTGCGCGGTGATCGCGCTGAATCTCGGACTACAGCCAGCGGAGTGCGCAACGCGCCCATGAAAAATCTCACCTCAGCTCCTCGCCGGGTCAGCCCGTTTGTTCAGCTCTTCAGCGTTACGGTTGAAGGAGGTAGCTCGGAGGTTGTGGTACTCTGTAACAAGGATCACAGAACCGCCAGATAAAGACTTGAAGTAAACAAATAAAGTTCGGGCGCTTTGCTTTCGGCGACCGGCAAAACTTCGAGGACTACACCACAATGGAGTGTGTTGGCAGCGCCCCATAGAAAGGTCAAGAAAATTTGGAAATGAAACTTACCCATACGGCCGAGCAGCGGCGCAGGTCGCCTTGGAGAAGGATACGGAGGCGGCGCCGGCCGCAGCTTTGCTTGGGCGTCCGGGCGCCCGTGTTCAGCAGGCCGTGCCGCCTCCTCGCACCCACCTGGTGGGCGCGGTGCTCGATCTTGATGTCGAGGATCGCCCGGCTGGCGCCCGGTCTCAAGAAGCGCGGCGCCGAGTCCGCCTTCTTCTCAAAAGCGGCGCCCAGCCGCTGGCGACTTGAAAAGCGGTAGCGCCACGGCTTCATCATCGATTAGGCGGCCGGGTGGGTCGCATGGCTGTTTGCCTCGCGTGACTTTAGACTGCGATGGGCCCGGCGGAGGTGGCGGCGCGCCCGGCGCAAGCCTCGCCGCCTCCATGCGGCAGGAGCCTCACCACCACCTCCCTCCGATTGCCCGTGAAGTCGTGGCGGTGGCGCTGACCTCGGAGCGCACGGCGAGCAGCGCCCGGCCCAGGCGCCACGGCCTCCTCGGCTGCCTTTCAGCAGCGGCAGCCGGCCGCCCTCTCGGCCCGCCGCTTTCTCTCGGCAGGCGGCGCGTCGCTTGTCGCACTTCTCCTGCGTGTTCCGCTCCGTTGCCTCCACGAGGCGGCCACGGAGTCGGCCCGGCGGTGATGGCGGGCGTCTCTACCGACCCCAAGGCGGAGGCGGCGGCGACCCTCTCCAGAGTGAGAGGAGCCACGGTGAGAAGAAGGCGTGAAGACTTGGGCAAGGCGGACCAGAAGAAAACAAGATGGAATGAAAAGATGCTTACGGAGACCAGCGGCGGTTTCTTCACCTCCTTGCGAGGCGGTTGGCTTCGCGGCCGCTTCAGCAGCTGGTCGCGGCTGCTCCACGATCCTCTTGGCTGGCTGCTGGTGACTCGGCCCGGCCGGCGCTTCTTGGCGCCGCCTCGGCCCAAAGGCGGAGGAGCTCGCGCCTGTTGGCCGGCTCTCTGCTTTGGCGGCGGGCGACACGTCATCGGGCCGGTCGGCAAAAGTGGCCGAGGCTGAAGTCGTCGGCCTCTCCTCCTCCTTGGCATCGGTCTCCACCGCCGCCACGCCCAGAATTAAATCGGCGTCGCTCTCCGCCCGATCGGGGGCGAACTTCATGAGCCCGGCCCGTGGCGCCCGTCGAGGCAACATGAGAGGATTACGAGTCGGAAAAAACAAAAGGAAAGTAAGGCGGATCCGGCTAAGAAGGAAACAAAGAAGCGAGGCGACTTACCATCGGCGGGGGATTGGTGCTGAGTATGGCTCCTTGCCGAGCGCCATTCCTCCTTGAGATCGCAGCTCACCAGAAGTTCACCGTATCCACCACCTCCGCGTGGGGCATGTCCTTGGAGCACATCGGCTGGGGTCCGTGGCGCTCATCTGGCGGATCGGATGAGGCGGCCACCTGGAGAGGAGGACTTCGGCGGCGCCCACGAAGGCCAGCAAGTCAGCGGTCGAGGCCCTCCGGTGTGTCATTCTGTGCGCAGCGGCAGCGGCGTTACTGCTGAGAGTCGGCGTCCGGGCCTGTAGGACCAGGCTGGTGGGTCGGCCCGCCGATTCGCCGCCCGTGTAGGCGGCAAGTTATTGATCGCCGTCGAGGCGGCGTTCTTGGCAATAGAAATCTGGCGCTGCCACATCTTCACCGACTTGATGAGGGGATGGCAGGGAAAGGTTATCGACCACCGAGCCTCCGGCAACAATGAGCAAGCCGCCTGAGCCGGCATCACGGCGGTGTGGGTCGAGCCGGCAGAAGAACTTCCTCCATAGCTCGATGGTGGGGAGAACTCTGAGAAACCGCGCATAAGGATCACGGTGGCCAACAACACCACCGTGTTGGGGTGAGAGTGGTCAATTGGAGCCGAAGAACTCAAGAATCGCGCGGAAGAAGCCGCTCGCCCGGCAGCCTCAACCAGCGCATGAGGTGCGGCGGAAGACAACCTGCTCGCCCTCCTCCTCCGTGGCGTGATTTCGCCCTCCGGCGAGTGCGAGGCTTCGCCTGAGGTTGCTGCTAGGAATCTGGCGTGTCTGCGAAGGAACTCGACCATGTCGTCATCGATGTGAACCGTCCCAGCGCCGGGCGCGGTGGGGCGGCGGCTGATGAAAGCTCATCTCGGGGCAAGGAAGGAGCGAGGCTCGGCGGAGGAGCAAGGAAGAAGGCAGGGCAGGGGCGGGGATGAGAGAGTGCGCGTGCGTCGCCGCCCCTCCTCCCCCTACTTATAGGCGCTGGGCTGCTGAAGCCGAGGCGGGCGTGGGATGCGCTGCGCCCGTCCCCACGCCCCATGATTTAACCCACGGCGTTCTGCTTGCGCGATAATGGCGTGAAACCAACTCGCCAGCGCGGCCTGGCGAGAATCCGTTGCGGCGCCGGGCGTGGTGTGGCGAGCCCTACACGCGAGCCTATCTTGTCCCAGCGTGGGCTGGCAGACCCGGCCTGCCGGCGTGGCGTCACGTGGCCGGGCCCGCTGACGAGCGGCTGCCGAAGCTTATCGAGCCACGCCGCCGGATCCCGTTGCGACCTTTGAAGCCTTTGAAGAGCAAGACGGCCCCCTGCGAAGCTGACTCCGGATGGAGACGGCGGGCCGAGTCTGAATTCTTCCTGTCAAGGGGATGAAGCTGTCGGGGCTCCTTGATGGGCTGCCTCGGCGCCTCCCGGCCGGGGACTCTTGTCGAGTAATGGACTGGGTGGCGGGACCCGAGCCTGAGATCTTTCAAAACATCCGGGGCAGGCTCGCCCTCAAGACCCAAGGCGAAGGGCCGCCCGGATGGTGGCGGCGGCGCCGGCCGACTACCCCTGGGCGAGTCCCGGGGCCGCCTTGAGGACAAGCCGACTCGGCCAGCGACCTCCGGTGAGGCCGGCTCACGTGAGTCGGCCGTGACCTCCACCGCCTTATGCAGGCGACTATGGGGTCAAGCCGCCTCGCGGCCCATCCCGACCGATCCATAGAGAGGCGAGGCATGGCTCTGAGGGCTCCGTACCAGCGGAGATCTCCGTCTGGCCTTAACCTTGTTGCCATGCCGGCCCTAACATCATCACCGTGGGCGGAATCCACTGTACCCGTTGGCTGTCTGTCGACGAAGGCGGCAGGACCCGCTGTCGGCCGGGAATGCGAAAACGGCGAGAGCACCCCAAAAGCGGACCCGATGGAGTCGGCCTCGGAGCCGGACGGCTCCTCCCGGGATCCACGCGCCATTAACCCGACAAGGCGGGGAGTAGCAGTGATGATCGCCGCCCGGTAGCGGCTGCTTGTGCCATAACCTCTGACCAAGCTTCGCATCATTAGAAACGCAGCTGATGATCTGCAGCCCGGCAAGACCCGCCAGCGGTGGACAAGGGCTGTCGGCCCCATGCTGGAGCCACGCGGCGAAGCCTGCAAGTCGGCGGGCCCCGAGTCGGCGGAAAGGCGGCGACTTAGAGGCGAACGACTTGGGCCGCATGGTCGGATTACCTTTGTACCCCGAAGTAGGCCTCTCGACCCAGGGCACCCATGCAAAGGTTGGAAGCTAGTAGCTTTAGACACACATATAGAGGGAGAGAAGAGCAAGCCAAGCCCTTCTCCTTCCTCACCCCGAACAACTCAAGGAGCCTCTTGTACCCGTTTGCCATAATGACCATGCGGAGACCCAGCGAGCAGCGATAGGGGTGTTATTTCCTCGGAGAGCCACGAAGTGGTAAGATTAGCGGCGTGCATGTCTTCGCCTTATCCGTTTCCGAGCACCAGCTGACGTTCTACTCGCCCCTCCATGATAAGCCATCCTTTGGCATATGCTACTTTAAACCCGACCACGAGTTATATACGTAGGTATCTTTGATGGAGTGCGTCCCGAAGAAAGAGATGCCGGGTCTGGGTGATCTTCGCGAGCTCTCACAACTGCACAAACAAGTTTGGCAGGTGATGCGGGACATTTCTTAGGCCTTGTGGCCATCCGCCTCCCTGCCAGGAGGCATGGGGGAGCTCGTAGAGATGCTCAAGGGAGCGCGGCGGTGCTTCCGGTTATGGAAGATATCTGCATGCCGACAAGGTGCGAGGGAAGCCTGGGCAATTGTGAAGACTTCGATATACCAAGGCTGACCCGAACCATATAAGCGAAGTCGGACTGTAAGTGCGATGGGAAAGAAATCCTGTCGGTTTGGTGTATGACCGAGGTGAAATTAGCCGCATAAAAGTATTCCCAACAGGATTGTAGGCTAGACAGCACTGTTGGATGGTATAGAAGAAGAATTTAGTCAGTCTAAGTATTTGTGTACTTCAATTGACTTATATTGTCCCTAGCGGATTGTAAATCATTTGTCATGGCGGACCTTTTAAGCAAATCCTCGGCACCCGGCAGTCGAGTGTATCCGAATACCGCTCGGTTATGTAAAAACCGAGTGCAGCGGGAAACCAGGCGTAAGGGTCATAAGTGCTTGAACATACAAGTACCCAACTAGCTATGTTATATTACATGGATAGTAAGAAACATCTTCCAGGGAGAATAGTTCCGTTAAGGGTTCCTTTCCCTCGGTACGCATGCATTAATGTGCATGTCCGGACTGCGAAAAGAGATGCAGGAGATAAACATCCGGGGGCATGTATTACAATAAGTAAAAGTCATCTTTTGTTCACCGACCGCATATTCCCTTAAGAACGCTAGCTTTCGGCTTCACCCAGTCTGAGGTACACATCCGGCTAACCTGGCAGTAACAATCGTAGAGGTGCTCCCCTTATGCCCTAGCGAATTAAGCGGGAACATAGGGCATAAACACAAAACGAGCAACCCAGCTTGGCCAAAACTTAAGTCATATCGATGCATATAATGGCGAAGAAAAGGTACATGTGGAAAAGTAACACATGTGGGGGGGGGGACATAGAGCCCCGAACATAGTTATATTAAGCTTCTATATAAGAAGCCCCCAGGTATAATGAGCACGCCTAGCGCGTCAAGATTGTGTAGTCAAGACACATTTTAACCTTTTAAGGCCGTGAAAAATAGAAAGGGAGAAAAGAAAGAAAGAAAAGATAGATAACTGATATATATATATATATAAAATTGACGGAGGTAAGGAGGCGAACGGAGAGATCGGCACTAGGCGTAAAACCTTCAGAGTCTGGTCGTGTTCCATGGGTTTGGCTCGAGTCGATTGTCTGATGCATCCCGCAGACAGTACGTTCCACCGGTCAGAACTTTGTCAATAATGAAGGGACCTTCCCATTTGGGCTCGAGTTTGTTCTTTTTCTTCTCTGACAGGCGTAGAACTAGTTCGCCAACGTTATAAGTTTTGGCCCGTACTTCTCTGCTTTGATACCGTCGAGCCTGTTGCTGATAGAATGCGGAGCGGGCTTTTGCCACATTACGTTCCTCCTCCAGGGCGTCCAAGTTGTCCTACCGATCAAGCTCGGCTTCTTTCTCTTCGTACATGCGCACTCAAGGTGAGTCATGAATGATCTCACAGGGCAGTACCGCCTCTGTGCCGTACACCATGAAAAACGATGTGTATCCGGTAGTGCGATTCGGTGTGGTCCGCAACCCCCATAGTATGGATTCGAGCTCCTCTACCCAGTGTGTATCTGATTCCTTTAAGGATCACACTAATCTGGGTTTAACGCCGCTCATGATAAGACCATTTGCTCGCTCGACTTGACCGTTAGTTTGAGGGTGATAGACGGAGGCATAATCGAGCTTAATGCCCATGTTGCTGCACCAAGTTTTTACCTCGTCGGCTGTAAAGTTTGAGCCGTTATCGGTGATGATGCTGTGGGGGACGCTGTAATGGTGTACAACCCCGGACATGAAGTCTATCACTAGTCCGGATTCGGCCATTTTTACTGGTTTGGCTTCTATCCATTTGGTGAATTTATCCACCATGACCAATAGGTATTTTTTCTTATGGCTTCTCCCTTTAAGGGGTCCGACCATATCAAGCCCCCAGACCGCAAAGGGCAAAGTAATGGGGATTGTTTAGAGAGCGGTAGGTGGCATATGGCTTTGGTTTGCAAAAAGCTGGCAAGCGGCATAACATTAACGAGTCTGTCGTCTGCTTTCGGGCTGTCGGCCAATAAAAACATGTGCGGAAGGCCTTGCTTACAAGGGCCCGGGCTGCGGCGTGATGGCCACCAAGTCCAGCATGAATTTCTGCCAATAGTTGCCGTCCTTCCTCTTTGGAGATGCACCTTTGAAGTACTCCAGTAGCGCTTTTCTTATAAAGCTCTCCCTCGTGGACCTTGTAGGCTTTAGACCACCGCACAATGCAACGTGCCTCGTTTGGGTCCTAGGGGAGTTCTTGCCTAGTTAGGTAAGCCAAGAAGGGTTCTGTCCACGGGGCGATGACAGCCATGATCACGTGGGCCGAAGGTGTTATTTCGGTGGCAGACCTCCGATTACGTCAGGGTGTTCGGGATCTGGCGTTGTGGCCGGGTCTGGACTATTGTTGCCGGTCTCTCCTTCCCGTACCACGGATGGCTTAAACAGCCTTTCCAAGAAGATATTAGGTGGGACAGGATCGCGCTTAGCGCTGATGTGGCGGAGGATATCCGCTGCTTGATTGTTTTCCCGGACCACATGGTGGAATTCAATCCCCTCGAACCAAGCAGACATCTTGAGGACGGCGTTGCGGTAAGCCACCATTTTCGGATCCTTGGCGTCGAAGTCTCCATTTATTTGAGATATTGCGAGGTTTGAATCCCCACGCACCTCTAGGCGTTGAATGCCCATGGAGACTGCCATCGGGAGACCATGTAACAGGGCCTCATATTCTGCTGCGTTGTTGGAGTCTGTGTATAGTATTTGGAGTGCGTATTGGACTTGTATCTCCGGTGGGGATGTCGGGGCGCCAGCCCCCAGACCAGCCAGCATTTAGAGCCATCAAAGTGCATGATCCAAGCTGAGTCTGCTGTACTCTTTAGGGAGTTAAACTTCATCCATTCGCGACGAAATCAGCCAGTACTTGTGACTTAATGGCTCGCCGTGGTTTGTATATTATGTCGAACGGGAGGAGCTCAATAGCCCATTTAGCAATCCGGCATGTGCCATCGCAGTTGTTTATTATGTCGTTGAGTGGTAGTTCAGAGGCCACCGTAATTGAACACTCTGGAAAGTAGTGTCGTAGTTTCCGGGATGCCATGAAGACCGTGTATGCTATCTTTTGATAATGTGGGTACCATGATTTGCATGGAGTGAGTACAGTGGATACATAGTATACCGGCTTTTGAAGCGGGAACTTATGTCCATCCGTCTCTCGTTCGACGACGAGCACTGTGCTTACAACTTGGTGTGTTGCCGCTATATATAACAACATTGGTTCGCCGACATTTGGCGCGGCCAACATTGCGTTGGTGGCCAAAAACTGCTTTTATTTCTTCCAATCCGGCCATGGCCGCATCCGTCCACTCGAAGTGTTTGGTGCATCGAAGAAGGCGATAAAGAGGTAGTGCCTTTTCTCCTAATCGAGAGATAAAGCGGCTTAAGGCAGCCACGCATCCAGTTAGTTTCTGGATTTGCTTGAGGTCTGTTGGGATAGCCAACTGTGACAAAGCTCAGATTTTAGCCGGATTTGCTTCATTTCTTCTATTGGAGACGATGAAGCCTAAGAGCTTTCCAGCGGGCACGCCGAAGACACATTTTTCCGGATTGAGCTTGATGTCGTATGTTCGGAGCTTGTCGAACATGAGCCTCAAGTCGTCTATTAAGGATTCGACGTGTCTAGTTTTAATGAACACTTCGTCTATGTATGCCACCACTGTTTTGCCGATCTGTGGTTCCAAGCATGTCTGAATCATGCGTTGATAGGTTGCACCGGCGTTTTTTAGCCCGATAGGCATGGTGTTAAAACAGAAGGGGCCCTATGGGGTAATAAATGCCGTTGCAGCTTGATCGGACTCCGCCATCTTAATTTGATGGTATCCGGAGTATGCGTCGAGGAAACACAATGAATCGTGTCCTGCGGTAGCGTTGATAATTTAGTCGTCTGCGGGGGAGGAAGGGATCCTTGGGGCAAGCCTTGTTAAGGTCCTTGAAATCGACACATATGCGCCAGGATTTTTCATTCTTTGGTACCATCACCAGGTTTGCTAGCCAGTCCGGATGTTTTATTTCTTTGATGAATCCGGCCTCAAGTAACTTGGCTAGCTCTTCTCCCATGGCTTGTCGCTTAAGCTCGGAGAAACGCCGGAGAGTCTGTTTGTAGCGGCTTGAACCCCTTTAGAATGTTAAGGTTGTGCTCGGCCGGCCTGCATGGGATTCATGGCATGTCTGAAGAATGTTAAGTCTGTTTGCTAGCCAATTTTCACGCAAGAACTCCCGCAATGCGGCGTCTATTGTGGGGTCCAGCTGTGCCCCGATGGATGCTGTTTTTGTAGGGTCCGTTGGGTGGACCTGGAATTTGACTATTTCGTCTGCTGGTTTAATAGAGGTGGACTTGGGTCTTTTGTCGAGTATCACATCGTCCCTATCCACTGTGGAGCACAGCGCAGTTAGTCCTTCAGCCGCAAGGGCTTCGGATAATGCCTCGAGGGCTAGTGCAGCGGTTTTATTTTCGGCGTGGAGTGCTATGTCTGGATCACTAGCTAGAGTGATGATTCCCTTGGGCCCGGGCATTTTGAGCTTCATGTACCCGTAATAGGGTATAGCTTGGAAGATCGTGAATGCCTCCCGCCCTAAAAGGGTGTGGTATCTGCTACTGAACGAGGCCACTTGGAATGTGATTTCTTCGGACCTATAATTCTCCAGCGTGCGAATACCACATCTAGTGTGATTTTCCGCTTTGTCGTGCCTCCCGACTAAGGATGATTCCTCTGAAGGTCGTGTTGCTTTGCTCAATCGTCTCTTGTCTATTTCCATTTTGCTAAGAGTCTCCTCGTAGATGAGGTTTAATCCTTTGTCGCCGTCCATGAGCACTTTAGTGGCGGAAGCCAACCACAATTGGACTAAGGACCATGCGGTGGTGCTCGGGCTGTTGAATTGAGGCTAAATCACTGGCCATGTCATACCCTGGATTTATTGCTGCGACGTGGCAGACTTCGGCAAGGCTGTGGAGTGCTCGCTTGCTCCTATTGTTTGAGGCGAAGGTCTCGAAGACTGTCAATATTGTATTGTTATTTTCCACGGGATGGTGCTCTGCGGTATTGCTGATGAGGAGATCCTCACCGCTCTTAGCCACCTGCCGGAGTATCCAATGTGCTCTAGGGCTATATGTTGGCATGGTATCCGGTGTGCTGTGAATTTTGCATGGCCCATTAGGACATCCCTCCAATATAGTTCCACGCCCTGTAGTGGGCTTTGGTTTCTTTGTGATTGGATCGGGTGACTTACGAGAGTATAACCTTATAGCTCGGATGGGGGATCTAGTGAGAGCCGGAGGATCCCAGAATTTTGTTTGGGTTTTCCAGGCGCTTTCCATCGCACAGTTCTTCTGTACTATGGCCGCCAAGTGAGCGAAGTGTGCTATGTCATGGTGACTTAAGGCGTTGAGAATTCCCTTGTCCATGCAATTTCTGCAAAAGAATGAAATTGCGTCTTCCTCGCGACAGTCCTTGACCTTGTTCATTACAAGGAGGAATGTGGCCTAATAGTGATGTACTATCTCTTGGGGCTCTTGTCTAATATGGGAAAGATCACTTATGTCTGGGTGGGTGGGTAGATTTAGGTCCAAACCCTGACCCGATCTGGAACCCAAGGGCGGAGGAGTTTCCGAGCTTGGAAGTTCGGGCTCCGGGATGTTGCCCAATAGTTCTGGCCCCATGCTTGATTCTAAGTTCGAAGCTTGGGCCATGTCCTCCCGTAGACGGATATCTGTCTTGGAGAGCTCAGGAATCCAGACATAGTTCGTCCTCAAAATAGAGGAAGAATCGCTACATTGCTCCTCCACCACCGCTATCTGATGGGTGACCGGCGGAGAGTTAATCTCCCTTTGGTCGGGTTTGAGCCCGATCCGATCATAGTCCATGCGCGACTCCCGAGGCGCGATCACGATCAAGAGCTCGTTCAAAGAAGAGAGCTCCATTGGGTCCATCTGCTTTCGGAGTCTGAGCCGGCGTGGAGGCTGTTTTGATGACCTAAGAAGTCATCGTGGTATGACACGACGGCTGGCGGTCATGATGAAGCCGCATAGTCGGAGAGTTTGGCCTGCGGCCAGGGCTCCCCCAGAGGTAATGCTGTCCTTGAAGACAAGGCGAGCCATCAAGCCTTATCGTGACTGCAGAGCGGAACTCTCAGTGAAAGCACCAATGTCGGTGTCAAAACCGGCGGATCTCGGGTAGGGGTCCCAAAGCGTGCGTCTAAGGTGGATGGTAGCGAGGGAGGCGGGGACACAATGTTTACAGGTTTGGGCCCTATCGATGGAGTAATACCCTACTTCCTGCTTGATTGATCTTGATGATATGATTATTAAAGAGTTGATCTGATGAGATCGTAGAGGCTCAACCCTAGAAGCTAGCCTATTATTATGATTGTTCTTGTCCTCGGACTAAACCCTCCGGTTTATATAGACACGGAGGGCTAGGGTTACCTGAGACTTCGGTTACAAGGGAGGAGATGTACATATCCGAATTGCCAAGCTTGCCTTCCATAAAGGAGAGACCCGTCCGGACGCAGGCGAAGTCTTTAATCTTGTATCTTCATAGTCAACAGTCCGGCCAAAGCACATACTCCGGCTGTCGAGGGACCCCTAATCAGGACTCCTTGAGGGTCGATGATGGTCTCGGCGAGGTCAACCCGAGTCCTTCTCCTGCACATTCTTGATGATCTTGTATTGCTTCTTGATGTCGACAAGCTTGTTGCACCAGATGGCTGAATCGTCGCGTTCTTCCTTCTCTCCACCGTAGCGAAGGTGCAGTCGGTGATGAAGTCATGTACCTGGGGTAGGGTCATAGACCCGCCCAAAGGTACCCTCCACAGGACACTTTCGCAAGAGAAGCAGCCTTCGATCGACTGGTAGGTTTCCACTCGACCATGAAGACCCACTCGACCACCGGAGTCCAAGAGCCACTCGGTGCCCAAAGCGGTCTGTAGTTAAATAGTCTTTATGATCTTAATGACACTTTATGTAGGCGTTACCGATGCGCCTAGCTTTAACTCACCTTAAACCCTCTACTACATGGGCTGGCTGGGGTCTGGCGCACTCTATAAGCCACCCCCTCCACGGTAGAAGGCCGCATCCTGTAACACATCGCATATAATCCGATCGACCGCCTCCGGGCTCCGAGGCGTGGGGCTATTACTTCCTCCAAGAAGGGCCTGAACTCGTAAATCCCTTGCGTATACAACTACTCCATAGCTAGGATCTTGCCTCTCCATACCTACCCCCCATTCTACTGTCAGACTTAGAACCATGACAGTTGGCGCCCACCGTGGGGCCGGTGTTCTAGCGATTTGTTGGAGTTCTGGTCGATGGCCACGAGATCCGTCTCAGTGCGCTCACGTTAAATGGCCGGCGACTCTGCTTGGCCGAGGCTCCACTCTCGTGGGCGCTCTCCCGTCCAGCGAGGCGGCGGACTTTCAGCGCGTGTGTCGCGGCATCCTCCTGCGGCAACCGTCGACCCGGTATGGGTCGGTTCCTGCGCCGTCTTCACTCCTAGTCTCCCACTGGCGCAAGCGTTCCGGTCGGTCGAGGCTTCAGCGATGGGTGAGGCATGCGATGGCCCGCCCGATCGGCCACCCCCAAATCGCGGCGATCGAGCCCGGCGAATCTCTCTGACTGTTCGACACATGTCGGTGGCTCGTGACTGCGTCCGAATGCGATAGCGATGACCGGTGGCGAGAGGTTACGATGGTCGATGGACCCGCAGTCCCCGGATTCACCGCACCAGCGGAGGTGGCGGTGGAAGCGATCGGAGCAAGCCCACGAAGAGTACCTACCGAGCCCCTCACGCCCGCTCCGGAGGAGGAGCTTCGCCCGTCGGAACATGGATGCACTTCACACTCCTATCGTTGGAGAAACCTCCGAGGCTCGTGCCTTGGAGGATCTGGCGCAGCCAACCTGGCTAAGCGCACTCGTGGAGAATCTTCAGCGAGTACTCGGCGGCCGCGTGACCAAGGGTTCGAGAATCCGATCGGCGTCGGCTCTTTCAACCGCCAACTCAGGTATATCAAACTCCGATTCAGAATTTAGCAGCTGCCGCCCGTATAGCGAGTCAATTCAGCCTTCCCGATGGGGCGGGTAGAGGTTCTGACAAATCATGGATCTGCTCGGGCGGCGAAGATCAAAACTCAGTTGTATCGATCGCGGAGCAGGGTTCCTGACCGATCCGTCACTGCGAATTCGTCGATCGGCCCATAGTCCGAGATCGCCTGAGGCGTGAGGCGTGTGGGCGGCGTGATGATCAATACAAGGGCCGTGAGCAGTATGAGCACGATTCGATCCTAGCGATAGGCGTCAGTGCCCTCCTCCCCAAGGGGTGGATCATCGCTCCTCGGCGGCGGGGCGACGACGCCTTGACCGCAGTCTTTGGGCGAAGAGTTCGATGAACCCGGGAACTAGGCTTTGATCACGAGATCTATTATCGTTCAAGGTTTGGTCGACCTGAGCGAGCTCACCGAGGCGGCCATGATAGAGATGTTCCTTCGGCGCGAGTTCATGTCTCGGGACGAGTGTTTCAGCGAGCCATCGAGCAGCGGTGATTCCTCCCAACTTCAGGTTGGCGTTGAGTCGATAAGTTCCTTTGGTGAATCAAGCGACACAGCGAAGATTACCGAGTGGCTGTTCAGATCGGCGGTGGCAGCGATGAAGTAGCCATGAAGCATTGCCTCTTATGTTGGAGGGTTCAGCGAGCGTGGCTGAATCGATTAACACCAATGATGTTACACTTGGGAAGATCTTGCCAGTGTTTGTCGGAGACATTTGAAGGAACTTGCAAGCGACCCGGCAGGATTAGCGGAGTTGCGATCGTGTGTGAAAAAGTCGAGTGAAACTTTGAGAGATTATATCGGTGGATCACTTTGCACCACACAGTTGAGAATGTATCGACCACCGGCGATCTGTGCCTTCAAAGAAGGTGTCAAACGAGAGAGTTGAGTTTGAACTTTGGTCGAACCGGAGATATGACCACGAGTCGAATGATGGAGATTGCCACCAAGTATGCAAATGGTGAAGAAGAGGATCGGCTCTGGATTGGTAATATATCGTCGATGCGCCAATGAGGGCGGCGGAGAAATTCGAGTCTGAAGCGAAGCGCAAAGCCGAACCGGCCGCTCCGGAGAGGCCTTGGCGTGACCCGAGGAAAGTTCAAGGAAACCCAAGGGTCCTTGGAACCCCAAGAAGGTGAAAGACCAGGATGGAAGCGGCGTGTTGGATTTGCCATGTCATATTCATACAAAGAAAGATGAAGAGGGTAAACTCATTTACCCAAAACATACCACTCGACGATTGTCGGCTCTTGATTCAGCGGTTCCAAGCGAAACAGCTCAAGGATAAGGATAAGAAACATACAAAGTTGAGGACAGAGATAGCGGTGATGGTGGATATCCCAGTCAATTCCACCACGATGATTTTCTTGGCGTCGAAAGCAAAAGTCGATTGAAGGTTATCAATCGAGAAGTGAACTTGGTTGCTCCGGCGACTCCCAATTATCTGAAATGGTCCCAGACCGCCATCACATTCGACCAATCTTATCACCGGCGCACATTGCCACCTGGGAGGCAAGCATTGATGGTCGACCCAGTTGTTGAGGGCACTCGGTGACCAAAGTCTGATGGATGGTGGTAGTGGCTTGAACATATTATGCGGAGGCGTTGAAAGGATGGGCATTCGATGTCGGACTCGATTACCGATAACATGAGCTTCCGGAGTCATTCACGGAAAGAAGGCTGAATCACTCGGCCAAATTGCTCTTGATGTAGTTTTGGTGATTGAAGCATTTCCGGAAAGAAAAGTTGACCTTTGGTCGTGGATTTCAGGCGCTTATCACGCTATTGCGGGAAGGCCAGCTTATGCACGTTCATGGCCCGACAATGTTACGTGTATCTTAAATTGATGATGCCTGGTCCCAAAGGCGTGATCACATCACGGGCAATCGGAAGAAAGCGAAGAGTGCTTCGGAAAGGCTCTAAGATCGCCGATGCTCGGTTGGTAGTGGTAGAGCTACAAAAGTATCGAAAACTGCAGATCCGAGTGATTTGTTGCGAGCTAAGAAGCACTGCTCTGGTCGACATTTCGGTCATTGGTGAGGCGAAACAGGTTCACATTCACCGACCGATCCCAATGCTGCTCCGACCAACATCTCAACAACACTCGACTCAAAATAGGAAGAAGCGCTCATCCGGTTCCTCCGTGAAGCTGGGACATCTTTGCATGGAAGCCGGTGACATGGCGGGTGTTCGAGGGGCTGGCTGAGCATCGCCTCTGATCGACCCAAAATTCAAACCGGTTAAAGAGTATCTTGGCGGTCCGCCGTCGGAAGAAGAAAGGCCATTGGCGAGGAGGTGGCTCGGCTCTTAGCAGCAGAGTTCATCCGAGAGATCTACCACTCCGAGTGGCTCGCCAATGTCGTCATGGTCGCCAAGAAGGACAAGTCGTTGCGCATGTGCATCGATTTCAAGCATATCAATTGGGCCTGCCCAAAAGATCATTCCCTCTTCCTCGCATCAACCAAATAGTCGACTCAACTGCGGGATATGAGAGGTTGTATTTTTTAGACGCCTATTCCGGGTACCATCAGATCCGTCTGTATGGACCCGATGAGATTAAAACAGTGTTCATCACTCCATTAAGGTGCTTACATTATGTCACCATGCCATTCGGTCTCAAGAATGCGGAGCCACATTCATGAGGATGATTGAAGTGTTTGCTCACTCAAATCGGTCGAGAATGTGGGCGTACATGGATGATATAGTGGTCAAGTCACGAAAGGGTTCCGACCTATTGGTGACCTTGCTAAAACATTTGCCAATCTCGGGAGGTATGATATCAAGCAACCCATCAAAGTGTACATTTGGAGTTCTGGTGGAAAGTTACTCGGTTTTTCGTTTACGGCGAGGAATCGATGCTAACCCGAAAGGTTGGCACCATACTCGAATGAAGCGCCCTATCGTGTGCGATGTCCGAAACTTCTTTGGATGCTTGGCGCTTTAAGTCGATTCATCTCTCGCCTCGGTGAAAAGGCATTGCCTCGTTATCGACTAATGAAGAAGTCAGACATGTTCGAGTGGACTCTAGAAGCTGATGCAGCGTTTGAAGAGCTCAAAGCTCTGCTCTCCACCCAGTCGGTGCTTGCTGCTCAAATCAGCAAAGAGCCTTTGCTGCTTTACATTGCAGCCCTTTGGACAAGTCGTCGATACCGTACTTACGGTCGGCGGGAAGAAGAAGGAAAAGCCTTCAAAGTTCAGCGCCGGTTTATTATCTTTACGAAATCTTGACCCCATCAAAGCAAAGATACCCTCACTATCGAAGCTTGTTTATGGGATCTATATGACCACGAAGAAGGTTTCTCATTATTTCTCCGATCATTCCATTACGATCGTCGTGACGCCCTTTGTCGGAAATTCTTCATAACGAGAGATGCAACTGGTCGAGTGGCAAAATGGGCGATTGAACTCCTTCCCTTGATATCAAATTCGAGGCAAAAGCCATCAAGTCCCAAGCAATAGCAGATTTCCTCGCCGAGTGGACTGAACAGCAGCTTCCGACTCAAGTTCACTCGAAACCTTTGGACTATGCTTTTAATGCGGTTACAAGATCTTTGAAGCAGTTCGGTGCGGGGTTGTATTGGTTTCCCCGAGGAGATAGGCTCAAATATGTTCTCAGATTCACTTTGATTCTTCCAACAACGAAGCAGAATATGAAGCACTCTGTATGGGTTGCGCATGGCCATTTCACTTTCGGCGTCCGTCGCCTTATGGTCTATGGCGACTCGGATCAGTTGTTAATCAAGTGATGAAGGAGTGGGATGTCGAAGCCCGCTATGACAGGTTATTGTAATGTCTGATGAGAAATTGGAGAAGAAATTCGAGGGTTAGAGCTTCATCATATACCCGTTGAAAAATCAAGCTGCGGATGATTTGGCGAAGATAGGATCAAAGGAAGCCATTCCGGTAATGTATTTTGGAGCACATTCATGCACCTTCGATGCAGGAGGATCCTTTCACGGAAGAAGCCCGCAGCAAAAGAGTGCCAATGATCCGGTGAAGTTGAGGTCCCGGCCGTGGTCGACCTAATTATGGAAGTGGTGGTCATCACTCCCTGGACGATGCCGTGCATCCATATATCCTAAGGAAAGAGCTCCCGAGAGAATGAAGAAGAGGCTCGACGGATCGTCCAAGCGATCCAAGGCCTTCTGATGATCAAGGGACAGTTGTTCGAGAAAGCGTGGTAGAGTCGGCGAAGTGTATCACGCCGGAAGAAGGTCGAGATAATTCTTGAGGATATCCACTCGGGGACTGTGGCCATCATGTGTCCTCTCGGACCATTGTGGCTAAAGCATACCGGCGGGATTTTCTTGGCTGAAAGCAAATGAAATGGCAAAAGAAATAGTTGACAAGTGTGAAGGATGTTAGTTCTATTCCAACATGTCGCACAAGCCGCCTCAGCCTTGAAGACCATTCCACTCGTCGGCCCTTTGCTGTTTGGGGATTGGACATGATTGGACCGTTGAGAAGCTGGCGAAGCGGCTTCACTCATTTGCTAGTAGCGATCGACAAGTTCACCAAGTGGATCGAAGCCAAGCCCATCAAGAACCTCGATGCATGCCTTTGCTATCGGTTTCATCGGAGAGTTGATATTCAGATATGGAGTTCCGCATAGCATCATCACCGACAATGGTTCAAACCCGATAATGACAAGTTCAAAGCCTTCTGCGCCTCTCAAGGCAGCGGTCGACTATGCTTGATGGCTCATCCTCGGTCGAATGGACAAGCGAGCGAGCAAACAGCCTCATTCTCAAAGGGCTGAAACCACGGCTGATCGTGATCTCAAGCACGCAGCAGGAGCTTGGGTCGACGAACTTCCATCGGTTCTCTGGGGATTGAGGACCACTCCTAATCGGTCATTGGGAGAACTCCATTCTTCTGGTCTATGGAGCTGAAGCGATTCTGCCGAGTGACACCTTCACAATGCGCCTCGAGTCAAGCTATACTCGAAGAAGAAGCGGAACAAGCACGGCAAGATCGATCGACCTCTTGGAAGAGGAGAGAAATGGCCCTGATCCGCTCGACTATCTATCAGCAAGACTTGCGTCGATTCCATGCCGAAATGTGAAGAGTCGAGCCTTCCAAGAGGAGATTTGGTCCTCGAGTGGATCAACGAAACCACACAAGCTCGCCCCTACTTGGGAAGGTCCTTCATCGTCACAAGAGTCCTCCACTGGCAGAGCATATCATCTCTAGCGTTGATCGCGGATCGGCGAGCCTCGAGCTTGAAACACGGAGCTGCTCCGCCCTTTTACATAAAACTCACTTTCGGTTGAGATGTAATAAAAGTACTTTTGTAGTTTGTTTATCTAAGACAAGAATGTTATAATTTTCCCGGTGATTGTTATTGCTTTTGTTGAAATTTCCCCAGTGGGTGGCTTAGTTCGAATCCGATTAGCCTAAGTTTGTAAAAAAATTCCTTTCGAGTGCGAGCAGGTCTCTTACTCGGGGCTTAGCTCTTGAATCCGCTTTGCCTAAGTATTCAAAATCCTACCGAGTGGCGAGCCAGCCTCCCACTCGGAGGCTTAGCTGCAGTCAAGTACTCGCCTAAGTATTCAAAATCCTACCGAGTGGCGAGCCAGCCTCCCACTCGGAGGCTTAGCTGCAGTCAAGTACTCGCCTAAGTATTTAAAATCCCACCGAGTGGCGAGCCAGCCTCCAACTCGGAGGCTTAGCTGTAGTCAAGTACTCGCCTAAGTATTCAAATCCTACCGAGTGGTGAGCCAGCCTCCCACTCGGGGGCTAACAGCCCAAGGATTAGCCTTAACATCCAAAATAATAAAAATCCTGCTCAGTGGAGAGCAAACCTCCCACTCGGGGCTTAACTACAGCCAGGTGCTCGCCTAAGTAATAGAAATCCTACCGAGTGGTGAGCAAACCTCCCACTCGGGGGCTTAGCTGCAGCCAGGTGCTGCGCCTAAGTAATAGAAATCCCTCTTGAGTGGTGAGCAAACCTCCCACTTGGGGGCTTAGCTGCAGCCCAGCGCTCGCCTAAGTAATAGAAATCCTACCGAGTGGAGAGCAAACCTCCCACTCGGAGGCTTAGCTGCAGCCCAATGCTCGCCTAAGTAATAAAAATCCTACCGAGTGGAGAGCAAACCTCCCACTCGGAGGCTTAGCTGCAGCCTAGTGCTCGCCTAAGTAATAAAAATCCTACCGAGTGGAGAGCAAACCTCCCACTCGGAGGCTAAGCTGCAGCCCAGTGCTCGCCTAAGTAAGGAATTCATCCAAATCCGCAAGGACGACGAGGTGCAGGTCGATTGTTACCTTCTCCTTCGGAGCTTCGCCACAAGTACAACGTGCGGTCCATCCCAATCCGCGAGGACGACGAGGTACAGGTCGACTGCTACCTCCTCCTTTGGAGCTTCGACACAAGTACAACGTGCGGTCCATCCCAATCTGCAAGGATGACGAGGTGCAGGTCGACTGCTACCTCCTCCTTGAACTTCGCCACAAGTACAGCGTGCGGTTCATCCCAATCCATAAGGGCGACAAGGTCGATCGCGATCTGTGTTCCATCTCTACCTGCAGGATAGATGAAGCACAAGTCGACTGGAATTTCAACGGAATATCTTCCGAACGAGGAATAATGTTCTCTCGAAGGCAAACAAAGCATGTTAAAGGAAAAATCAAGTTCGGATAAACGTCCTACGGATCCAAAGGTGCTCAGGCGTTAAGCCTTTTAAAAGTTTATCGGTTACAAAAACCACTCGGCATTCCGAGGCAAATTTAAAGTGGGACTTAGAAGTTTTTTACTCCTCCGGTGGAGGACTAGAAGGTGCAACAAACTGGTCGAGGTCGATTCCATCGGCAATACGGGTAGCAGCAGCGATGAAAGTCTCCATGAAAGATCTGAAGTCGTGCTTCCTGGTATTGGCAACCTTGAGAGACACCAGCTTGTCCTCTTGCGCTTCTTTGCGGTGGACACGAACCGGAGATAGAGCAACATCAGCACCACACTGGCGAAGACTTTTCCATTCTTGCACTCGACTTGGAATCTCATTCGATCGAGTCATCGAGATTCAAGGTCATTACGAAGAGTGCATTACGGCGGAGAGTCGAGTCGATCCGCGACGCTGCAACTTTCGGTCGAGCAAGATAATCCACCACGCTAGCAACGCGAGACTCCATTCGAGCACATTCATAGCAACCGTCCTTCACGGGAGAGTTGATGGGGTCCAAGCTGGTTTCCACTCATTGGTTTCTTCTTCAAAGTTTTGGCAGAATTCTCAAAACACAGCTCGGACTCAAAATAACGATCATGTGATGAGCGGTGAGAGCAAGACGATCGGGTAAAGAGATTACCTTCAAGCATGATAAACAGCTTCTTGGCGAGCCCTCAAGATAAATCTCCAGTCGTTTCACTTCCCTTGATTGGCCAGCCTTGTCGAACAGAACAATCTTGTCGTTCTTGATCGACTAACTTCCTTGTTAGCAGCGTCAAAGGCGGCTTCAGACAACATTTTCATCTTCAAGTTTGTCGTGAGGCAAGCTTCTCTTCAGCGAGCTTTGTTTTCTCCAAAGCCGCCCTCATACCCTCTGCAAGGTCGAGGTCCTTCTTCTTCAAAGTCTCTTCGGTTTATCGCAAAACAACAGAGAGAAACGAGTTGAGAATGAACAGAAAAACAAAGCGATCGTCAAAATTCTCACCAGCCATACCTTTTGCTTCATCCTTTGCCTTACGCAAATTCTCTGAGCAAGCTTCAAATCGAGGTTGAGCTGCATCTGCTTGTTCTCTAACTCTCGAGTATAGCGAGCCACAAGCTACATAAGATTTCTAAAGAGTAAACCAACGAAAGACATCAAAGACAGATCACTTCCGAGTGATTAAGGAAAAATAGTAGCATTTCTAAGACTACGATCGAATCAAAACATTAGGCAGTAGTCTGGGGACTACACCAGCGGGTGCACTCAGCGATGCCCCCTTTGGTTTACCAGTTTGGTTCGACCGATCGACCAAAAGAGGCAAAAGGTTATGATTCTAAAACCATGGCTAATTGTCGTGGTCACCGCGGTAAAAAACAGTTCTTTAGACTATAGTCGATTGCCGCGATCAACCATAGTCTCGGGGACTACACCGGTGGGTGCACTTAGCGTGCCCCACGGTTTACGGTTCCATTCGACTTGGTCCGTCCGGTCGAGTGAAGAAGATCACAGCATAAAGACTATAGCCGATCGCACGCGATCGACTATAGTCTCGGGACTACACCCGGTGGGTGCACTCAGCGTGCCCCACAAAAGTTCAATCGACACACCCACCCGGTGGGTGTCAGGATATAAATCTCCGGAAGAAGCAGTTTGGTAGCATATCCTAACAAAGCAAGCAACGATTGACTTACTTGGACATTGCTCGGAGAGCTGAACTAGCATCATAGGGCCGCTGACTAGCCTCTCAAACCGCTTTCACTTGCTCCATCATGATCCCGCTTTGGCGTATGGCCTCCTTAGCAGCACTCACTTGGTCTTCGGGGCGTGGTGTATAGCAAAGAGAGATGGTGGATCAGCAGTCGACGAAGTGGGTTGGGCACTTGTCAGCGGTACAGCGAAAGACACAGAAGCCCGAGTGGGGTTGCCTCCCTCGGAAATCAGGGTCTCAGGAATCGCCGCAACTAGAGCAGCCTTGCCAGCAGGCACTTTCTTGTTCTTCCTCTTCCTCAATGGCGCTTCCTCGTCATCATCGGGGAGATCAATGACGTGAGGCGGAACTACAAGAAAGATTCAGAAGTAAACATGGAAGTCCAATCGACAAAAAGCTCTGGTCGACTAAAAGCGAAACCTCAGAGATCTTACCAAGGTTGGAGGTGGCAGCATCCTCCATTTCCTGATCTTCGTGCTTGGCTGAAGTCTCGGAGGTAGCGGCGCTGTAGATTTCAAGAATCGGCTGATCAGTCATCAAGTGGACCAAAAGTTCGCTCATGTTGAATAAGGAAATACAAGGTTCTGTTGGTTACCTGGAGATGGTGGGGATGACCATTCGCATCTTGGGCAGGGCCTTCGCCGGCTTTGACGATGTTGCTCGAGGTTGCTTTGGCGGTTTCTCAGTCGGCGCAGGGGAAGTTGTCCTAGGTCGCTTCGTCGACTGCCCAGTGGGCACAACAGCATTACCGCGCCCGGCCGCCGGGTCATGCGTCAACTTGGACCTTCCCTCCGAGCGAGGAGGATCGACGTCTTCCTCCTCTTCCTCCTCCTCATCCTCTTCATCAGAGCTGTCATCCTCCTCATCTTCCTCGCCGTTGGACTCCCATTCCTCCGGACTTCCACCTCCGCTTCCTTCTTCTTCTTCGACTGTTTCCTGCGCCCCGTTGGGCATCGAGTACATCTCAGTGGTGACCTAGAAGACAACAAAACAAGGCGAAAGTCAGTCGAAAAATTGGCATCAAAACAGAATGAATGCAGCAGAATCACGATCGGAGATAAGTGGTTATACCTTATGCAGTTCGTAACTCTGGTCGAGTGGTGGAATCCTCCTAGCTCCATGAGGTTGTCTTTGTTTCTGTGATGGCAGTCATCCACTTCTCCAGCGTGGCGTCATCGACCTCCTCTGGATGGACCGAGTGGTATCATCCGTGCAGTACATCCACATCGGATGGCCTCGGTATTGGAGTGGCTGAATCGCCGTCGGAGGAAAACCTCCAGGAGATCCATGCGGTCACCCGTCGTGAATAAGCTGGACTACGCTCCATCAACAACTTTACTTGGATCTTCTCCTCTGGTAACACCTTCGGGAAGATGGCTTGTTCACTCGACTCATGGAGAAAGGAGGGAGCCGGTCGGCCCTTGGCGTCGGCTGGTCTTAGCGATAGAACTAGGTCGATTGCCACCCTCTAACCGAGTCGGGGAGAGTCATAGTGGAAAGGCGCTCTTCCCCTCATCTGGACCCGAGTCCCCACACATCTGGATTACTTGGGTCCTCTCGTCATTCGGGTTCGTTTTCTTCACCGTCTGAGAGCGACGGTGAATATGTGTGAAGACACCCGGTCGATCGGCAACCCAAGAAGTTCTCGCATAGCGAAATGAAAGCAGCAAGATAGACAATGGAGTTTGGAGTGAAATGATGGAGTTGCGCTCCAAAAAAGTTCAAAAACCCCCGAAAAAAGGATTTGGCGGCAGAGAAAACCCCCGATCTACGTGGGTGGCCAGGAGGACACACTCACCCTCTTTAGGCTGCGGTTGCCACTCCGTACCCGGAAGCCTCGCCAACCCATGGGGGATCAATCCTTCATTGGCCAGATCAGCGAGATCCTTCTCGGTGATGGTCGAGCGGATCCAATCTCCTTGGACCCAGCCTTGCGGCAGTTTGGACCGCGAAGAGGATCCGCCCCGACTGGGCGCTCTCCCCTTGGCCTTCGCTGCCGCCTTCTTCACCCGTTCTAGGGCTGCGGTCTTCTCCTTCACCATGGTCGCCGGCGAAGCAAGTACCGAGCTGCGGCGCTGGACAGGCGAAGAGCGCAGCGAGAAGGTTTGGAGGCGGAGGGAGGAGAAGATTGAGGTCACACTGTTCAAAATGCCCTGTCCAACGCTTTATATGGAGCCGCTTCCGAGTGGCTGACCGGTAGGCCCAGGCAATCCCGTCACAATCCCGCAACAGGCGCGCACACGATATGTGGCGAAAAAGGCAGCGCGAAGATCGAGGCGTCATCATCTTATCCCATCCAAGTGCTGCAGTTTTCTCCGCTTCGCGCGCTTCCCGAAATTCGGATCCCGTGAAATCCGCTAACCGCAGAGCAACTCGTCAGATAGCATATTTCCTCCGATCCGTCGCTCGGAAATCCTCAAGTTCACGGAGTTCACTCGACAAGCGTGAAGAATGGATCAAAGCGTGAAAGAAGATGATGCCATCACTAAAAGGTCGTTGATCCAGAGTAAGACACACTCGCAACACGAGGAACAGGTCGGAAAGATTATCAACTCCTTCCCCACTCAAACCTCGATCCATTCGGGGACTAATGATGAAGTCATGTACCTGGGGTAGGGTCATAGACTTGCCCAAAGGTACCCTCCACAAGGACACTCGCAAGAGAAGCATCCTTCCAGTCGACCTGGTAGGTTTCCACTCGACCATGAAGACCCACTCGACCACCAGGAGTCCAAGAGCCACTCGGTGCCCAAACGATCTGTAGTTAAATAGTCTTTATGATCTTAATGACACTTTATGTAGGCGTTACGATGCGCCTTGCTTTAACTCTGTAAACTCTCTACTACGTGGGTTGGCTGGGGTCTGGCGCACTCTATATAAGCCACCCCCTCCACATGTAGAAGGGTTAGCATCCCCTGTAACACATCGCATATAATCCATCGACCGCCTCCGGGCTCCGGGGCGTGGGGCTATTACTTCCTCAGAAGGGCCTGAACTCGTAAATCCCTTGCGTATACAACTACTGCATAGCTAGGATCTTGCCTCTCCATACCTACCCCCCATTCTACTGTCAGACTTAGAACCACGACAGTCGGTGCTGCCGATGAAACGGGCGATTGCTTCAGAACCTCTGATGGCCCTACAGAAGTGGTAGATGAGAACCTCGTCCCGCACACATACCTGGGCGACGGCGATCCGCTGGTCCCTGCCAGGAGATGAATGGATGGGCACAAGGTCTAGTCCTGCAACCTTGTGCTTTCTCGTCCTGTAGGTACTGCTTGAACTCGGCGAGGCAGAGCTTCACCGAGTCCGGATCGTCGGTGTACATCACATACAATCGAAGAACTTGGTGAATGCTCTTGACCATCACAACATCTGTAGTTGAGTATTCCTGTTTGCACAACACAAACAAGGAGAGCATGATTTCACTTTAATAGTGGCCTCCGTTACTCAACCTGCAACTCCACTAGGATGAGGCCTGCCTGGAGTTCCATGATTCATTTCATGCGCCTTTTTCTGCAGTTCACCTGAAATGAAGCAAAGATTGCATCATTCAGCTAGCAAGAAGTACTTGCTCTCGTGAGCTGGCAGGTTCTTCTTTAGTAGTTGCACTAAAATTGAGGAACATTAAGGTTGGCTGTCCGGCTCATGTAAGGTGCAACTATAATTTTCTTATCCTTTTGTGCAGTTCCACTATAATAAAGTGCCATTGTGGTGACAAATGACGGCTCATCTTGCAAAGGCTAATAAAATGTTGCGAGATTACCAGAGAACTTGCGGAGATTTTGGAAACTCAATCACCATTTTATGCAGTTCCACCAAATTGAGAGATGTTGCCCACATGACATTTTAGTTGAACTGCACAAGACACTCATTCCAAAAAAAGTGTTTTGTGCAGTTCACCAAAAGGTCACAATAGAAACAAGGTGAAATGGATATCCCTATCTGCACAAAAGATAGAAAGTAAACAGTTGCTCGTCAATAAGAATATACGAAACATATACGAAATGAAAAGAAGCATCTTAATTATGTCCATGGCAATCACGCAAGGACAGTAGAAATTTTAAAACGTCAGCAATGCTTCATGTTACTAGAAGCATTACGATCAACAATGAGATTCCTCAAATATGGGATTACTTTAATGGTGGCATTGCTTGTTTACCAGATACAATAAATCAACAACAGCTAAAGAGTTGGTTTAAGGGCATGGGACCGTGGGGACACCAGGACACTCTCAGCGTAAAGGAGCAACTTACTTATCATCTTTGGGAAAACAGCGGAGTGCCATTTGTAACACAGTTTAATTGCATCTTATCCTTTGGAGGCATTAGATTAACAATAACACTGGTTAGACATGTCCCTAAGGTAATAGTGTGATTGCTTCATTTTACATGCGCCCTTACATTAACAACAGCAAAAGGTTGGTATAAGGACATGCGATAGTGGACGCATCAGCACAATGTACCTACAAGGAGGCATAAAGTGGTGATGCAGAGTTTGTTCATGCTATGTGAGCGCAGCAAATCTAATCCTGGAGACCTTTTACTATGTGAGGGAAGCAAACCTAATCCTGGAGACCTTGTATTATGTGAGGGCATCAAATCAAATCCTGGAGACCTTTTACTATGTGAGGTCTGCAAATCTAATCCTGGAGACCTTTTAATATGTGAGGGCAGCAAATCTAATCCTGAGACCTTTTACTATGTGAGGGCAACAATTCTAATCCTGGCGACCTTTTACTATGTGAGGGCAACAAATCTAATCCTGGACATACTCTATTGACTTGTCCACCAGCTGCTACTTTCTATCCTTTTTTCAACCAATAATAGATTTGTTCCTTATCCAATTTGTACTGTGTTTTCCCATTATTTATCTTTTCAACCAAGAGACCGGTTTGGTATCCGGTCTCTACTACTTTCACCATATTATTTCCCCTTTGAATCAAGTCCTAGATTCATGCTACAACTTTCCCCCCTTTCTTCGTTGTTTGTACAAAGCCCTAGATTCGAATGCATGAAGTAGCTTTACCTCTAATAATACTAAAAATTTAGGTGGCTTTGGAAGAGCTGATGGTAGTAGAAAAAGATCACATGCAGACACGTGGGGAGCTGGGGCAGTAGAGCAAGGCCGCTTTCGAAGAACTTATACCTAAGGGTCGTCGGAATGTCGGCGGCGGTAGGTCGGATCTGCGGACAATTCGGCGGGGAGGAAGAAGGGTCGGAGGACCTCCCGAGCCGGCGCTATGTCGGAGAGAATGGCACGGGCAGAGGATCGGGCCCGTCCGGCAGCTGTGGGTTTCCTCCCTCGCCGGCGATGACCGCGTGAACGATGGACCTAGTCCTCTACACACACCAGCCGAAGGGATCCGACCGGATCTGTGACCAGTGGTGAGTAGAGAGAAAATGTCGCTACCACTGTCTTGTTTATATCTGGAGAGGATGAGAGAATAAAGAGAGCAACCCTAGTAAAGCAAGCGCTCAGGCCCCTGCGTACATACATAGTGGAGTGATTATCTTTTTCTCTCCACAACAAGCGTTTCAATTTGTGTACGTTGCATTAAAGAAAAGAAACTCTCTATTTAAGGTGACTACATGTACGACTCCTACTTACTACTACTAGTAGTAGTATTGTTCACTTGTGCTCCCCGGCCCTCCATTCATTGAACAACCCCACCGGTGAATAAACATACAGTACTAGTATTTATATAGAACGAACAAGCTCGAACTATTTTCGCATAATTAAAAGTTGAGGGCAGGGCTTTTCCCGGGCAGTACGCGCGGTAGTTTTCACGTAGGCGGATTGACAGAGAGGCGAGGAGGGTGATGGAGTAGCGGATTCAACTTACTTACTGCTGGAAAGGCCGGGCTGTGCGATTTGACGGTGCGTTACTGTTTGGATCCATGTGTTAGAGTTAGTTTGGGTTAGTTTGAATTCAACTAACCCAAAAATATCCAAACAGGAGGGTTAGTTTGGGTTACTGTTTGGATCCACGTGTTCGAGTTAGTTTGGGTTAGTTTGAACTCAACTAACCCCAAAAAAATCTAACCCACCCAAGAGGTGCTTATTTGGGTTAGTTCTTCTCGGGACACTAAAAAACACATTTTTCTCTCGCTCTCCCCGCAGCAGATCCCTCCCCACTTCCTCGAAGCTTCTCGTCCTCTCCCTCCCTCCCTCTCGCACCGCCCATGAAAGTACCTTGCCGTATCCGTGCTCCATCTAACCCTGTCATCCAAACACCTCTTTCGCTAGAGTTACTTCAGGGTTAGTTCAGGATTAGAATCTAACTCTAAGCTTTAACTGAGTTAGAGTATCCAAACAGGGCCAGGCAGTACGATCGGGGTGATGCCCCCTTCCGTTCCGCACTCTAATCTGGTGCATGACACATATTATGTCGACCCGGATGCTGCTGGCTGTCCCACATGTCAGCGAAGTAGTACGTAGTAGTAAGAAGAAGCAAAGAATCATGCGGTATAAGTCTTTCTAGAGATTCCAACAAGTGACTAGACTACACCGCGTGCAGTATCTCAAATCTCCCTTCCGATTTATAGGGCTCAAATCTCAAATCTCATCAACCAAGGCATTTTGCGATTGGAGGAATGTATCTCGTACTTTACAAAACTACCCTATTTAAACTCATGCATTAATTACGTAGTTCTCTCATTTTCCTCTCCGCCTTGGTCGCGGTGCACAATATTGACCACTCCTATATGACTAGCCGCTCTATCTACATGCGGGACATCAAAGCATCTGGGCCCGCATGCCATCCACCAAATCACAGAGAGGTGCTACAGTCGAAACTCATCGGTCACCCCGGTGTGGCTGTCATGACCCCTCATATCACAAAACCCACATCTTTACCAGAAGTGGTAAAGTGGCCTCGAAGTTCGACTGGACGAAGCAACCATCATTTCACTGGAACGCTCGTTGAAGCCCTTTCTCCCCTTTCTTGAAGAAAACCTCACTCCAGGCTACTCACTTCTGCCATTTTTCTTCTGTACCGATGAAGGAAAGGTGGGTGAAACAGTGATGCTGCTATATTTTCATTCCAAGAATCTTCTTTTTGCGAAGCACCGACCGATTCTCACAGCCTATTCTTCTCCCGTTTTCATTGCGATTGTGGTTTGATTGCTTTTTTGGTCAGTTTATTGATGGATCCTGGAGCACTAGGCAAAGAGTTGCCGGCGGACAAGCCACTGGAGACAGCAATCTCCCGGAAGCGAGCACCGACCAACGAGTTGACTATGTTGGTGGGCCAACCCATGGAGATGAAAAACTCCTCAAAGAAAGTTGGAAGAATAGCAAGGGCCCCATTGTGCCTACCCCAGAAACTCTGATGGCCAACTTTGCGAGGCTCAAGGCCGAGTTTGAGGAGATAGTCGCCGTTGAGAAGCATTATTCCCCTGGCAAGGTGATGGCCCCCATCAAGGACGAGGAGATGGCCCCCGGAGGGATGGGATCCCCCGGTGAGCTGCACAAGTTAAAAAATAATGGCTTATTACCGAAAGTTGTGGTTTTTGATTATTTGCAATGTGCTTGCTAATGTGTTAGGGTTGTGCAGTTGCCGGTGGACGTCCTTGATGATTCCGATGTCGCGGCCCGTCCTGTGGACAACGCCCCAGAGATCGTTTTCGATGTCACGGTCCGTCCTGTTGGCATCGCCCGGAGATCGATTCGATGCCGCTGTCCATCCTGTGGACATCGCCCGAAGATCGATTCGATGTCGCGGTCAGATCTGTGGACATCGCCCGCAGATCGATTCCCATGCCGCTGTTCGTGCTGTGGTCATTGCCCGAGAGATCGATGACAAGAAATAGTTGGTCGCGCTAATCCTTCAGGGTAGTTTGCATTGCCCTGTGTTTAATTACCGGAGCGATGTGTGTTATCAAACCATCTTAGGGCTAGTGCACTGTCTTGTGTGGGCGGTACTTGCTACTTTTGTTTGATAGTGAATCATGCGAACCCTCTCCGAGTGATGGAAACAGATGTATCCTCACCAGCTTTTGATGTAATATATGGCATGCTTAGATGTAAGTTTGAACTGTTTATCATATCAGCAGGGCTTATTTGATGATTCTTGGTGTTAGTAGGCTAGCTATTGTGCGAGCTATAGTACTTACAAAACACTCATCAAAGAGAAATGTTGGGGCTGATGAGCTCGTGGTACGCTTATACTGATCCGTCGTCGATCAGCCAACAGCCCAAGCTCCTAAAAATGTAGGCTTAGCGATCGATCAGACAATAGGTTAGGAAAATCGTAGCAAAAGTACAGAGACGTACAACACAAAATCATAGCAGTATAGAGACGTCCCTCCATTTCAAAATAGATGAGTCAACTTTGTACTACTAACTTTGAAACAGAGGGAGTACAAATCCTAGGCGGGCTAGTTTGGCCTAGTGGGTTTTAGTGATATGACGTGGTACAGTGTCGTCCAGTCTTTGCGTGTGGTAGCAGTACTGCGGGTAGAGTAAGTTTTCTTGAAGAAGCGGAATTCAACAAAGTCATGATGGTTCCTTCATCCGACTAACTTACAGTGGGAAAGGTTGAGCCTGCGCTACGACCTGGGTGGACCAGGATAATTTTGTACAATGGCAGGTGGACCAGTATGGTCGACTTCCCACATGTCGGCGAATGAAAGTATTCTTTCCGATATAGTGGATGAGCAACGAGGAGTGTGAAACACCGCAGCCTAGTGAACTTGGTATGTGCACCACTCCCTCCTTCCTCATGTAATACTACCATAGTGTTGACTATAAGGTTACAACTTTTTCTCACTTTCTCTCTATCTATTTCCTCTCAAATGTTATTTACCTTTCTTTTTTTAGATAGAATTGTTTTTTATGCCTCTTTTTTTAGAATTAGTTTTTTTATACCTAGGAGCACGTGTAGAGACGAGCTCCTGCAGATCCCACTCATTGACTTTGTCAATGCCTCTCTCTCTCCTCCACACAAGCGGGCTTGTCGAGAAGACAAGAGATGATCTCTTAGCACAATATGTTTCACCATGTTTTTAGGAGTAACTAGTTATTAAAGATAAGGCTAAGAGATGATCCATTGTACACATGTTTTTTTTCATCTCTAAATTACATGCAAGACTTATGGTAAGACTATCTTATCAACCATTGTACATGCCCTTTATAGCCCAGAATTTTACAGGTACTACTAGCTATGAATGCTGTAGGATCTTGAGAAGAGGTGTCTAGAGGGGGGGTGATTAGACACTAAGTACCAAAGTTGCAGTTTTTAACTTCTTTAGGTTTAAGTGGAGTTTAGGCACAAGTTTAACTATAACAAGCAAGCAAGCATGCAAAGAGTATGTGAGCAGCGGAAAGTAAAACATGCAACTTGCAAGAATGTAAAGGGAAGGGTTTGGAGAATTCAAACGCAATAGGAGACATGGATGTTTTTGTCGTGGTTCCGATAGGTGGTGCTATCGTACATCCACGTTGAAGCAGACTTCAACCCACGAAGGGTAACGGTTGCGCGAGTTCACGGAGGACTCCACCCACGAAGGGTCCACGAAGAAGCAACCTTGTCTATCCCACCATGGCCGTCGCCCACGAAGGACTTGCCTCACTAGCGGTAGATCTTCACGAAGTAGGCGATCTCCTTGCCCTTACAAACTCCTTGGTTCAACTCCACAATCTTGTCGGAGGCTCCCAAGTGACACCTAGCCAATCTAGGAGACACCACTCTCCAAGAAATAACAAATGGTGTGTTTGTGATGAACTCCTTGCTGTTGTGCTTCAAATGATAGTCTCCCCAACACTCAACTCTCTCTCACAGGATTTGGATTTGGTGGAAAGAGGATTTGAGTGGAAAGCAACTTGGGGAAGCCTAGAGATCAAGATTCTTGTGGTTGGAATGGAATATCTTGGCCTCGACACATGAGTAGGTAGTTCTCTCTCAAAAATAGGATGCTGGAAGTGTAGGCTTGTTCTGATGGCTCTCTCCACGAATGAAGAGGAGGTGGAGGGGTATATATAGCCTCCACCCAAAATCTAGCCGTTACACACAATTTACTGAACTCGGTGGGACCGAATCAACAAACTCGGTCGAACCGATTTAGTAAACCTAGTGACCGTTAGGGTTTTCGGTGGGACCGATATGCAACTCGGTAGGACCGATATGGTTAGGGTTAGGGCATAATGTAATCTCAGTGAGCCAATTACACAAACTCGGTGAGACCAATTTTGGTAATTAGCTAACTAGAGAGTTGGTCAGGTAAACTCGGTGGGACCGATTACTCAAACTCGGTGGGACCGATTTTGGTAATAAGTTAACCAGAGAGTTTGCATCGTAATCTCGGTAGTACCGATTATACAAACTCGGTGAGACCGATTTTGGTAATGGACATACACAGAGAGATTACAATCCCATCTTGGTGAAACCGAGATCCCTATCAGTGAAACCGATTTGCCTAGGGTTTGTGGCAGTGGCTATGACATTTGAACTCGGTGGCTCCGGATAGAAAGAATCGGTAGGGCCGAGTTTGACTTTAGGTTTAGGTCATATGTGTGGAAGTGGGAAAGTAGTTGAGGGTTTTTGAGCATATCACTAAGCACATGAAGCAAGAGGCTCATTAAGCAACACCTCATCCCTCCTTGATAGTATTGGCTTTTCCTATAGACTCAATGTGATCTTGGATCACTAAAATGTAAAATGTAGAGTCTTGAGCTTGAAGCTTGAGCCAATCCTTTGTCCTTAGCATCTTGAAGGGGTTCCCACATCCTTTAGTCCATGCCACTCCATTGTTGAACTTATCTGAAACATACTAGATAAAAGTGTTAGTCCAACAAGAGATATGTTGACATTAATTACCAAAACCACCTAGGGAGCACTCGTGCTTTCAATCTCCCCCTTTTTGGTAATTGATGGCAACATACATCAAAGCTTTAGATAAAGATATAAAGAATAGCAAGTAAAGCTTCGAAAAGACATGTAACAAGCATATTCCCCCCCCCCCTATATGTATGCAATCATGTGAATATGGAATATAGAAACATGTGAGAGCATAACCATGATAGAGTAGGCAATGTGTTACATGTATCTTGGCCATATGCATCAGAGCAGAGAATATTAAAGAAAATACCTCCATGCTTATGAGTCCTTCTTGCAAACAGTATGTACATCAGCAAGAATTCCTCACACACATGAGTGTGATGCATATACTTACCTTGTAGTATTGAGTTGGCTTAGGGTGGAATGAACCTACACAAACAAGATTAGATAACACAGGTACATCTACTAGCTAGAGCAAACAGAAGAAACCACATGGATACCAATAAGACTGGGATGACATGTAGAGAGTGAGTACTAAGTACCACATTGGATTAGACATGTCCCCAAGAGTAAAGATATGCAATGAATTTAAGTGATTCCTTTCCCTTAGATGTCTTGCTCCCCCTGAATCTAGCATGGGATACTGGGAGAAGATAGGGAACAGAAAATCAGAGCTGAAAGATATAAATGAACAGAGCTTAATGCAAATAAGCACACATGAACATGTCTTTCCCCCCAAAAGACATGTGGCATCTCTCCTCTTGAACATCAAGCATCTGGGATCCTTGAGAAATACTTTCTACTTGAGTATTCTCTCCCCTTGGAGATCTCTTTCTCCCCCTTAATACTCTCTCCCTTTTGGAAGTGATAAGCTTTGATGTGATCTCTCTCTCCCCCTTTGACATCAATTTCAAGAAGGGTCTTCTGGAATTTGTTGTGTATGGGTTTGGTCCTTGAGTCACAACACAAAGCACTGGATAAAATTTAGATGCTTGTAGAGGACAAGATTCATTGAGTGGAGCTGGATCACAAGAAAAACTCAGAATAAGTGGCAAGCTGTTTTTCCTGTTGTGAAATCGGTGGCACCGAGTGGTATGCTTTGGTTGTACCGAAAGGATTCGGTTGGACTGAAAACAACAAATCGGTGAAACCGACTTCATCGCAGAGAAAACACTTGTCACCTCAGCTCACTTGACTAGTAAGATCTCACAAAGATTTTCAAGGAATTTACTAAATGATATGCAATGAATTGGATGCAGGAAATGCAGAGCAACTGAAAAGAAAAGGAAGAAAAGAAAGGAAATCTAGATGAAGTTTTTTTTGAAAGGGCAAATAAATATGCATGAGACAAATGCAAAAACTCAGAAAAGAACACAAAAGAACTTCATCTAGAGATGGTCGGCGACAAAGTCACCTATGTTAGAGTATATTGACTTAGGAGTCAAGTGAGATCACTTGATCATAGGTCATACTCATCGTTTAAGCTCAAAATGGGGTTACCATTTTTCGTTTAAGCATTTTGATGTATTCACATCTTGTCGAGTTGCTTTAGCTCATGACTCAGAGTAAAGCTTCTCTAAGATGGAATGACATACCTTGGTTGGTGGTGTTGACCAAGTAGTTGAACTTGTGTGGGTTGCTCAAGGTTGATGTAGCTCATCAAGAGTTGGGAGCACCACTTGGAATTTGAGTCCATCTACCTACATGGGTTAGTTCTTGCAAGGAGTAGCACTTGTGTATCCAAATATGATAATCATGAAGCTCAACATAGAGTTTGTCAAAGGATATGTTTGAATGATTCCGTGCTTCCTTGTCCTCAACCACCATAGTGTAGAGACTTGGTGATGTGGAGATTGCTCAAGATGTGAGTAGATTACAATCTCATGGAAATTGGTTTAACCAAGTACCTACAAGGGTTAGATAACATGCAAGATGCAAATATATTCAATATATAATATTTTCATCATAAGAGAGATATCATGGATTAGTCATAAGCTCATGTCTTGCATGTATCCAATGAAGTTTCTACTCCAAGTTAGAAGCATCAATGATGTTCAATTCTCCTCTCAACCTGCAAAACACTTTCTCATTAAGAGGTTTAGTAAATATATCCGCTAATTGCTTTTCGGTGCGAACATGCTTAAGTTTAATGTCACCCTTAGCAACATGATCTCAAATGAAATGATGACGAACTTCAATATGCTTAGTTCGAGAATATTGTACGGGATTATGACCAATTTTGATAGCACTTTCATTTTCACAAAGCAATGGAACATGTTTCACATATATCCCATAATCTTTAAGAGTTTGGGTCATCCAAAGTAATTGAACACAACATGAACCAGCGGCAATGTACTCCGCTTCGGCTGTAGATAAGGATACCGAATTTTGTTTCTTGGAGGACCAAGACACAAGAGATCTACCAAGAAATTGACAAGTACCCGAAGTGGACTTTCTATCAACCTTGTCTCCGGCATAATCCGATTCGGAGTAGCCAACAAGATCGAAAGAGGCCCTCTTAGGATACCAAATGCCAAAATTTGGTGTATGAGTTAAGTATCTCACTATCCTTTTTACGGCCTTAAGATGACATTCTTTAGGAGAAGCTTGATATCTTGCACACATGCACACACTTAGCATAATATCGGGACGTGAAGCACATAGGTATAACAATGATCCAATCATAGAGCGATAAACCTTTTGATCAACCGGTTTACCATCTTTGGTCAAATCAAGATGTCCACTAGTAGGCATGGGTGTAGACATACCTTTGCACTCTTGCATATTGAACTTCTTGAATAAATCCTTAGTGTACTTAGTTTGAGAGACAAAAGTACCTTCCTTAGTTTGCTTGATTTGCAACCCAAGAAAGAATTTGAGTTCACTCATCATTGACATCTCAAACTTCTCCGACATTAGCTTCCCAAACTTTTCACTAAAATGAGGGTTAGTTGATCCAAATATGATATCATCGACATAAATTTGGCGTACAAATAATTCTCCATTAACCCTTTTAGTAAAAAGTGTGGAATCAATTTTCCCAATTTCAAATCCTTTTTCAAGAAGAAACTTGGTCAAGCATTTATACCATGCTCTAGGAGCTTGTTTAAGACCATAAAGGGCTTTGTGAAGTTTGTAAACATGATTTGGTTTCTTAGGATTGACAAAGCCGGGAGGTTGTTTAACATAAACTTCCTCCTCTATTTCAATATTTAGAAAAGCACTTTTAATGTCCATTTGGTACAAGGTGATATTATGGTGATTAACATAGGCAAGTAAGATACGAATGGACTAAAGTCTAGCAACGGGAGCATAAGTCTCACCATAGTCCATACCTTCGACTTGTGTGTAGCCTTGGGCGACGAGACGTGCTTTGTTGCGAACTACTTATCCATCTTCATCTTGCTTGTTGCGAAACACCCATTTGGTACCGATAATGTTGTGGTTGTTGTCGGGCTTCTCAACCAATGTCCAAACTTGGTTTCTCTCAAAGTTGTGTAGCTCTTCATGCATAGCATTTATCCAATCCGGATCTTCCAATGCTTCTTCGACCTTCATAGGTTCAATGCTAGAGATGAAAGAATAGTTTTCACAAAAGTTAGCTAAACGAGTTTTAGAGTGAGTGATTCTCCCGGTTTGAATATCATTGTAGATTTGCTCGACGGGATGGTCTTTAGAAATTCTTGCTCGAACTCGTGAAAGCTTTTGCTTGGGTCTCGGTTGAACATCTTCTTCATCTTGTTCTTCTTCTTCTTGATCTTCTTCATTATTGGCGTTGTCGTTTTCTTGTCGAGGTGGAGAAGGAGGTTGTTGACGTTCGTGATGGTCTTCCTCGTTTTCTTCATCTTGGTATGTTCCACTTGTGGATGCTTCCGTATCAACTCTTGGTTCACCTTGTCGTGAAGTAGAAGCTTCCACTTGGACAGACGAGGTACTCTCCTTCACCTCCGTTGGATGGACCTTGCCAATAGACAAGTCTTGGATTGCTTCCGAAGGGTCTTTGTCTCCTACATCAATTGGCAATTGCTCTACTTGTGAGCCGTTAGATTCATCAAACTTAACATCTACCGTATCTTCAACCTTACGGGTGAAATTGTTGTAGACACGGTAAGTGTGAGAGTTTGAGCCATAACCTAGTAGGAAACCTTCATGAGACTTCGGAGCAAATTTTGAACGACGATGCTTATCAAGAATGTAGCACTTTGAGCCGAATACTCGAAAGTATCCAACTTGGGGTTTGTTACCGGTGAGGAGCTCGTATGGCGTCTTGCCGAGTAGCTTGTGAAGATACAAGCGATTTGTTGCATGACAAGCTGTCTCAACCGCTTCTGCCCAAAAGTGCTTCAGCGTCTTGTACTCATCAAGCATCGTTCTCGCCATTTCGATGAGCGTCCGGTTCTTCCTCTCAACAACTCCATTTTGTTGAGGTGTGTACGTAGCAGAGAACTCGTGCGAAATCCCTTCTTCGTCAAGAAAGGTGTCCACATTTGCGTTCTTGAACTCCGTTCCGTTGTTGCTGCGAACCTTCTTGATCTTCACTTCAAACTGATTTTGGGCCTTCCTAGCGAAGTTTTTGAAGATCTTTTGGACCTGCGATTTATCATCGAGAAAGAACACCCACGTAAATCTTGAAAAATCATCAACTATAACTAGACCAAAAGAATTTCCACCGAGGCTTTTGTAAGCATTGGGACCAAAAAGATCCATATGAAGTAGCTCGAGTGGCCTCCTTGTGGTCATGATGTTCTTCACGGGATGCCTTCCTCCAACCTGTTTACCTGCCTGACAAGCACTACACAGTCTATCCTTATCAAATATGACATTGTTAACTCCAAGGATATGATTTCCTTTAATAAGCTTGTCAAGGTTTCTCATGCCAACGTGACCTAGTCGTCTATGCCATAACCAACCTTTTGAGGATTTAGCAATGAAGCAAGTTTTAGGTTGTGCCTTTTTAGAGAAATCAACAATGTAAAGATCACCTCTACATATACCGATAAAGACCATTTTATGATTGTCTCGACGAAACACTTGGCAATCTACTTCAGTAAATAGGACATTGAAACCGAAATCAGCAAGTCTAGATACTGAAAGTAAGTTGTAGCCAAGAGATTCAACGAGCATGACATTCTGAATGGAGCTATCATGTGAGATGGCCACCTTACCAAGGCCAACCACCTTACCCTTTGAGTTGTCACCGAAAGTGACATACTTTCGAGGACTATCATTTTCAGCAAGCTCACGAAAACATGTCTTTATCTCCGGTCATGTGATCGGTACATCCACTGTCAAGAACCCATTCCTTTCCTCCAGACACATATCCCTGAAGATTTGCCATAAGACCAAAATGTCTCATTGCATCATCAAGATTGAAGTCACTATCATCATCCTCATCCTAGTATCCATGTTCAACATCGTCATGTGGTGGATCAAGTCCTAGTGAGGGTCATTCGTTAGAGTGAGTTTGACAATGATCTTGCTTATGAATTCTTATAGCTTCGGAAATAATATCACCAATAATTCCAACATCTCCTTTGGCACGCATAAGGTCGGTAAGTTCAAATAGACGATCGCCAAACATAGGATCACTAGTATTCATCTTACTCAAGGCAATAGACTTATAGAGAATTTCATCTAGATTTTTTAAGGAATAATTTGGAAAGCGTTCCTCAAGAAATTTCCATATAGTGTAGGCACACTCAAGAGTAGGAAAGATTCTAATTAAGTTTCTAGGCAAGCCTCTAGTGATAAGATTAACAGTTCTAAGATTTCTAGTCATGTCAATAGATTCATCAAGGGTAGGATGCATAGGATCAACATGAGGTGCACAAGGGCTAGCAATGTACTTGTTCAAATGATATTGATTGAAAATTACAAGATCTCATTTTTTCACTCATGAAAATACTCTCCATCAAGAATAGGCACTCTATGTCTAAGACTCCCCAAAGTAGACTCATCCATCTTCCTCCAAAGGTGATTAAACCAAGGCAATGGAGACCAATGCTCTGATACCACTTGTAGGATCTTGAGAAGAGGTGTCTAGAGGGGGGGTGATTAGACACTAAGTACCAAAGTTGCAGTTTTTAACTTCTTTAGGTTTAAGTGGAGTTTAGGCACAAATTTAACTATAAAAAGCAAGCAAGCACGCAAAGAGTATGTGAGCAGCGGAAAGTAAAGCATGCAACTTGCGAGAATGTAAAGGGAAGGGTTTGGAGAATTCAAACGCAATAGGAGACATGGATGTTTTTGTCGTGGTTCTGATAGGTGGTGCTATCGTACATCCACGTTGATGGAGACTTCAACCCACGAAGGGTAACGGTTGCGCGAGTCCACGGAGGGCTCCACCCACGAAGGGTCCGTGAAGAAGCAACCTTGTCTATCCCACCATGGTCGTCTCCCACGAAGGACTTGCCTCACTAGCGGTAGATCTTCACGAAGTAGGCGATCTCCTTGCCCTTACAAACTCCTTGGCTCAACTCCACAATCTTGTCGGAGGCTCCCAAGTGATACCTAGCCAATCTAGGAGACACCACTCTCCAAGAAGTAACAAATGGTGTGTTGGTGATGAACTCCTTGCTCTTGTGCTTCAAATGATAGTCTCCCCAACACTCAACTCTCTCTCACAGGATTTGGATTTGGTGGAAAGAGGATTTGAGTGGAAAGCAACTTGGGGAAGGCTAGAGATCAAGATTCTTGTGGTTGGAATGGAATATCTTGGCCTCAACAAATGAGTAGGTAGTTCTCTCTCAGAAATAGGATGTTGGAAGTGTAGGCTTGTTCTGATGTCTCTCTCCATGAATGAAGAGGAGGTGGAGGGGTATATATAGCCTCCACCCAAAATCTAACTCTTAAACACAATTTACCAAACTCGGTGGGACCGAATCAACAAACTCGGTCGGACCGATTTAGTAAACCTAGTGACCGTTAGGGTTTTCGGTGGGACCGATATGCAACTCGGTAGGACCGATATGGTTAGGGTTAGGGCATAACATAATCTCGGTGAGACGGACTACATAAACTCGGTGAGACCGATTTTGGTAATTAGCTAACCAGAGAGTTGGTCAGGTAAACTCGGTGGGACCGATTACTCAAACTTGGTGGGACCGATTTTGGTAATAAGTTAACCAGAGAGTTTGCATTGTAATCTCGGTAGTACCGATTACACAAACTCGGTGAGACCGATTTTGGTAATGGACATACACAGAGAGATTACAATCCCATCTCGGTGAGACCGAGATCCCTATCGGTGAAACCGATTTGCCTAGGGTTTGTGGCAGTGGCTATGACATTTGAACTCGGTGGCACCGGATAGAAAGAATCGGTAGGGCCGAGTTTGACTTTAGGTTTAGGTCATATGTGTGGAAGTGGGAAAGTAGTTGAGGGTTTTGGAGCATATCACTAAGCACATGAAGCAAGAGGCTCATTAAGCAACACCTCATCCCTCCTTGATAGTATTGTCTTTTCCTATAGACTCAATGTGATCTTGGATCACTAAAATGTGAAATGTAGAGTCTTGAGCTTGAAGCTTGAGCCAATCCTTTGTCCTTAGCATCTTGAAGGGGTTCCCACATCCTTTAGTCCATGCCACTCCATTGTTGAACTTATCTGAAACATACTAGATAAAAGTGTTAGTCCAACAAGAGATATGTTGACATTAATAACCAAAACCACCTAGGGAGCACTTGTGCTTTCAAATCCGGGCAGCTGGCCTCTGAGGGGGGAGCGCGCGCGGGGAGGTGGTGGGGTGGGGGAGGGTTTCTGGTGGCCCCGGGCGGTAAGAAGCGGGCTTGGAAGCCGTGAGGACTCCCGCATGGCCCACCTCACATTATCACCACATATATCTTGGAGTACGTGCACGGAAGGCGGGCGATCTCTTCTCCCTCCCCCGTCTCTCTCCTCTCAGCCGACGCCCGCCGAGCGATTAGATTTCAGCTATCAACGGTTTATTTAATTGCAGTCCCACATGTCAGTGAAAAATGCAAGACAATGCGTGTCCCCTCTGGTGAGCGGAGTGCGAGCCGGACTGTCGGGGGTGCGACGTGAACGCGACGCGTATGAGTTGTAAGTGTGCCGCCTTTTCCTTTTGAACTTGCAAAGTGTAACTTTTCATGCGATCGATTGATAGAAATCCAGAACAAAATGACGAGGGCGGTGCATTCCCGCGCGTTAGGCGGGCTAGTTTGAGTGATATGACGTGCTATAGTGCCGTCCACTTGCTCCATTTTTATGTAAGCAAGAGTCTACACTCTTACATGGGAGGAGTGCGGAACACGGCGGATCTGATTTTGATCGAGGGATAGTTGTTCCCTGCAAAATAATGGAGCACTGTTAGCGATTATAGCATGATAGTTAGGGCATCTCCAGCGCTGGCCCTCGAATTTACACCGGCATCTGTCCGAGGACACTGGTGGATGCCATCCAATGCTGCCCGCATACCTTTCGACAACTATATGAACTAACCGGACGAAATTCATGCAAACAAAGCAAATTTCAAATTGACCGGATGAAATTCATTACATTTCGAGAACTTTTCCAATAAACTGGACGAAATTCATTACATATTTCGCACAAACCGTACTAAAACCTACTGTAAACCTAATCTAAACGATCGCCGGGCCCCGACCACCATGTCCGGCCATGAACCCGACAAAGCCGGCCATTGCCTTTGCCTCCTCCTTATCCGCCTCGATAACCTCCTCCTCCGGAGCACAAGGTTATGTAGATTTCTGCCTCCACCTCGCCATCAAGCGGTAATCGGCCGCCGATTTTTATCCCATCAGGCTTGGCATCGACTGAGTGGAGGAGCGGTGGCCTTCCTGGGACCAGAGCGGTGGCGACCTACCATGTACTACTCTTCCTCGCTGCCGGCTGCGCCCGCGCACGCGCGCCGGCTTCATGGTCGTGGCGGCGGAGGGCGGCCGGGGGGAGCTGGTGATCTCCTTCGTCTGCTCCTGTGAAAGTACGTCCAAGAGAGCTTTGGAGCGCGCCCGGAGCGGAACCACCGATGTCCTTCGTCTGCTCCTGCGACAGTACGTCCAAGAGAGCTTTGGAGCGCCCAGAGGCCATGGTTGGAGTGGTGCCAACAGAAGGAAGGGACCGGAGGATAATGAGTGTGGGTCTTTGGCTATGGCTGGGAGCTGCGGCTCAAGTTAAATAGCAGGCGAATGGCAATGAGCCGCGGCAGACAGATGGACGGCTGGCACCGGAGTAGGTTCGTCAGCAGCCGTGGTGTCATTAACGCGGAGCAGTCGCTTGCACCGGGATGTCGCGGGTGGCGCTCTCTCGGCCGTCGCGCTGCTGCAATTCCGGCGCTAGTGAGAGGTCGCGTCGGGCGTGAATGCGGACGCTGCTTTAGTGACTTAACCGCAGGTGCGTTGTCTCACTGACATGTGGGCCCAACGGGCATCAGGCCCATATGTCAGTGACACACCAACTGCACCTGCAGTTAAGGCCGGTGAATGCGGCATTGACGTTTTGGAGAGATGGTGATCGTTTCAGGCGAGAAGCGCGCGCTAGCAATGGAAGGGGTTTCGGTAGGCCAGGGCGGTCAGACGCTGGCGTGGTGGGAAAAATGTGAACTCATGGATGACGAGCCTTTGAAGCGTATGCGGCACGTATGGACAACCAGGTGTCCATGCAACCGCTCTTGTCGCCAGCTAGCATTCGACGACCACCATTAGACACCACACAACCATACATAACTTACGAATAATGGGCGAATCGATCGGACACACACTCGTGTGCAGTGGCACTATGATCGGTTGCTCACGATAGTTCATACTCCGCACCATAGTACCCTCTCTAGCTAGGCTGTTTTATAGATTGTTGTTGTGATGGACGATATACATGAGCAAGGCACCGAGTCATGAGTATGAGCATTGGTGTTGAGCCAGGTGAATACATGCTCGGTGTTCGCGGAGGCCTCCAGCAAACGTCTAAACAGTAATGTCACATACGCATAATTTTGGTTTTTATTTCTTTCTCCACTGACAGGTAGGCCCACATAGATAGATAGATAAAGAACACGAGTTGATGAGGCACATGCGGACTGTTTGACTGGTCAACTAGACAAATACGGAGCTATATGCTGAGCCAGTGACCATATAATCACCATATCTCGTATACAATGATCAAAGTGAGCTATGAAGACAAGTTCAGTGACCTCCAATGCATTTTACTCGGTAATAAATGACCAGGATTGAAGGGGAATCCAAATTTCCTTCGTCTTCTGTCCTTGAGCTCTTCACAAACCAATGCACTTTACGGTTGTCCGGCCACTCCACCCCAGAGCTGTCACCAAGCATCATTCATGTCACCGCGCCACACACTAACCGGTAAGGAAGCGATGGCATCTCGCCGTGCCGAGTTCCTCGCCGCCCACGACCGCACACGGAATGGTAGGCAAGCGGTGGCATCCCGCCGTGCCGAGTTCATCGCTGCTCGTGACCTCACACCTATGTGGGCGGAATTTGAAGCTGCCAAGGCCGAATGGGCGGTAGAGCAAGAGGCGGCCAAAGCTGCACAGAGGGAGCGGAAAAGTCAGAAAGCACTCAAGAAAAGAGAGGCCCGCTACCACAAGAAAGAAGAGGACGCACGCGCTGCTGCGGAGACATAGGCGGAGATCCAAGCACGGTGGGGTGTCGCCGACAAAGCCGGGAAGGAGAACGACGGCGTCTGGCCAGCATGTGAGAAGTAGTAGTACTAGTAGTTAGTGTGTGTGTCTGTGTCGCCCGTATGTTTGTTTAATTAATTACGAGCATGTAATAGTACAACTAGTTACTACTGTAGTTTTCAGAGCAAATTACCAGTACATTAGCCTAGACTCAATGGAAAAATTCCTATCCTATGCATCAAATGGCATCTCTTTCTCTATAGGAATTGAGATGCATGTTATCTCACTTCCTATGATTTTCATATTCCTATAAAATTCCTATCCTATGAACCAAAGGAGGCCTCTACTGGAGTAACCACTACAGCTAGCAGTACTGCTGGTACAGTAGTTTTCTTCAAGAAGCAGAATTCAATGAAGTCATGATCGTTCCTTCGTCCGAGCAACTTCACAATGGGTAAGGTTGGGCCTGTGATTTGACGGCTCATTAGTAATTACTGCGGCGCAACGACCGGGATGACTCTCCCTTGGAGTTCTGCGGGCATGGCAAGTGGACCAGGATGGTCGACGTCCCACATGTCGGTGAGCGAAAGTATTCTTTCCGATATCGAGGAGCAAGGAAACCGTGTGGTATAGTATCACTGGTGATTTATATTTATTTTTTATTTCTAACGAATGCTAGCGTTTCAACTCTTACGATGAAGGAGTGCCAAACACACGGCACGTGCTGGATGTCGCACACGTCAGCGAAAGGAGTGGGACATGAACATCGTGGTAGAGCGTCTCCACTTCTGGGTCGGAGACCACATGTAGTAGTACTACTGTACTAGTGGTATGAACGATACAAAGTGCGACCCGGAGAGAAAGACACGTCTAGTTGGAAGGTCTCGGGGCATACACGTAAACAAATATAAAACCTAATATGTGCCTCCAATTAATATAGTAGTAGTAGAGTACTTAGTCACGTACTCCATAACATCACCGGGCATTGCACGTACAACATTTAGTGGTAGTAAGAGAAAAATGCCTATATGCGCATGGTCATACTATTTGTGCCTTTCTACTTCACTTACTGTGCTACGTTACACAGGTTCGCACGTCCACTCCTGGGTACATGTCCGTCTCGTAGTTCCAGTCCCACATGTTCTACATATAGATGGAACGATCCTTGCATGACACGTGCACCTTGATGCTAGATGTGTCGCGTGTTGGCAAAAGGATGAACAAAGCTCACATAAAAAAATAGAGTGGAAGAACATAGATTCCCAACGAGCGAGAAGGATCAAGGAACCTCGGGGTGGAGCGTCTGCACTCACAATATTTTATATTATTCAGCGATATAAAATTAACCAATCATCTCCACAGTGGACTCGAAGAGTACGAAACACGGCAGCCCAGTGTAGTTACATCATACTAGTACATGGCTAACCCACTCTATCACCATATTTATTGGCTTCCGTGCGACACCTATCTCTAGTAATCCAGCAGCCCGTATCGCTTCTCCCTCCTCGTCTCTCTCAAAGTGCGGTGGGCTGGCGTTTTTGCCATCTATTGGGGTCGGTTAACTCATCACATGTTAGCGACATGCCAAGAGCATTCTAAAAAAAATCCTTTCACGTTCCGTTTTCAAAAAGAAAAAATCCTTTCACGCATTTAATTTGTTGTATGCTTTGAGCAACTTGCATGTCCTATACTGCTCCTGTTTGGATACTCTAACTTAGCTAGAGGTTAGACTAACTCATGACTAACCCTGAACTAACTGTAGCCAAAGAGGTGTTTGGGTGAACGGGTTAGATTGACCATAGATGCACTTGATGGAGAGAGAGAAGTGATTTTTCAGTGGTCCCAATGAGAACTATCTCCAGTTAGCACCTCTTGGGTGGGATGGTTTTTGTTGGTGGGTTCGGTGCAACTTGCTCCAATTTAAACCCTCATGCTTGGATACTTTAGGGCTATTTGAGCCCCAACTAGCTCAAACTAACTCTAACCCATGGATCCAAACAGGGCCTTTGGCCAACCTTGACGCGAAGCAGTCGGTGCACCGGGAAGTGGCACTCTCTCGGCTGTCGCACCGCTTCAAAGCCGGCGCCAGTGAGAGGTCGCCTCCGCTCTGGGAATTAATGTGGTACTGACGCTCCAGGGCGACGCTGACCGTTTCACGCGGGAAGCACGCGCTAGCAAGGGAGTATAGGTTTTGAACTGTTTCATGTGTAGTATTGGTAGTTTGCAAAACTACTCAATTATTGCACTCAGTTTCCTAAGAATTGTGGTTAAAACGTTACTCCATAGACCGCTTCCCCTCTCCTTCCTCTTCCACCGCCACTTGACGTCCATGGAAGCGACCGTCAACCCTTATATAGGAGTACTAGCACAAAAGATGCATGCATGACCACTAAAATTTCCAGATTAAACAGCCGCTCCGGCTGGAGTATGTCGTATGTTGTTACCTTCGGCCGGGCCATGGCTACCAGGTGAAGGCGACCAGAGAAGAGGCGGCGGGAGGGGAATGAATGCAGCTACTGTTTGGGTTCGCCATCCGGCTTAAATAAATGTGCAACATCACGTGTACCCGCGGGTGCACAAATTGTAACATATGTGTCTGCTTAAGTGGGTGTCACGTAACTGGTGTGTGTGTGTGAGATTCTGAGAGACAGAGTGCGTGTGTGCAACTCTACTCTTCGGACATGTACTCAACCTTTTGCATCGGGATATAAGTATAACGGTATTTACTTTAGCTAGTGATTTACGTGGCCATGTTAACGTGGTTGTGTAAAAAAATGTCACTTCCTGCTCGTGATTTGTGTTATATATTACAAACAAGATGCTCATGCATTGCATGGAACATCAATATGCATTTTTTTACAAAACACCTGTTGTGATTTACCCATGCAGGAGTAATCCCATGTGTAAAAACTAATGATATTTCGAGAATTTTATCAGAAAACTGGTATCTCGAGAATGTCATCGAAAAAATGAAAGATAAGAGATAAGGTGAGGAGGAGTGGAGCATGGTGGTGACTGGTGGTCAGAATGGGCGGAGGCATGGGGATGGAAGGCGTCGGCAGGTGGCAGCGGCCACCATGCTAGAATGTTCTGGAGACTTTCTTTTTTAATTGCTCAGCAATGAGGTGTGGGAGATAAGGATGTGGAGAGAGAGGTGCGGCTATCTTTTGTAAAATTATCAGAGTTTGCTTTCTATTCGTCAGATATAGATCAGACGGTCTATATTACAAGATGGCAGGCACACCATCATCACCAACGCGGTTTTTTATAAGGGTACAGATGATAAGTTTGCTAACTACTAAAGTAAAGTGGAATTTGTCCATGTTATACAAGTAAATTAAGGTGATTGTTTATCATACGGGTAAGGGTGGATGAAGGGTGGTATGAACAAATGCTCTGCCTAGAGCATGTGTGTGTGAGATGGAGTCTGTGTGTGTGTGTGTGTGTGTGTGTGTGTGTGTGTGTGTGTGTGTGTGTGTGTTTGTGTGTGTGTGCTTGTGTGTTTCGCGGGGTCCTCGGTGGTGGATGTAATTTAAGTGTGCATGGATTCATCATAGAGAGGTGATGTGTATGGCAGAGGCCACCAACGATGAGGTGTGAGACAGAAAATGCCCATAGAGAGGGAAGAGAAGGTGTGTGCACGTGAGAGTAGTCGAGATCGAGAGAACGTGCTTGTTCGACAGACACCAAGGAAGACTACTAAATATCGATGGTGCATGTAGGCGGGAATTAAACGAAGGGATGGTCTTATTGGTTTTGGGGTATAGGGGAAGAGTGAGAAGGGGGTAGCTACAAGGAGATTGTTAAGTGTGAGTGTGTGTTTTACCCATCCAGGCGGAAGTTATGTGCACACAAGAAGAGAACGATTCGATGTGACGTTAGGGTTGAGGGTAATTAACTACGTATGGAGACATAGAGACCTTCAACATGCATGTGTGAGAGGTATACATGTATATGTGGGATGTGTGTGTGTGTGCGCGTGCACGATCGAGATAAAGGAAAGAAGACATAAGTCATAAGCTAAGATCAACGACATGGGGGAGACGGATCGGTATGACAATATGCATGCATGCGAGAATGCAGGGAAGAAGGCCCGACAATTGAGCATGAGTTTTTGTCTTTAAGAGATAGTGGCGTGGGCTGGAGCATGCATATATGGCGAGTAGAGGGAGTGAGGCACAATGATTGCGCAAAAGAGATCAACCTATAAACGAAAGAAGGTTGATGGAGAAACAGATAAATAGAAAGATAAAGATGCTAGCTAGTGTGCGTTAGAGATAGGAGTCGAGTGGATCAGAAGGCTGAGTTATGGGTGTGGGTGTGAGAGAGATGAAGAAAGGGTGCATGTGACTCACATACAAACAAATATCATAGAGAAATGAGATCCCGAGAGACGGAGTTTTGTGTCTGCAAGAGAGAAAGATATTTCAAAACGAGAGTGATAGCTAGAGAAACATATGAGGGAACACAAGATATCTCTAGGGAGAGACAGTGTGTGTGAGCGACATGCAAGAGAACAGTGGAGAAATATGAGACCCTGGGCAACAGAGTTTGTGTTTGTGTGTGAGAAAGAGATATTTAAGAGAAAGAGTCATAGGTTCTCATACCTAAGGAGCGAAAGACATCACTGTATGAGGGGTGTGCGAGTGGCACATAAGGGAATAGTAGAGAGAAATAAGACCCCGGAAGACAAAGTTTTGTGTTTGTGTGAGAGAAAGAGATTCCGAATGGAGAATCATAGTTATAGACACATAGCAGGAAGCGAGATATACTTAGAGAGTGATAGAGTGATGAAGGTCGAGGGAGAGAGTACCGTCAGTGTGTTATGAAGATAAACGATCATTGTCGACATACAGGTAGCACGAAAGATACCCGAGAGACGATGAACACGTATAGGTCTAGAGAGATAGTCCTATATAAGCATGAGTGATAGTTATATGAGACGAATATCTGGATTAAATGGGATTCAAATATTTAAACTGGAGATCACGGCATCGATAATATCATAACGCAAATTGGTGTATCAAACATGCATATTCATTTGAATTTGGGGACACGTGTAATGTTATATAGTTTATCAATATTGGTGATCCATAGATTCTTTAATTAGAAACAATGCATGGTTTATATGACATTAATGTCTAAACGGGTTTACACTATATTTTGCGTGTGTGTAACACATTATACATGTTTGAGAAGTTAAAAAAACCCGCATGAAACACACATTCATTGGAGACAGTTAGCGAGGAATGCATACATTGGATTTCAACATGAAGTGGTTTCAAATATTTGAAAATCCAAATTGATGGATACAACCTTATGAATCTGAGATCATGCCATTTGTAAACCATATTTATGTATAAAGGGTGTTGTGCTTTTGAAAGTATATATAAAAATGATGTATATAGAATTTTATTCCAATCGAAAATGGATCCCACCCAAAAAAATAGAATACAAACGGGACTCAAATTGAGTTGGCATGGTAAACGTGCACTCTGCAAAATTTGAACGAAGCGGGGAAAGTCGCAGTAACCGCCCGAAACCAAAATCTGCGAGATGGAAATTACTACTGCCTATCCCTGCCACGCAAAGCCTATCTGCTCGATTTCTATAGGTTTCGATAGGGGTAGGTCTGTAATTTCACTGAAACGTGACATAACTGCCTCTCACCCGGATTCACACACGGTGGGCGCCAAAACACAGTGTGTCCTCGGCCGAAATCGACTCCCTCCCTGATTCATACACGGTGGGCGCCAAAAACAAACTCTCATCGGCAAAATATTCGGTGTATGCGAGATTACCGTCCTATCCCCAACCGACTAATATTGCTGTGATGTAGGAAATTTGAACTGGGGGCTAAGTTTGTAAATTTCCTCGCATTTGAGACAAGCGCGCCCTGAAGACATGGTTCCCCCCTTCCTCTCCACCTCCATTTCCCCATTTGTACTCCGTGGGCGCCAAAACACCCTCTCCACCCCAGCCTCCTCCGTCCGCCTCCCCATCCACCGCCGTCCTCCTCCACCATGCCGGAGCTGATACCCCGACGCCGCCGTCCATTATAAGAGATCGACCTCTCTCATCCATGGCTTCGGATCGGGATCCTTGCATCCCGTCCTCTCGCTTCATCACCGCCGTCGTCCACCTTGCCGGCGCCGCTCCTACGACCGTCTCGTCCACCGCGCCCTGCCGCCACCGTCTATCCTCCTAGATCTGCTTCCACGCCGCCGACAGCCATCGCTACCGCAGCACCGTCAAATTCTCAGCAGATGCATACACGGTGCCGCACCAGAGGCGGTACTCTTTCGTTGTCAGAACCCCGATTCAAAGTCACATCGATCTAGCCGGTAACACCTCATATCACTTTGCGGCCTCACGCACGGTATTCCCACGGGTGTCGCCTTACCATGGCCCGGGACCGTTTGGGCCTTTTGGCTCACGTGTATGATAGTGTCGCTAGTGTAACACCCCGGATGTAACTTTCCATATTTGTATCTCCAACTCTTGCCATTTTCGGCATTGTGATATGATATTCCCTCCGTGGTTGGGTTTTCTTCATTTTTGCATTTTGTCCATGTCATGCATTTCATATCATGTCATCATGTGCATCTCATTTGCATACGTGTTCGTCTCATGATTCTGAGCATTTTCCCCGTTGTCCGTTTTGCAATCCGGCACTCCTATGTCCCCCGGCGTCCCCTTTTACGTTTTTCCATGAGCGGGTACTAAACTTTCTCGGAATGGACCGAGGTTTGTCAAGTGGCCTTGGTACACCACCGGTAGACCACCTGTCAAGTTTCGGGTCATTTGGAGCTCGTTTGGTACTCCAACGGTTAACCGCACTCTCGCAAAGGCCTCTTTTAAGTTGCAGCCCAACACCCCTTCAAAACAGCCCAATGACCCATCTAAGTCACTTCCATGTCCATCGCCGTTCGATCACGATCGTGTGGGCGAAAACTACACTCCATTTTGAGCTTCCTAGCTCCTTCTACCTATAAATATAGCCTCCCCTCCGAAATCCCGGATCAATTCCCCCCTAACCCTAGCGAAATTCCCCCTTGGCGCCCGGACACGTCCGGGCGAGCGGACACGATCCACCCCGCCGCGCCCGGACGAATCGCTGGCTGCCACGATGTCGCCGCCGCGCCGCCGTCGCTGAAGCCCGCCGCATGCCCGCAGGGCCCTCGGCCAGCCCGCCCGGCCGCCAGCGCGCCGCCATGGCGCGCCCGCTCGCCAGCGCGCCCGCCCCGCGCCGCCGCCCGGCCGCCGCCCGGCGCCGCCGGTCCGCGCCGCCCGGCCGGCAGCGCCGGCCTCTTCCTCCTCTGGCCTCTCCTCCTCCGGCCCCGAGCGCCGCCGGCCGCCTCGATCCGGCCTCGATCCGATCCGGATCCACCCGGTTGACTTTCTCCTCCACCCGAAATCGCCTAAGTCTTATTCCGTGATTAATTTGTTGCTTTTTCGTCATGCCATAACTCTCTGCATATTGCTCCGTTTCGTGCGTGTAATATGTCAAAATGTTCGCCTCGAAGAGTAGATCAATTTATCTCATTGAATCATTTACATTTGAGCTCATCTTGATTCCCGAAATGCTGTTAGAAGAGGGCTATGTGATGTTAGTTTCTGTTTCTTAACAGAACATGCACTTTTAACATTTTTGCCATGATTGATGTGTGCACGCTATGAATGTGAGTCCTACATGTGTTTTGTAATATGCCATGCCATATTTCCAGGGGTGTATGCCATGTATTTTTGTGATCTCTGTGGTGACTAGCACAAGCATGCAAACTAGGCTTCATGATGTTGCTGTTTTCAACCCCAGTTTTGCTGATATTTTTATGCCATGTTAACTTGATGCTACCGAGAGATCCATGCATATTTTGAGATACTTCAGTAAGGATGTTTTGAACACATGGTTATGCTCTATCCATCCATGCCTTTGTTTGCAATTTTGGAGTGCCATAGCTTGAGTCAATCGAGCTCTACTTTTGCTATAAAATGTTTCCTGGAAGATTGTTTACATGTTATTCAATTTTGCCAAGGTTGTTGTAGTTGATCCGTGTATGCTATGATGTTGTTCTTGCCATGTATATCTTCTATGCCATGTCTTCTTGATGGATGAATGCTTATTTTATCATTTAATTCTCTGTAGTGAGTGCATCGAGCTCTTAAACATGCCTACTTGTTATCTGTTTTTGTCATGCCCTGTTGCTGAATCTGTTAACGAAACTTGCTATATTGACATGGGTGCTATTGTATTTTCTGTTCCTTTTTGGCTTATGGTCAGTAAGGGACTTTTGTTCTATGCTTTGAGCAGATTCATGCCATGCCTTGTTTTGCTATTATAAGTTCCTCTAGCATGTTGTTTTCTTGCTCTGAACATTGCTTCCTGATGCTGATTTTGCCATGTTCAGTAATTTCACTAAGTCTGTGAAGCTGATATGTTTTGCACTTTTTCCATGCTTGTTTGGACCTGTTATGTTGTGAATTAGCCGTAGCTCAGTGCTCATCTTTTGTCAAGCATCTTGAGTAGATCACTTCCATATACTTTGTTGGTACGTTTGGGTGCATTAGCTTAATTTCTTGTTTCTTGCTAAGTGGTATCATGCTGTTAATGGCAGATTTGTGCCATTCTTGTTTTGCTTGTCATTTGCAAACCGTGCATCCGATTCCGGTGATCTTTATATCGATTTCAACGAAATCATCTCACCTTTCAGCGGCATACTTGGTTTGCCAAGTTGATGCCTGGTTCATCATTTTCCTTCCGAACACATATGCATTGCATATCACATCTCGCATATCATGTCATGTTTTGCATCATGTTGCTTGTGCATTGCACCGTGATTTATTGTTGTTCCTTTGCTTGTGTTCTTGCTTTGGGTAGAGCCGGAGGCGAGTACGTGAGCGAGGAACCTGTTGAGAACGCTTACGAGGATCAAGCTTTCGACAACTCGAGAACTTTGCAGGCAAGATGACCATACCCTCGAAATCACTTCTATCTTTGCTATGCTAGATGCTCGCTCTTTTGCTATGCCTATGCTACGATGCCTATCACTTGCTATATCATGCCTCCCATATTGCCATGTCAAGCCTCTAACCATCCTTTCCTAGCAAACCGTTGATTGGCTATGTTACCGCTTTGCTCAGCCCCTCTTATAGCGTTGCTAGTTGCAGGTGAAGATGAAGTTTGTTCCTTGTTGGAACATGGAGATGTTGTTCCTTGTTGGAACATGTTCACTTGTTGGGATATCACAATATATATATTCTATAATTAATGCATCTATATACTTGGTAAAGGGTGGAAGGCTCGGCCTTATGCCTGGTGTTTTGTTCCACTTTTGCCGCCCTAGTTTCCGTCATACCGGTGTTATGTTCCTTGATTTCGCGTTCCTTACGGTTGGGTGATTTATGGGACCCCTTGAAAGTTCGCTTTGAATAAGACTCCTCGGCAAGGCCCAACATTGGTTTTACCATTTGCCACCTAAGCCTTTTTCCCCGGGTTTTCGCGAGCCCGAGGGTCATCTTTATTTAACCCCGGGCGGTGCTCCTTCAGTGTTGGCCCAAACTAGAGCACCGTCTTGGGACCATTCCTTGGCAACTTGGATTACGTCGGTACCTGTGACGCTTAGCTTATCCGGTGTACTCGAGAGCGAGATATGTGCAGCTCCTATCGGGATTTGTCGGGCAATCGGGTGGTCTTGCTGGTCTTGTTTTACCATTGTCGAGATGTCTTGTAGTCCGGGATTCGAGACGATCGGGTCTTCAGAGAAGGAATATCCTTCGTTGACCGTGAGAGCTTATAATGGGCTAAGTTGGGACACCCTGCAGGTATTATCTTTCAAAGCCGTGCCCGCGGTTATGAGGCAGATGGGAATTTGTTAATGTCGGTTGTAGAAAACCCGAAGTTGACCTTAATTAAAATACACATCAACGGCGTGTGTAACGTGATGGTCTCTTCTCGGTGGAGTCCGGAAGTGAACACGGTGTTGGAGTAATGTTTGGCGTAAGTAGTTCAGGATCACTTCTTGATCGCTACTAGCTTCACGACCGTGCCTTGCTTCTCTTCTCGCTCTCTTTTGCGAAGGTAGCCACCATATATGCTAGGCGCTTGCGCAGCTCCACCTCACAACTCTGTCCTTCCTATAAGCTTAATTAGTCTTGATCTCGCGGGTGTGAGATTGCTGAGTCCCGTGACTCACAGATTCTACCAAAACAGTTGCAGGTGCCGGCGATGCGGTGCAGGTGGCGAACCGAGCTCAAGTGGGAGTTCGACAAGGAGCGTGGTCGTTACTATGTGTCGTTTCCGATGATCAGTAGTGGAGCCAGTTGGGACGATCGGGATCTGTGTAGCATTTGGGGTATCTTCTTTTATTTTGGTTCCGTAGTCGGACCTTGAGTGTAATCTGGATGATGGATGTTTATTTATGTATTGTGTGAAGTGGCATCGTAAGACAACTATGTATCTCTTTCCTTATGTATTACATGGGTTGTGTGAAGATTACCTCACTTGCGACATTGCTTTCAATGCGGTTATGCCTCTAAGTCGTGCTTCGACACGTGGGAGATATAGCCGCATCGAGGCGCTAAGTTGGTAATTAGAGCCATCCCGACTTAGGAGCCCCTGTTTGATTGTTTCTTTGGCGTTGTTGAGTCTAGAACAAAATGTTTTGAGTCTTAGGATTATATATATATCGGAGAGTAGGATTCTTTGTACTCCCGGTCCCTTAAATCGCTCTGGTGAGGTCTCCGACGAGAAGTTTTGACTCTCCTCTCCTCAAATTTCACTAAAAAAATTTTAGGATCACGCGGGTATCTTGGAATCGTTCGATGGTTTTGTGGCGAGAACATTGTTCTTGGTGCCTCGACATTTAGGGATGTGGCGGTGTCCCGGGAGTTGAGCTCCGAGGTGTTGTCGTCACAATTTTATCGTTGCAGTTCGGAATACCTGAGTTTTGCCGACATCGAAATCTCTTTTGTATAGTTGTTGGTGAGATAACCCGATAACCAAAGATCGGGCGAGCTCGAGTATTGCCATGACTCGTATAACGGATGCTTTTGAAGGTCGAGGTACACGATTTCCGAAGGTTTCTTGGTTATGTGTTGACGGATGGATACAGCTGGATCTAGGTATTGTTAGTTTGGGTGATATATTTTGTGTCCCCTGTATCCCCAACACCAGATTGCATAACCAGAAAGTTTCGGGAGTTTATAGGTGGGATTCAAGTAGCTCCTAGCATTTCTTCCCGCAGATATTTGGTTTGCGATTGGGTAATCCTTACCACTTATTTGTTCCAGTCGTTCCTTGTATTTTTTTTCATCAACCCCTTTATCAAGTGGCTTCTCACCTTAATGGACGTGTGATGTTAACTTTGGAATTCATTCGTTCATCCTTGTTCGAATGTTTATTGTGAAGACTTTATGTTGCAATTTCTATCCGTGATTCAACTTGTCTATCTGTCTATCAAGTGCTAACGGATGTCACCCTCTTCAGGATGGCTCCGCCAACGCGTCTGAATCCGGAACGTGATGATGGGAGTCAGTCGAACCCTCCACCTCCACCTCCGCCTCCGGAGGCCTGGCAAGCTATCATGGCAGCCATCAATGCCAATGCTCAGATGATTTTGCAACTCTTGCAAGAGCGTACCCAAGGGCAAGGCAATCAAGGAAATCAAGGTCAAGGCAACAACTAGCCGCACTTTGCTACCCTTAGTCAGTTCCTCGCTAATCAGCCGAAGTCTTTCAGTTTCTGTGTCGAGGCCACAGACGCCGACGATTGGCTTGTGGACATCTGCAAACATTTTGAATGTAGCAATGTCAGACCTAAGGACTTTGTCAAGTTCGCTTCGTTTCAACTCAAGGACCAAGCTGCCGAGTGGTACCAGCAATACAAAGATTCCAGAGGAGGTCGTGTCATTACCTGGGATGAGTTCCGCTGAGACTTCAGAGCTCACCACATTCCGAAAAGTGTTGTTGAGAGCAAGCGTGAGGAGTTCCACAATCTCAAGCAAGGCAACATGTATGTGTATCAATACAATATCCAGTTTCAGAAACTCGCTCGCTTCGCTAAGCAAGACGTCCCTGATTAAAAGAGTATGATCTATCAATTCAGAGGTGGTCTCAGAGAAGATCTGCAATTAGCTCTCGTGCTTTTTGAGCCAGAAAAGTATGATGAATTCTACAACATGGCTTTGAAGCAAGAGGCTGCCCAGCTCAAATGTGAGGCTTCTAAGAAGAGAATCGGGGATGCAGTTCAGTCTTCTTCTTCCTCTCAAGTGGCAGCTAAGCAGCAGAAGTTCTACCTTCCTCCTCCTCCGTTTAAATCGGCCTTATCGTGAGAAGAACTCAGGTGGTCGTGGATCTTCCTACCCACCCAACCCAGGCTATCAGAACAAGTCTAATTCTCAAGCTCCAAGGTCAAGTGCTCCTTACCACCGTCCGCTCTCAGAGGTGACTTGCAACAAATGTCAGCAGAAAGGTCACTATGCGAACAAGTGCTTCAACCAAAGGCGCCTTCGCCTCCTCCTCTGTGAAATCTTCCAGCAATGCGGTGGTCAAGCATAATCCCAAGTCCGCAAAGGTGAACATGATGAATGCAGCGCAAGCGAAGGATTCTTCCGATGTGATTATGGTTAATCTTCCGATTAGTGATATTCTGCAAAAGTCTTATTTGATACGGTGCATCGCATTGTTTCATGTCTAGATCATTTGTTGCAAAGCATGATTTCATTTCGAAATGTTGGAAAACCCTTGGGAGTTGTTTCTCCGGCCTCTTCTATGAGGGCTACCACAATGATTCGGATGTTTCTATCGAGATGGGCGACTATAGATTTCTATCTAAACCATTTGTCCTTGGTGACTCGGATATTGATCTAATTTTCGGAATGGGTGGCTTTATCAGCACAAAGCTCAGCTTGATTGTGCTGCCGGGAAATTCAATTGACTCACTCTTCTAATGATGTGATCATCTATGCGCTTCGTGATGAAACCATTGGTTGTTTTCTCTCAATGAGAAGGGCGAATTGGATGCCATCTCTCGATTCCATCGTTTGTGAGTATCAAGATGTTTTTCGGAAGAGCTTCCAGAATGCCTCCTCACCGGCCGCTTGAATTCGTTATCGATCTTGAGCCCGCATCGAACCCGTTTGCAAGCGTCCATACAAGCTTGGACCTGATGAGCTGAAGGAATTGAAGAAGCAGCTCGATGAACAAGAGCGTCTGGGTTTGATCGGACCGAGTTCATCTCCTTGGGGTTGTGGTGTTCTTTTGTCCGGAAGAAGAAGGATGGCACGGACCGACTTTGCGTCGATTACCGTCCATTGAATAAGAAGACTATCAAGAACAAGTATCCACTTCCCAACATCAATGAGCTTTTCGAGCAACTCAAAGGTGCTAAAGTGTTCTCCAAGCTTGACCTTCGTATGGGTTATCATCAGATTCGATTCGTGAACAAGATATTCCCAAGACAGCATTGAGAACAAGCTTTGGTTCTTATGAATATACTGTCATGTCTTTCGGCCTTGTCAATGCTCCTCCAACATTCTCTCGGATGATGAACTTCATCTTCAACCCCTACACCAATGGTCTTGGTCTATCTTGATGATATTTTGGTCTTCTCCAAGAATAAGAAGGATCATGCCAAACATTTGCGATTGGTGCTCGACAAGCTCAGAGAGCATCAATTCTATGCGAAGTTTTCCAAATGTGAATTTTGGCTTGATGAAGTGCTTTACCTTGGTCATATCATCTCCGCCAAGGGCATCGCTGTTAATCCGAGAAGGTGTCTGCAGTTGTGAATTGGGAACCTCCTCGAATGTCAAGCAGCTCCATGATTTTCTTGGTCTTGCAAGCTATTGCCGAAGATTCGTTGAGAATTTCTCCAAGATTGCAAATCCTCTTTCCAACCTCCTCCAGAAGCATGTGAAGTATGTCTGGTCTCCTGAGTGTGACGTTGCTTTCAACACCCTCAAAGAGAAACTCATCACAGCTCCTGTCTTGACTCCTCCTGATGAATCCAAGCCATTCGAAGTTTTCTGTGATGCTTCTCTTCAAGGTCTCGGTGCTGTGTTAATGCAAGAGAAGAGAGTTGTGGCCTATACCTCTCGTCAGCTGAAGCCCAATGAAAAGAACTACCCCACTCACGATCTTGAGTTGGCGGCAGTTGTCCATGCATTAATAACATGGAGACATCTCTTGTTGGGAAGGAAAGTGGACATTTTCACCGATCACAAGAGCCTCAAGTATATCTTCACTCAACCCAACCTCAACCTCAGGCAAACTCGATGGGTCGAAATGATTCAAGAGTACAACCCAAGTATTGAATATACTCCGGGCAAGACCAATGTGATTGCAGATGCTTTGAGCAGGAAGGCTTACTGCAACAGCTTAATCCTCAAGCCCTTCCAACCGGATCTCGTGAAGCTTTCCATAGCTGAATCTTCAAGTTGTTCCTCAAGGCTTTCTTGCCAACCTCATAGTCTCTCCTACTTTGGAAGATTAGATTCGTGAGGCTCAACTCCTGGATACCATGGTGAAAAAGGTGAAGCGTGGTATCGACAAGGGCATTTCAAGTACAAGTGTTTCCACATTGATGACAAAGATACTCTTTTCTTCGAGGACCGGATTGTGGTTCCAAAGGGTGATCTACGTAAAGTCATTATGAACGAGGCACACAATTCCCTTCTATCCATTCATCCTGGAAGTACGAAGATGTACCATGACCTCAAGCAGTCATATTGGTGGACTCGAATGAAGCGAGAAATTGCTCAATTCGTGAATGAATGTGATGTCTGCAGAAGAGTGAAAGCAGAACACCAACGACCAGCTGGTCTCCTCCAACCTCTTGCTATTCCGGAATGGAAGTTTGATCTTATTGAAATGGACTTCGTGACTGGTTTTCCAAAGTACAAGCGTGGAAATGATGCTATCTTCGTTGTCATTGACAAGCTTACTAAAGTGGCTCATTTTCTTCCTATCAAAGAATCTATCACAGCAGCTCAGTTGGCAGAGCTATACACATCAAGGATTGTCTCCTTGCACGGCATTCCACAAGTGATCTCTTCAGACCGTGGCAGCATCTTCACCTCCAAGTTTTGGGATTCTTTTCAGAAGGCCATGGGCACCAACATTCGTTTCAAAGACAGCTTTCCATCCTCAAACAAGTGGCCAAGTCGGCGAGTAAATCAAATCCTTGAAGATATGCTCAGGGCTTGTGTCATTTCCTTCGGTATGAAATGGGAAGATTGTCTTCCATATGTCGAGTTCTCCTACAACAACAGCTTCCAAGCGAGTTCGGGCAAGGCCCCATTTGAAATTCTCTATGGCAGAAAGTGTCGTACTCCTCTCAATTGGTCTGAGACAGGTGAACGCCAATTTCTTGGCAACGACTTGATCACAGAAGCCGAAGAAATGTGCAAAGTCATTCGTGAGAATCTCAAAGCCGCGCAATCGCGCCAGACGAGCTATTATGATGACAAGCACCATGATGTGGCTTTTGAAATCGGAGACCATGTCTACCTCCGCGTCTCCCCAATGAAAGGCACTCGTCGCTTCGGTATCAAAGGGAAGCTTGCCCCTAGATCGTGGGTCCTTTCAAGATAATTGGCAAAAGAGGCGATCTCGCCTATCAACTTGAGCTTCCGTCCAACTTCGCGAACGTGCACGAAGTGTTTCACGTGTCACAGCTTCGCAAGTGCTTCAAGACTCCTGAGCGCACTATCAACTTCGAAGATATTGACCTCCAAGAAGATCTCTCTTATCATGAGCACCCCGTTGCTATTCTTGAAGAAACCAAGCGCAAGACTCGCAACAAGTCAATCAAATTCCTGAAAGTGAAGTGGTCACACCATTCCGACCGAGAAGCCACCTGGGAGCGCGAGGATCACCTTCGTTCCGAATATCAGGAGTTCTTTCAGTCCTAGATCTCGGGACGAGATCCTCTTGTAGTGGTGGAGTGTTGTAACACCCCGGATGTAACTTTCCATATTTGTATCTCCAACTCTTGCCATTTTCGGCATTGTGATATGATATTCCCTCCGTGGTTGGGTTTTCTTCATTTTTGCATTTTGTCCATGTCATGCATTTCATATCATGTCATCATGTGCATCTCATTTGCATACGTGTTAAGTCTCATGATTCCGAGCATTTTCCCGTTGTCCGTTTTGCAATCCGCACTCCTATGTCCCCGGCGCCCCTTTTACGTTTTTTCCGTGAGCGGTACTAAACTTTCTCGGAATGGACCGAGGTTTGTCAAATGGCCTTGGTACACCACCGTAGACCACCTGTCAAGTTTCGGGTCATTTGGAGCTCGTTTGGTACTCCAACGGTTAACCGCACTCTCGCAAAGGCCTCTTTTAAGTTGCAGCCCAACACCCCTTCAAAACAGCCCAATAACCCATCTAAGTCACTTCCATGTCCATCACCGTTCGATCACGATCGTGTGGGCGAAAACTACACTCCATCTGGAGCTTCCTAGCTCCTTCTACCTATAAATATAGCCTCCTCCAAATCCGGATCAATTCCCCTAACCCTAGCGAAATTCCCCTCGCGCCGCCCGGACACGTCGGCGCGAGCGGACACGTCCGCCGCCGCGCTGGACGAATTGCGGGCTACCACGTCGTCGCCCGCCGCCGCCGCCGAAGCCCGCCGCTGCCCGTGCGGACCCTCGGCCCGGCCGCGCGCGCGCATGGGGCAGCGCCCCGCTCCTCCGCCGCGCCCGCCCTCGCGCCGCCCGGCCCTCGCCGCCCGCCCGGCCGGCCGCCCGCCCGTCAGCGCCGCCCGGCCGGCGCGCAGCCTCTTCCTCCTCCGGCCTCTCCTCCTCCGGCCCCGAGCGCCACCGGCCGCCTCGATCCGGCCTCGATCCGATCCGGATCCACCCGGTTGACTTTCTCCTCCCCCCGAAATTGCCTAAGTCTTATTCCGTGATTAATTTGTTGCTTTTTCGTCATGCCATAACTCTCTGCATATTGCTCCATTTCGTGCGTGTAATATGTCAAAATGTTCGCCTCGAAGAGTAGATCATTTCATCTCATAGCATCATTTACATTTGAGCTCATCTTGATGCCCGAAATGCTGTTAGAAGAGGGCTATGTGATGTTAGTTTCTGTTTCTTAACAGAACATGCACTTTTGTCATTTTTGCCATGCTTTATGTGTGTACCCTATGAATGTGAGTCCTAAATGTGTTTTATAATATGCCATGCCATCTTTCCAGGGGTGTATGCCATGTATTTTTGTGATCTCTGTGGTGACTAGCACAAGCATGCAAACTAGGCTTCATAATGTTGTTGTTTTCAGCCCTAGTTTTGCTGATATTTTTATGCCATGTTAACTTGATGCTACCGAGAGATCCATGCATATTTTGAGATACTTAAGTAAGGATATTTTGAGCATATGGTTATGCTCTATCCATCCATGCCTTTGTTTGCAATTTTGGAGTGCCATAGCTTGAGTCAATCGAGCTCTACTTTTGCTATAAAATGTTTCCTGGAAGATTGTTTACATGTTATTCAATTTTGCCAAGGTTGTTGTAGTTGATCTGTGTATGCTATGATGTTGTTCTTGCCATGTATATCTTTTATGCCATGTCTTCATGATGGATGAATGCTTATTTTATCATGTAATTCTCTGTAGTGAGTGCATCGAGCTCTTAAACATGCCTACTTGTTATCTGTTTTTGTCATGCCCATTCTTTGAATCATTAATGAAACTTGCTATATTGACATGGGTGCTATTGTATTTTCTGATCCTTTTGGCTTATGGTCAGTAAGGGACTTTTGTTCTATGCTTTGAGTAGATTCATACCATGCCTTGTTTTGCTATTATCAGTTCTTTAGCATGTTGTTTTCTTGCTCTGAACATTGCTTCCTGATGCTGATTTTGCCATGTTCAGTAATTTCAGTCTGTGAAGCTGATATGTTTTGCACTTTTGCCATGCTTGTTTGGACCTGTTATGTTGTGAATTAGCTGTAGCTCAGTGTTCATCTTTTGTCAAGAATCTTGAGTAGATCACTGCCACATTCTTTGTTGGTACGTTTGGGTGCAGTAGCTTAATTTCTTGTTGCTTGCTAAGTGGTATCATGCTGTTAATGGCAGATTTGTGCCATTCTTGTTTTGCTTGTCATTTGCAAACCGTGCATCCGATTCCGGTGATCTTTATATCGATTTCAACCGAAATCATCTCACCTTTCCAGCGGCATACTTGGTTTGCCAAGTTGATGCCTGGTTCATCATTTTCCTTCCGGAGCATGCATATGCATTGCATATCACATCTCGCATATCATGTCATGTTTTGCATCATGTTGCTTGTGCATTGCACCGTGATTTATTGTTGTTCCTTTGCTTGTGTTCTTGCTTTGGGTAGAGCCGGGAGACGAGTACGTGAACGAGGAACCTGTTGAGAACGCTTACGAGGATCAAGCTTTCGACAACTCTGAGAACTTTGCAGGCAAGATGACCATACCCTCGAAATCACTTCTATCTTTGCTGTGCTAGATGCTAGCTCTTTTGCTATGCCTATGCTACGATGCCTATCACTTGCTATATCATGCCTCCCATATTGCCATGTCAAGCCTCTAACCATCCTTTCCTAGCAAACCGTTGATTGACTATGTTACCGCTTTGCTCAGCCCCTCTTATAGCGTTGCTAGTTGCAGGTGAAGATGAAGTTTGTTCCTTGTTGGAACATGGAGATGTTGTTCCTTGTTGGAACATGTTCACTTGTTGGGATATCACAATATATATCTTCTATAATTAATGCATCTATATACTTGGTAAAGGGTGGAAGGCTCGGCCTTATGCCTGGTGTTTTGTTCCACTTTTGCCGCCCTAGTTTCCGTCATACCGGTGTTATGTTCCTTGATTTCGCATTCCTTACACGGTTGGGTGATTTATGGGACCCCCTTGACAGTTCGCTTTGAATAAGACTCCTCCAGCAAGGCCCAACATTGGTTTTACCATTTGCCACCTAAGCCTTTTTCCCCCGGGTTTTCGCGAGCCCGAGGGTCATCTTTATTTAACCCCCCCGGGCCAGTGCTCCTTCGAGTGTTGGCCCAAACTAGAGCACCGTGTGGGACCATTCCTTGGCAACTTGGATTACGTCGGTACCTGTACGCTTAGCTTATCCGGTGTGCCCTGAGAACGAGATATGTGCAGCTCCTATCGGGATTTGTCGGCACAGTCGGGTGGTCTTGCTGGTCTTGTTTTACCATTGTTGAGATGTCTTGTAGTCCGGGATTCCGAGACTGATCGGGTCTTCCCGGTAGAAGGAATATCCTTCGTTGACCGTGAGAGCTTATAATGGGCTAAGTTGGGACACCCCTGCAGGGTATTATCTTTCGAAAGCCGTGCCCGCGGTTATGAGGCAGATGGGAACTTGTTAATGTCTGGTTGTAGAAAACCCGAAGTTGACCTTAATTAAAATACACATCAACTGCGTGTGTAACCGTGATGGTCTCTTCTCGGCGGAGTCCGGGAAGTGAACACGGTGTTGGAGTAATGTTTGACGTAAGTAGTTCAGGATCACTTCTTGATCGCTACTAGCTTCACGACCGTGCCTTGCTTCTCTTCTCGCTCTCTTTTGCGAAGGTAGCCACCATATATGCTAGATGCTTGCCGCAGCTCCACCTCACAACTCCATCCTTCCTATAAGCTTAAATAGTCTTGATCTCACGGGTGTGAGATTGCTGAGTCCCCGTGACTCACAGATTCTACCAAAACAGTTGCAGGTGCCGACGATGCCAGTGCAGGTGACGCAACCGAGCTCAAGTGGGAGTTCGACGAGGAACGTGGTCGTTACTATGTGTCTTTTCCCGATGATCGATAGTGGAGCCAGTTGGGACGATCGGGGATCCGTGTAGCATTTGGGGTATCTTCTTTTATTTTGGTTCCGTAGTCGGACCTTGAGTGTAATCTGGATGATGGATGTTTATTTATGTATTGTGTGAAGTGGCATCGTAAGCCAACTATGTATCTCTTTCCTTATGTATTACATGGGTTGTGTGAAGATTACCTCACTTGCGACATTGCTTTCAATGCGGTTATGCCTCTAAGTCGTGCTTCCACACGTGGGAGATATAGCCGCATCGAGGGCATTACAGCTAGCATCCATAGGACAGAGAACCGGGCCGACATGGCTAGTCGTGAACCCAAAGCGGCACTAACCCATGGGGACAGGCATACATGGATCACATCGAGCATGTCGGTCATCAACGTGTGAATCGGGCTGTAGCTTTGGCTAACAGGACTCCGGGAACCCGGCATGTAGAGCTAGGCAGACTCGGATGTCATCTGCGTGACATTTCCCCGAAGGGACAGACACATGAACGAAGTGAAACACATGCCGGCCAGTCAAGTGTCCAGAGCAGTAGTGTTGGGCTAGCAGGACTCCGGTGAACCGGGCTGTAGCGGACTACTATCGCTCAGGAAGCACTAGACTACATTTTGCCCGTATGAGAGGTTGCCAAGGACAAACAACTAGATTGTCGGATCCCACACATACCGAGCATTTCAAACATACACACAATATGCTCAATATGTGTAAATACAACATGGCATCACAACATAACTCTATGACTCAAATATTTATTCATTAGGCTCCGAGGAGCGAGATATTACAAACATGGGTCTCATGACCCAACACTCAGAGCATACAAATCAGAGCACAAGCGGAAGCTTAACATGTCTGAGTACAGACATCTATAAATGAAAAAGGCTGAGAAGCCTGCTATCTACCAGATCCTGCCGAGGGCACAAGATCGTAGTTGAGGTAACAAGCTAAACGTCGGAGTCCACGCGGAACTACTAGCAAGACTGACGTCTCTCTGCAAAACATAAAATAAGATAACGTGAGTACAAATGTACTCAGCAAGTCTTACATCATAACTAACTACATATGCATCCTTCTCAACAAAGGGGGTGGTGGAGTTTGACTGCAGCAAGCCATCTTTGACTCGGTGGCTATCCTGAACTACGATTGCAAGTAACTCTTTTGAGGTGGCGCACACGAGTCCACATATTCACCATATCAATAAACCACTATGGACCCGCTCCCGTCTCCCTACGAGAACGCCATCCATAGCACTCACGCTTATCTTGCGCATTTTAGAGTATCCACTTTCACTTGTCTATGAACTGATATAGGCAACCCAGAAGTCCTTTTCCGCGGACACGGCTATTCGAATAGATCATTTATAACCCTGCAGGGGTGTACTTCTTCACACACGCTCTCACAACTTACCGTCGTTTACACGACATGTACTCGGCAACCTTCAAGCGGAAGCCCAACGTGGGTGTCGGCCACAGCCTACCTAAACACTCAAGTCCCTAGTCCAGGTTTATCGCCTATTCAGGTTCCATTCGCAGGGAGTCCGGCCGAGGTTTCCACTAACGGCCCCGAACGATGTGCGCAGGGTTCCCGAGATACCAAACGGGCATTCGGTACACCGTGCCACGGTGTATCTACCGCATCATAGCCCACCCCTAGGGTCAGCGCTACGCACGGCCTCCAACACATATCCTACAAACACTAGAAACTAGTTGCAACTCCTGGACAGAGAACAAGGGTGGTTAAGAAGCCGAGAGGGTCCATTGGTTTCGGGCCCAATGCGTGGTAGTAACTGTTTCATGGATCACAAACACAGAACTCAGTTCCTGAGGACGGTTTCAATGAGACAACCCACCATGTACTCCTACATGGCATCTCACCGCTAACTTTACCAAATCGTGTTCACACACTTAGCTCTCAACAGTAGGACATGTTTACACACCTCCGATTCATCCCGATGAATCAGACCTGACTCAACTCTATGCAGTAGCAGGCATGACAAACAAGAATGAATGATTAGGCACAACAGGGCTCAAACAACTCCTACTCATGCTAGTGGGTTTCATCTATTTACTGTGGAATGACAGGTCATGCAGAGGATAAAGGGGTTCAGCTACCGCAGCAAGTAACAGATGAATCGTTGTTGTCCTAATGCAGTAAAAGAGAGCAGGAGCGAGAGAGTGGGATTGTATCAGAATGAACAAGGGGGTTTTGCTTCCCTGGCACTCCTGAAGATATTATAGCTCTTCATCGGTGTCATCGAACTCATCGTCGGAACCATGTCTATCGAGAGGGGGCAAACACCGGCAACTGAGAAAGAACACAATCAATGCAATGCCACAATATGATGGATTATCATGACATGGCAATATGCTGTGATTTGAGCTAATGCATCTAGCTATGATTTAAATGAAGTTGGTTTGAATACATGATTCAAATTCCAACTCCATATATGATTATTTAAATGCCATTTATTTGTTTTGTCCAAAACAGAGGACAAACATTGTCCAAACATGCATGAAAATGGTACAGATAGATTCCTTCAATTTTTCTGATAATTTTTCATATATAATTTATCTTATTTGGAGTTACGGTTGAATTTCTATGATTTTTCAAAGTTTGCAACATTTTCTGAAATAAATAAATCATTTAGGATTTATTTAAATTCCCGAAAAGGATTACTACGTTAGCCTGACATCATCATGACGTCAGCAGGTCAACGGGGCACGGTCCAGGTCAAACCTGACCAGTGGGACCCATACGTCAGTGTCTCAGGCTGGTTTAGGTGGATGACAAGTGGGACCGGTCAACGGCCACGTCAGCGGGGTCAACGCTGACGCGTGGGGCCACTGGACTTAGATTAATTCTAACTTATTTCATTAGCTGGTTAATTAAAACGGTGGGGCCCGTTTGTCATTGACTGTGGAGTTTAATTATCAGGGCTGTTAGCTGCTAATGACGGCCACGTCATCTCACCGGAGTTCAACCGGCGGCATACGTAACACGGCGGGCGCCCGGTTGCGCTTAGAGGCGTCGGGTTAGCACGCTGAGGGCACCAGGGCATAGCCCTTGCTCGCCCGTATCAAGAGGAGGCGAAGTTGGGCGCGGGGATCGCCGGAATCAACGCCGGCGACGAGGTTTGCGGCGGCCGTGGTTCAGTCAAGCTCGGGATCAGCATTGTGGTGCACGGCGGGTCGAGCGGTGGGGTGCTTCGTGCTCCTGCAGACGTTGGGAGCACGGTGACGCTCTCGGGCTCGAGCTGTGGTGGTTGCAGCAACGACGGCGACATGGCTGGCGGCAGGGGAAGCTCGGCCACGGCGGTTACGGACGCTGGAGGTCGCAAACGATGAAGGTAACGAGGGGAAAAAGACGGCGAGCTCACAGCGGTCATGTAGACAAGCTCCGCGGGCTCGGGGACGCTCTGGACGAGGCGAATCGACGGGGTCGATCTCCGGGCACCGGAGGTGAAGACGACGATGCTCCGGTCGACAGGGGCCTCTTCTGGTCGCGTGCGTCGGTGTGTTGCTCCACGGGGTCGTGGCGGAGCTCGGGGACGCGGAGAGGGAGCGAGGGAGTGGTTACGGCCGTGGTGGGGCTCATCGGTGGTGGCGGCTCCGTTCGGGGCCGAGGTGCGGAGCGAGAAGGAGAGCAGGAGGGAAGGGGATGAGCACGGGAGGGAGTCGAGAGAGGCCTGAGGGGGTGCGTGGCATCCGTAGCGGCGTCGTGGAGGCAGCAGGCAGGCAGGAGGTGGCACGGCGAGCGTCGGGCACGCAACTGCTTTTCCTCCTGGCAGGAGGAAGAAGAGAGCGTTGCCCCTGGTGGGCTGGGCCTGTTGGCTGGGCTGCCAGCTGGGCCGCCAGGTGGCCTGGCCAGGTGGGCTGCCAGGTAAGTGGCCCAGGTGAGCCTCTCTCTCTTTTATTTCTGTTTTCTAATTTTCTGTAATCTTTGCGGCTTTACTAAAAATACTAAAACAGATCCAAAAATCATAAACTTCTCAATGCCACTGTTTGGAATATAACCAACAACAAACGTTTTAGTTTATGTTAATTGAGCATTTAAAATATTTTATAGTATTTAAATGCCCAAATGAAAATACCATATGATTTAATTCAGTGACCTTATGTGTCCTGGAAATTTGTGCATCACTTTTGACAGTGGTTTAAGACCAAGGCAGAGGTGATGAACATTTTAGAAGGGCATTTTTGGTTCATTAGAAATGTTTTTATGTTGAACCTATTTGATTTGATCTGGTGCTAGGGTTTGATCAATACCCCATTTCAAGTTTTCTGGAAAAGTAAACATGATGCAACACTCTAATGCAAGCACTAAGCATTACCAGAACTGGGGATGTGACAACTCACCCCCACTAAACAAGAATCTCGTCCCGAGATTCAAGACATGAGGTAAGAAGACAGAGGGGACACAAAGCTAACACAATCTTCACGATCCAAATGTCTTTCTCGAGGATGTTGGTTCATTGCATCACCTTGATCTCGACTTCTTGCTTTGAGAACTACATCCAACATGACAACAAGTAGGAAGGAAGAATTTTAGAAGAATCAATCTTCTTGAGGTTCGAGCAAATCAGGATCAAATCACGGAATGAGACATTGAACAACTCTTGAGCTGAGGGGCAAAACACACCTTAAAAAGGACGGAGAAAACAATTGACGAGGGTTTCAAAGTAGCAAGGAAAAATTGCCATGGTTCCATAACAGGACACCTCGGGGAAGGTGACTCGTAGAACTGTTCCCTTAAGTGGCAAAAAGAATTACTTTTGATCCATAGATCATTGAAACCCTTCATACCAGCTTAAGGCAATTTACAATTGATCGTTTGAAAGAGCTCGAAGAAATGACATACTCGAACTAGGATGGATGATGTGGACTACCTTGTTGAAGACAACGCAATGGATGATTTTTGCTTATCATCGAAAATGGATGGGACCCATGGTAAGTCCACTTTTGAAAAAATGATCTTGGACAGCAACTGCTGAGAAGGGCAGCCCATGGAAAATTGGCACAATGGCGGTGCAAGCTGGGAACAAAATGCAACTGTTGGGAATGTTCCAACCATCATATCTGCCTGAGATTCAGATCTGATTTGTGATAGGATACTTCAGACTCAACATGTCTGAAAGGAAAGTTTGCAACACAATCGACGAGATGACGTTGCGAGATTCTCGGGAAATGAACTACGATAGCAAGCTCAGAAACATGAGCTGGTTCTGCTAAACACATGTGAACACGCTGTCCCAGACAAACATGACCACATAGTAGTCTTATGATAAAACACTACCGAGTTCTGACTAGGAACCATCATTGCGGATATCGAAGTCCTTACATAAGTCCGGATTAGCTCTTAGGAAGGAACTTCTTCTCCTTGAACAATTCAGTTAGTGGCTTGGTGTTCTAGGGAATTCATATGGAATGAAGATGATCAGTCTAACAGACCACAGAATACTTTGCATGTGCATGACTGACTTGGGATGATTCCAGAGGAAACAAAACAACCTTTCTCAAACTCATGGCGGCAACTTGCACCAAATGCACATGAATTCAAGAAAGTCACTTCTTCCATCCAAGCATAAACTTCATGAACGGAACACGAAGGCATTGCTTACAAAGTTTTCAACACTAGGTTGATGTACAACATGAATCACGGGGGAGACAAAAATGCTGCTGATGGGCTCAACAGCAACTCATCGGAATTTCCATATCACTGAACTTCCACCATCATGTGAACACGGTGATAGCATTGGTCAGACCAAAAGATATAATGGTGTATGCCCGAGGGACAATCGCGAGTAGGACGACATTACGAATATCGTTGGTTCTGATTTGACTTGACGATGGCCCATACCCAAGTCAAAGTTTTGACAAGGCAATAGATCCAACAACTGATCACGAGGACCAGTCGATGGAGATATCATCTTTCTTCAACACACACACACAAGGATATCCCTTAGAGATTAACTAAGTCAGGTAAGCTTTTATCTTCCAACTCTCCAAGTTGTTGTTCAGTTTAACCAACTAGCTCAGGGTATTCAACACAGATTCTTGGAGAATGGGTGGTTTAGAAGAAAACCAACATGATCACGAGCTCAACATACCAGTCAGGAAACAACCTGGTGACACTTCCGAGAAGAAATTCGAAAAATCACGAACCACCGATATGTTACTAAGCTCGAGAACAATCTTGCTTTTCAGGGCAAGACGATATGATCAATAGAGCGAGGGATTGACACAATCCTAACTTTTGATCGAAGAGTGCACCAGAAATAAGGACTAGGTAGGACGATCAATCTTAGGATGATGATTTAATAACCAACACGCTAAGAATGAGAATATTGTCCATTTACTACCAAGGAACGAGTTGCTCGGAGTATTGATTTCACACATCACAATTCACTTGTTGGCATTCCGGTTACAACAACACGAGGACCGAGGAATGAATAATGATGGTGAGAAGTATCACTACGTCAAGAATTCATGAGAGTTGGTGCAGTTCTCATGACAATTCTGACATAAAGGGGGTAATACTCCGAGGTAGAACAGAACAAAGATGAATTGGCATTTTGATCTGCGGGATACAACTACTTTGACCCAATCCTAGAAACGGATGAGGTACTAGAGTTTGTTCCTCCTAGTCATTCCGGAATAGAATGGCTTGATGGACCACAAGGATAATAGGCATCGATAAACACGATCACACACATATTCTTGACTATCAATTGATAGATGAGGGTCAGAATACAACTAAAGAGGGACAACTCAAGGAACATATAACTTTTCGAGTTGTGGAGGCATGGATTAGTATGTCGAGCAAAGTTCAACATTTCTTCCGAATAGCCCATGTGGAAAAGGTAGAACTGGCAAATTCAAAATTATATATGGAGAACTCCTCAAGAGTACTCTGATTGTGATCCTTCGGTTCAGCGAGGAACTTATGCCATAAGCGGTTCATAGTATTTGGAAGAAGGAAATACCACAGACCTCGAGGACTATCGCAAAGTTACTAGTATCCTAAAGGAACTAGCAAATACTAACAACATGAAGTAGAGGGAATCTCAGGTTCAAGAACCCAGGAATAGAATGCCTACTAACTAAATTGCATCACGGGATGCTTTCGAGAATAATAGCCAGAATCATCACACTAGGAATATAAAGCATGGCTAGATTACTAGACGATCCTCTAAGACACCTATGGTCATAATAATAATTCCAACATATATATCGAGGCAACAGAGTACCTCAACTCACCGATTAGTGTTGTCAATCTGGCCCAAAGGGACATCAAAATGGGAGGAAGGGATTTTGCAAATGCTTCAGATTGTATTAGAAACCTGGGATGACTTGGACAACATAACGGATGTAAATGCTCAAAATGATTTGAGACATCCTGCAAAATAGTGGCATGACCACTCAACATCACAATATCAAGGTTCTGAGACCAGCTAAGAACATACGGAAGTAGTAGGAACTGAACTGGGGCTTAAAACCAACAATCTTAAAGGTCTATGGATTAGTAACACGTCATCCTGATAGATAAATGAGAAGCCTAGTTCTTAAACCCTGTAGAAGAGAAGAGGATGACTCAGATCAGAAGGCCATGAGGTATAAGGAGTAAAAAGAGCCTTACGTTCCCTTCCCCAATCAATTCCCTTACATAACTAAAGCATTTCTAGACACAACTTCGACCGGTTTGGCTTGGTAATCCTACAGGCAGTCAGGCTCTGATACCAAAGCTGTCGGGACCCGATTCAAAGTCACATCGATCTAGCGGTAACACCTCATATCACTTTGCGGCCTCACGCACGGTATTCCCACGGTGTCGCCTTACCATGGCCCGGACCGTTTGCTTTTGGCTAACGATATGATAGTGTCGCTAGCATCCATAGGACAGAGAACCTGGGCCGACATGGCTAGTCGTGAACCCAAAGCGGCACTAACCCATGGGGACAGGCATACATGGATCACATAGAGCATGTCGGTCATCAACGTGTGAATCCGGGTTGTAGCACTGGGCTAACAGGACTCGGGAACCCGGCTGTAGCAGCTAGGCAATACTCCGGATGTCACCGCGTGACATTTCCCGAAGGGAGACACATGAACGAAGTGAAACACATGCCGCCAGTCAAGTGTCCAGAGCAGTAGTCTTTGGGCTAGCAGGACTCCGGTGAACCGGGCTGTAGCGGACTACTATCGCTCAGGAAGCACTAGACTACATTTCCCCATATGAGAGGCTGCCAAGGACAAACAACTATATTCTCGGATCCTACACATACCGAGCATTTCAAACATACACACAATATGCTCAATATGTGTAAATACAACACGGCATCACAACATAACTCTATGACTCAAATATTTATTCATTAGGCTCCGAGGAGCGAGATATTACAAACATGGGTCTCATGACCCAACACTCAGAGCATACAAATCAGAGCACAAGCGGAAGCTTAACATGTCTGAGTACAGACATCTATAAATGAAAAAGGCTGAGAAGCCTGACTATCTACCAGATCCTGCAGAGGGCACAAGATCGTAGCTGAGGTAACAAGCTAAACGTCGGAGTCCACGCGGAACTACTAGCAAGACTGACGTCTCTCTGCAAAAACATAAAATAAGCAAACGTGAGTACAAATTTACTCAGCAAGTATTACATCAGAACTAACTACATATGCATCCTTATCAACAAAGGGGGTGGTGGAGTTTGACTGCAGCAAGACAGCTTTGACTCGGTGGCTATCCTGAACTACGACTGCAAGTAACTCTTTTGAAGTGGCACACACGAGTCCACATATTCACCATATCAATACACCACTATGGACCCGCTCCCGTCTCCCTACGAGAACGCCATCCATAGCACTCACGCTTATCTTGCGCATTTTAGAGTATCCACTTTCACTTGTCTATGAACTGATATAGGCAACCCGAAGTCCTTTTCGCGGACACGGCTATTCAATAGATCATTTATAACCCTGCAGGGTGTACTTCTTCACACACGCTCACCACTTACCGCCGTTTACACGACATGTACTCGGCAACCTTCAAGCGAAGCCCAACATGGGTGTCGGCCACAGCCTACCTAAACACTCAAGTCCCTAGTCCAGGTTTATCGCCTATTCAGGTTCCATCCCAGGAGTCCGCCGAGGTTTCCACTAACGGCCCCGAACGATGTGTGCAGGGTTCCCGAGATACCAAACGGGCATTCGGTACACCATGCCACGGTGTATCTACCGCATCATAGCCCACCCCTAGGGTCAGCGCTACGCACGGCCTCCAACACATATCCTACAAACACCAGAAACTAGTTGCAACTCCTGGACAGAGAACAAGGGTGGTTAAGAAGCCGAGAGGGTCCATTGGTTTCGGGCCCAATGCGTGGTAGTAACTGTTTCATGGACCACAAACACAGAACTCAGTTCCTGAGGACGGTTTCAATGAGACAACCCACCATGTACTCCTACATGGCCTCTCACCGCTACCTTTACCAAATCGTGTTCACACACTTAGCTCTCAACAGTAGGGCATGTTTACACACCTCCGATTCATCCCGATGAATCAGACCTGACTCAACTCTATGCAGTAGCAGGCATGACAAACAAGCATGAATGAGTAGGCACAACAGGGCTCAAACAACTCCTACTCCTGCTAGTGGGTTTCATCTATTTACTGTGGAATGACAGGTCATGCAGAGGATAAAGGGGTTCAGCTACCGCAGCAAGTAACAGATGAATCGTTGTTGTCCTAATGCAGTAAAAAGAGAGCAGGGCGAGAGAGTGGGATTGTATCGGAATGAACAAGGGGTTTTGCTTGCCTGGCACTCCTGAAGATATTATAACTCTTCATTGGTGTCATCGAACTCATCGTCGGAACCACGTCTATCGAGAGGGGGCAAACACCGGCAACTGAGAAAGAACACAATCAATGCAATGCCACAATATGATGCATGATCATGACATGGCAAATGCTGTGATTTGAGCTAATGCATCTAGCTATGATTTAAATGAAGTTGGTTTGAATACATGATTCAAATTCCAACTCCATATATGATTACTTAAATGCCCTTTATTTGTTTTGTCCAAAACAGAGGACAAACATTGTCCAAACATGCATGAAAATGGTACAGATGGATTCCTTGAATTTATCTGATAATGTTTCATGTATAATTTATCTTATTTGGAGTTACGGTTGAATTTCTATGATTTTTCAAAGTTTGCAACATTTTCTGAAATAAATAAATCATTTAAGATTTATTTAAATTCCAGAAAAGGATTACTGCGTCAGCCTGACATCATCATGACGTCAGCAGGTCAACGGGGCACGGTCCAGGTCAAACCTGACCAGTGGGACCCATACGTCAGTGTCTTAGGCTGGTTTTGGTGGATGACAAGTGGGACCGGTCAACGGCCACGTCAGTGGGGTCAACGCTGACGCGTGGGGCCACTGGACTTAGATTAATTCTAACTTATTCCATTAGCTGGTTAATTAGAACGGTGGGGCCCGTTTGTCATTGACTGTGGAGTTTAATTAGCGGGGCTGTTAGCTGCTAATGACGGCCACGTCATCTCACCGGAGTTCAACCGTGGCGACGTAACACGGCGGGCGCCCGGACGGCGCGCTAGAGGCGTCGGGTTAGCGCGCTGAGGGCACCAGGGCATAGCCCTTGCTCGCCCGGATCAAGAGGAGGCAAAGTTGGGTGCGGGGATCGCCGGAATCAACGCCGGCGACGAGGTTTGCGGCAGCCGTGGTTCGATCAAGCTCGGGATCAGCGTTGTGGTGCACGGTGGGTCGAGCGGTGGGGTGCTTCATGCTCCTGCAGACATTGGGAGCACGGTGACGCTCTCAGGCTCGAGCTGCGGTGGTTGCAACGACGACGGCGACATGGCCAGTGGCAGGGGAAGCTCGGCCACGGCGGTTACAGACGCTGGAGGTCGCAAACGACGAAGGTAACGAGGGGAAAAAGACGGCGAGCTCATAGCAGTCATGTAGACAAGCTCCGCGGGCTCGGGGACGCTCTGGACGAGGCGAATCGACGGGGTCGATCTCCGAGCACCGGAGGTGAAGACGACGACGCTCCGGTCGACTGGGGCCTCTTCTGGTCGCGTGCGTCGGTGTGTTGCTCCACGGGGTCGTGGCGGAGCTCGGGGACGCGGAGAGGGAGCGAGGGAGTGGTTGCGGTCGTGGTGGGGCTCGTCGGTGGCGGCGGCTCCGTTCGGGTCCGAGGTGCGGAGCGAGAGGGAGAGCAGGAGGGAAGGGGATGAGCACGGGAGGGAGTCGAGAGAGCCTGAGGGGGTGCGTGGCATCCGTAGCGGCGTCGGGGAGGCAGCAGGCAGGCAGGAGGTGGCGCGGAGAGCGTCGGGCACGCAGTTGCTTCTCCTCCTGACAGGAGGAAGAAGACAGCGCTGCCCCTGGTGGGCTGGGCCTGTTGGCTGGGCTGCCAGCTGGGCCGCCAGGTGCCCTGGCCAGGTGGGCTGCCAGGTAAGTGGCCCAGGTGAGCCTCTCTCTCTTTTATTTCTGTTTTCTAATTTTCTGTAATCTTTGCGGCTTTACTAATAATACTAAAACAGATCCAAAAATCATAAAACTGCTCAATGCCACTGTTTGGAATATAACCAACAGCAAACATTTTAGTTTATGATTAATTGAGCATTTAAAATATTTTATAGTATTTAAATGCCCAAGTGAAAATACCATATGATTTAATTCAGTGACCTTATGTGTCCTGGAAATTTGTGCATCACTTTTGACAGTGGTTTAAGACCAAGGCAGAGGTGATGAACATTTTAGAAGGGAATTTCAGGTTCATTAGAAATGTTTTTATGTTGAACCTATTTGATTTGATCTGGTGCTAGGGTTTGATCAATCCCCCATTTCATGTTTTCTGGAAAAGTAAACATGATGCAACACTCTAATGCAAGCACTAAGCATTACCAGAACCGGGGATGTGACATTCGTCTCTGCTCAACTTATTTATCGCAGCAAGAAAATAGATCGCCACGGCTTTACTCTGATTTCTTGTCCATCACTTACTTGCTAGTTGAGAGCAAACATTGGTTGCGAAGTCTCCTTTGTCCGGCTTGCACCTTCAGATCCTCCATGGCACGCTCAACACTATACTCCCAATGCTTATGGTTTTCCCCTTTTATATTCCACACTAGTTAAATCACAGTAGACTAAATTTCAAAATTGGGTCAGTCCATTTTTCAGAGCTCACCGGTGCGAACGAAGGGGCTCGGGTGGGGACTTTGGTTGGGGCGGTGGTAGGGCCTCGTCGAACGAAGAAAACTCGACGCGGGTGGGTCGGGGGTGTGGGATGGGGGTGGCGGAGGAACACAGGCGGTGGGGGCCGATGGTCCGGCCGGCGGCCCGTGTGATGTCCTGTATGGGAAGAATCAGAGACGAGGAAGAAGAAGGGTTAGGAGATGTAGGATCTTCATCCAACCGTCTGAAATGGTCGACTGACCCAAATGCAGACTTGCCTTTATATTCAGTACCATCATCGTACTTGCTTAGCACTGCTCCTGAATCCATCAAGCTAAACAAAGTGCCACTCATAATTCCAAACTTGTTACTCAAGTACGAATCTGATATGATGCTGATATTACTAAAATAGATAACATTTAATTGGTCAGCTAATGTTCCTACTTTACTTTCGAAAAAGCACGTGCACCACATATAGAGAGACAACAGGGCGTTGCTTTCTTAATGCGCTCTGGTTCATCATGTGTGGGCACCGCGCAACGAACATTTTATTATCCAAAATCTGCTTGCTCTTCTTTAGCATGTTCCTCTTCCGTTCTTCTTTAATAAGTACTCTCTCCGTTCCTAAATACAAGTCTTTGTATAGATTCCACCATGGACTACATATGGAGCAAAATGAGTGAATCTACACTCTAAAATGTATCTGGATACATTTGTATGTGATCCATAGTGGAAATCTCTACCAAGACTTATATTTTGGAACGGAGGGAGTATGATAATAGTACAGTATGTTCCTTGTAGTGAAGATGAGCAGGGACATTTGCAATGTAGAGGTCTATACGATTAGGTTGGTATGGACACTTTGAACTCTTTGGGCCTCTTTGATTCAGTAGGATTTTGTAAACATGGGAATAGGATTTGTAGTGGCCTGCCCACTTGAATCCTATAAGAATAGCAAGGAAATACGGGAGCTGTGTCGCCTTTGAGAGTTACATCGATATTAATGAAGATCGCACCTTCAGTTGAAGAGAGCTGGTATCCGAAGCCTTTCTAGCCGTACTGGCAATACTAGCACATATATTCTAGCAAGTTCCACTTTGTTGATTTTACTCTGATGCTTATGGTTTTCGTGTTATATCTACACTATGATCTGTGTAGCTGCTTTGTGTCGCACTAGCAGCAGTCCACTCTTGAAGCTAAACACCATAATGACTTACAAAATTGGCACCAAGGCATTAAGTGCCATTCTGGATGCAATGAAACTCATACGCTCCCCACCTGTTGACTCTTGTTCAGAATATGATCCTAATGACTCTTGTTCAAAATTGCCACATATAGAGAGACAGCATGGAATTGCATTTCTTTGGGCGCTGTGATTCATCATAAGTGGGCAACCAACATTGTATGCAATTAAGCGGAACCTCAAGAATATGCTTCCTCTTCTGTTCTTTAACTTGTTCCTCTTTTGTTATTCTGTATTTAGTACATACAGTATGTTCCTTGTCAGGAAGGGGAGAAGGGACATCTGCAGTCAACAGCTGATAGAGCTGGCATGTACTTGATCGATAGGCTTTCAATTACTAGCGGCAATACAACACCGTATTTTCAAGCCAGTTCCACTTCCCCGATTTATATATCGTGGTTATGGTGTACCCCTTTTATGTACACTATGATCTGCCTAGTTGCTGTGTGCTCTTGTTATCATGGTTTGGCAATAAACTCTCTATACAGTATATTTTGAACCTATCATCTGCCAACTATCCTTACTTCTGGAGCCTATTTTTTTAACTTGTGCCATATTATATAAATGCAAGCACCATATTACAGCACACATGAGCTCTCTCATCAGAATCCAGTGATAGCACACAAGTGTTTACAGGGGCACCCCTATATTAGAATATCCTCTGCATTACAAAGATAATCTCACAACTATTTATGTTTTCATGGTTCTCAGATATTATACGTAATTACAGTGAATATCAGAATTCGCGCATCAGAAGGATATTGTGGAGCACTGCAATGACTTACAAAATTGGCACCAAGGCACTGAGTGCCATTCTGGATGCAACAAAACTCATACGCTCCCCACCTGTAGATTCTTGTTCAGAATATGATCCTAATGACTATTCTAACCTTGAGGAGTCAAAGGCAGATGGCCTGTCATGTTTACCCATCAAGGTGCCTGCTCTAATTTGGCAAGGTTTTATTGATTGCGCGTATCTTGCATATGTTGTCTTGCATTTCTTCTACTTTGTTGCACCGCCATCTGCTTAGTTTACTCATCATATATGTCGAGATGCCATGCCCATCCATTATCAATACATATTCCATCTGTCACCATACCATGTTTTCCACTCAAATACTGTTCTTGTGCATCAGACATCAAAAAGGAAGAGGGTGATTGCCGAACCTGAAGGAGCACCAGCAAAGTCCTTGAAAAACATGGTTGTGCCGGAGAAATCAGATAGCACCCCACTTCACTAGCCGCACCACTAGCCACACCACACAGGACTTGCACTCCAGCAAAAGGTATGCCGATTTCAGTTGCCATAGCACCAGCCGTACCATACAAAAATCCCACTCCAGCAAAAAGTACAGCAAATCCAACGGCCCAAGACCTATCCCAACTACAGAGACGGCCAATTCCTGCAGATCGGAACTCCATTCCAGTTATTCCCAGTTTAAAATACCATGCTTTCAATTTTGTTAGGGACTACGTGCATATATTCCCATCATTGGAAGATTATAGTGAAGACAAACACCATTTTCACATCTACCTGTCCCACTTACGTGTACGTGCTATTGTTCATGGTGATTATTTTCCTGTTTTCTGCTGATTGAACACATCAATGATTTACATTACATTGTTGTAAGTAGGCGAGGGTCAAACTGGATAGTCATGACGAGTAAAACTTGCTTGCGCTTTTCAAGGAAGCATTGCAGCAATATTGGTGTTACCTGAGGAAATCACACTTTGATGGCAAGTCTATAATCGAATTTCTGGTGAAGTCTCCTATGCTAAATTTAGAAGACATTGAATGGAAAAACCTTGTTATGCACTGGTCTCGTTCCAAGGATGAAGTACTGTCTATGATATCGCATGACAATTTGAACTTCTACTTTTCCGCATGTGCCTTACGGATCTTTTTTGCAGAAAATATGCTTGAAAAAGAATTCCGGTTTGAAAAGAACGACATGATATCACAAATATGTTGCCCGCTGTTTCGCTCTTGTTAGTACCTGTTGTCCTGTATCATTGTACTTGCATACATACCTGGTTCATTATGTCACAGCAGTATGCATGATAGCTTTCTTATCAATTGTTCGCTCCAAATTATCTGATCTGTATGAATGGCTATAATAGTGTAGAATATATCCAATGCCAATGAAAATTTTTAGCTCTGCATTGTTCTTGTAAGTACCTGTTGTCCTTTATCAGTGTACTTATATTGACAGGTAGTTGTTCATGTACCATCACTCTGCAACTTATTTTCCTTTGCCCTCCATTTTCTACACATAAGATCTATATTTACTCCTACCATAAGGTTGGATAACACCGATGGTACTGAAGAAGTTTAGCTCTGCATTGCTCTTGGCTGTACCTTTTGCCTGTATCGCTGTACTTACATTTATAGCTACTTGGTTATGTAGCATCACTCTTCATCTTATCTTAAATATTCTCCATTTTTTCTTATATTGTCACATCTATATTTACTCTTAACAAAATGTAGAATAAAGGCAATGCTTATGAAGAAGATTATGTTGTGAACTTCTTGAATTGCCCTCCCATCAGCATGGACAAGGGCTTTATAGAGCCTGCCTTCACCAATAATGTAAGTTTGTCCTTCTCAAGCCTTCAAACTTTGTTGTGTATATTTGGTTAGGCATGACTGCAATAGCTGTTTATTTTTGGTGTTTGCATCAAATTGCATGTTTAAAGTTTATTATGTACTCCAGTTTATAAACAAAAGTTTGTCCTTCTCAATTTAAGTTTTCAGTTGTACAACCAAGTTCCTTCTTCATACCATGTAAATTAAACTATATAGAGCAAGTGATCTTATTTTGCCTATCTGAAATGGGATAAATTGACAGCACACTAACCATTGATACTTATGAGTTCTTGATCTGTAATCCAGTGGTGTCATGAAGCTACCAACTCCTTCACAATGTCATTTCCTGCCATGTCTTGACCTGAACAATACCATATTGTGTTAATGCTATTTTAAATTGTGTCACTGTATTCGTCAGTAAGAAATGTGATGAGTTGTCAGCACTGATACTTATATGTGCAAAACCTGTCATTTGTTTGCTTGTTTATCTTTTAGAGTGAGGAGGATATAAGTGTCAAACAAGTATAGTCTCACCAGCTTGCTCAGATGCTTGCACTGCAGCTCCCAAGCAGGGCTAACCTTTCTTGAACTCTATTGAAGTGTTGTCGATTTTGTATATTATTTTGTCGGTGTGTTTAGTTGCACTGGTGGCGATCTTTGATGCCCAGTGTATATAATCTGATGTCTGCTTGTGCTTTATTATCATAGTGGCGAACATTGATGCCCAGTGGATGTAATATGCCGTAATTTCTTTATTGTATAGTGTCGGTGTCAAAACCGGCGGATCTCGGGTTGGGGGTCCCGAACTGTGCGTCTAGGCGGATGGTAACAGGAGACAAGGGACACGATGTTTTTACCCAGGTTCGGGCCCTCTCGATGGAGGTAATACCCTACTCCTGCTTGATTAATATTGATGATATGGGTAGTACAAGAGTAGATCTACCACGAGATCAAGGAGGCTAAACCCTAGAAGCTAGCCTATGGTATGATTGTTGTTCGTCCTACGGACTAAAACCCTCCGGTTTATATAGACACCGGATAGGGTTAGGGTTAAACAGAGTCGGTTACAATGGTAGGAGATCTACATATCCGCATCGCCAAGCTTGCCTTCCACGCCGAGGAAAGTCCCATCCGGACACGGGACGAAGTCTTCAATCTTGTATCTTCATGGTCTAGGAGTCCGGCCAACGATGATAGTTCGGCTATCCGGACACCCACTAATCCAGCACTCCCTCGGTAGCCCCCGAACCAGGCTTCAAATGGCGATGAGTCTGGCGCGTAGATTGTCTTCGGCATTGCAAGGCGGGTTCTTCTCCAAATTCCATATACTTGTCGAATAGTGTCCGGCTTCTAATAAATGCTGCGATCCTTGGCTTCTACGCCCAATAATGGCCATCTTCCACGTGTTTGAATGAATGCGAAAAGTCAGGGTATTTTTACACTTACCCCCCTGGCTGCGCAAATGAGCCGCCTATAAAAGGGACGAGGATCTAGATCTGAGTCACACCATCCCCCCTCCGCAAGCTTTCATCGGAGCGCCTCTGACAAAGACCCATTCCATCATGGATAGTCGATGCGGCTCCTCTTCTCGCGCTCCCAGCCCTCAGCCCGGAAATTGGGAGAGATGCTCAGTCCCGCATAGCGAGCTAGTTATACTCCAAACCAAGAGATTTCTTCCCCCGGCCTTCATGGTTCCGGTTTGAGCCGGACTTGCCACCTACAAGGGCGGAAAGCAAGCGGAGAGTGTCCCCGATCCCTCTAAAGGAGAGCGGGTATGCTTTATCTCTTATCTAGTAAGAGGACTCGGATTTCCAATCCATCCGTTTCTCCGGTGGCTCTTGGAGTTCTACGGCCTCCAGTTGCACCACCTTACGCCTGCCTCCATTTTGCACATCGCGGGCTTCGTGGCCCTGTGCGAACTGTTCTTGGGCATTGAGGCTCATTTTGCGCTGTGGAAGAGATTATTCTGCCTAGTACCCCGTTCTCATGAGGGGTCAATATATCAAGTCGGCGGAGCCAAACTATGGCGCATCGCCGGGACCGGATACTTATCCGGAACCCCAAAGAAGGCGTCCGAGGACTGGCCCTCGAAATGGTTTTACAAGGAGGATGTCCCGCTGCCGATCCTGTTGGATCGGCCTTCCGGAGTTTAGCAACGCCTCCAAGAAGCGCCTAAGCTGGCGCCATGAGCCCCCTGAGAGGAAAATGACCGGACGTCCTTTACTTGATGAGCCGAATAAGATTATCGCTCATGCGGATTGACCATGATTGGAGTCATGGCAATCTGCATTATGAGGGGAGTGCAGCCGCTCCAATATAGGGGCCACCCCATGTGGGACTTCAACGGGGAGGACGATGCCACCCGCCATGGCCGCAAAGGGCCGGGATCGGTCAGCGAACTGGTGAAGACCTCGTCCGCCATGTACAAAGGGGAAGAGGATGATTTTCTTCGCGTCAATCCACTGAGCGGGTTTTCTTCGAATAATCCTCGAAGTTGGGTAAGCAAACATCTTTGTGGCCTGTCCGATCCATGTTCCCGTGGTTAAACAACTCATTTCATGGTTTCTACGCAGGAACTGTGCTGGGCCGTGGAGAAGATACACAGCCCGCCCCCACAACCCGAGGATCCGAACGGTCCTTGGTCCGCCTCCAAGAGGACCCGGATATAAAGGTGGAGCTGATCGACGGGTGTTCCACCAACTTAGCATCGACAATGCTTTGTTGCCATTACGGCGACTACCCGAATTATTTCCGCCTCCTGTAACCGTGATCAAGTCCGGATACCATGACCCACCCGTGCTTTACTTCTAATCACCACGATTTGATGGTGTTTCACAGGGGTGCCTTCGAGGCAGGAGGCCGAGCCCGTGGCGGCTAGCCAACAAAGGCGACGCCCCAGAAAGTTAAAAAGAAGTGCGGGACGGATCGAAACTCCGCCGCAACGGTATGGCGGTCACTATATTCCCAGGATTGATTCCTCGAAGGCGATTAACGCTGGTGCTCTTTTCAGGAAAAAGAGCGCTCGCCGGACTGAGTCCGGAGAGGTTGCCAATCGAACCTCCGCCAGCCAGGCTCCAAAGCCGGGTCCAGAAGCGGAGGCGAGCACGAGGCGTGCGTCGGATGCTCCTCCAACAGAGGATGCCGACAGATTGTCCGCCACCAACTCCGAGGTGGAGAGCGCCATGAATCACAGGCGCCGCCGGACAGTTCTTCGTGACGCATGTTTCTCCCAAGAGGCCTTGAATGCCTTCAATTTTGGAGATGCGCACCTCCGTGCCGCTCAAGATGGTCTAGCCCGAGCCACGGAGCAGTATGTAAAGGACATACGGGTGAGGAAATTTGACAGTTATATATGCCAATAGCCCTCGAGACTTAAAGTAGTTAGAATAACTGATTTAAGGATCATTTGTTATGCAGGATCTTACAAAAAAGAATACCCGACTGTCCCAGGAGCTTGAAGAATGCAAGGCCCAACTTGAGGCCGCACTAACCGCTACAGGGGGAGCCACAGAGACCCCCTCTGGTAATATATGCTTCAAAAGATAAATAGTTTATGAAGTGCGGCGGGTGTGTAAATCTGACAATAATATTGCAGATGGCGCTGGACTAGATCCGGACAAGCAACAGCTCCTGCGCCAGCTAAAGGCTGGTGAGAGCGTGCTTACGAGGGTTCGGCAGGAGAAAAATAACCTCCAAGATGCCAACACCCAACTGGGTGAGGAACTAAAGGATGTTCGTGCTCAGCTTGTCCGACCAGAAGGAGAATCGACGACTTCGTCGCGGCATTTTCAGAAGTGCTTGAACGAACTTTGAAAGAGTTCGGCGAGGAAGGCGACTAACATAAACATGTATGTAGGTTTGCTCACAGGTCGTCCTTAGGAGGAGATGCCCAGTTCTTCGGGTGATCTTCTTCCCGAACTGCGTCAGCTGCACGCACAAGTTCGGCAGGTGATGAAAGGCGTCGGTCAGGCCTTGTGGCCATCTATCTCCCTGCCCGAAGGTATTGGGGAGCTGGCAGAGCGGCTTCAAGGAGCACGGCGGCGCTTCCGACTATGGAAGATATCGGCCTGCCGTCAAGGCGCCAGGAGGCTGGGCCATGGTAAAGACGCTGCACACGGTTGTTGACCCAAACCACATGGCCGAGGTCGGACTGTGGGGCTGATGGGAAGGTGATCCTGTAAGTTTAGTGTACGGCCAAGTAGAATTGGCCGCCAAGTATTCCCAGCAAGATTGTAAATTAGATAGCCTATTAGATGGCATTGAGGAGGAATACAATGAGTCGAGTTGACTATGTAATTGAATATGACATGAAAAATGTCTTCTAGCCGGATTGTAGATCGCTTGTCATAGCGGACCTTTTCGCTTCGACCTCGGGACCCAATAGTCCGGAGTGTGTCCGAATACCTCGCGGTTATATAAGAACAGGGCATGCATGGAGACAAGGCGTAGGGGTCATTATTGTTGTATCGCATAAGTGCCCAACTAGTTATGTTATATTACATGGATAGTAAGAAACATCTTCCAGGAGAATAGTTCCGTTAAGGGTTCCTTTCATTTGGGAGGCATGCCCTAAAGTGCATGTCCAAACTGCTAAGAAAGCAGAAAATCATCCGGGGCAGATGGATAAATAGTTAAAATCATCTTTCAGTTCATCGACCGAATATTCCCTTAAGAACGCTTAGCTTTCGACTTCACCGGTCCGAGGTACACATCCGGCCGACCGGCGGTAATAATCGCAGAGGTGCTCCTTTACCCCCTAGCCGAACAATCGGGAACGAGGGGTAAGCACAGAGCCAGCAACCCAGCTTGGGCAAAACTTAAGTCATATCGATGCATATAATGGTGAGTAAAAGGTACATGCGGAAGTTTGACACATGTGTTGGGCATGAAGCCCGTATAAATAAGCTTCTGTTAAAGAAGCCCCAAGGTATAATGAGCGCGGACAGCGCGTCAAGTATGTGCGAACAAAGCGCAAACGAGCCTATAAAGTCTTCAAGAAGAAGGAGGAGGAAGGAGAGAAATAAAAGACAGCAAAAATAGAAAATGTGGACGGAGGAAGGAGACGAACTTGGAGTCCGGCGCTTAGGCGTAGAATCTTCGTAGACGGGCCGTATTCCATGGGTTCGGCTCGAGTCGGTTATCCGATGCGTTTCGCAGACGGTATGCTCCGCCGGTCAGGACCTGGTCGATGATGAAGGGACCTTCCCATTTGGGCTTGAGTTTGTCATTTTCTTGTCCGGCAGCGAGAACTAGTTCGCCAACGTTGTAAGCTTTGGCCCGCATTTCCCTGCTTTGATATCTTCGAGCCTGCTATAGATAAAATGCGGAACGAGCTTTTCCCACGCCGCGCTCCTCCTCCAATGCGTCAAACTGTCCTGCCGATCGAGCTCGGCTTCTCTTTCTTCATACATGCGCACGCCGAGGTGAGTCATGAATTATGTCGCAGGCAAGACTCGCTTCGCACCGTACACCATAAAAAATGTGTGAATCCGTAGTACGATTGGCGTGATCCGCAGCCCCAGTAGTACGGAGTCGAGCCTCAACCCAAGGCGTGTTAGATTCCTTTAGGGACCGCACTAGTCTTGGTTTAATGCCGCCATGATTAGACCGTTTGCTCGCTCGACTTGGCCGTTGGTTTGAGGGTGATAGACTGAGGCGTAATCGAGCTTAATGCCCATGTTTTGCACCATAATTTTACCTCATCGGCCGTGAAGTTGGTGCCATTATCAGTGATGATACTGTGGGGACACCGTAACGGTGCACTACCCCTGATATGAAGTCTATCACCGGTCCGGATTCGGCCGTTTTAACAGGCTTGGCCTCTATCCATTTGGTGAATTTATCCACCATGACCAATAGGTATTTTAACAGGCTTGGACTCTATCCATTTGGCCTTATTAAGGTCTTTGAAATCAACACATAGGCGCCAGGATTTATCCTTCTTTGGTACCATCACCAGATTTGCTAGCCAGTCCGGATGTTTTATATCTCTGATGAATCCGCTTCCAAAAGTTTGGCTAGCTCCTCTCCTATGGCCTGTCTCTTGGGTTCGAAAAGCTACCAAGAGCCTGTTTGATCGGCTTGAATCCTTTTAGGATATTTAGGCTGTGCTCGCCACCGACGTGGGATTCTGGCATGTCCAAGGGTGCCAGGCAAAAATGTCCCAGTTTTCTCGTAGAAATTCTCGTAGTGCGGCGTCTACATCAGGGTTTAATTGGGCCCCAATGGAGGCCATCTTTGCAGGGTCCATTGGGTGGACTTGGAATTTGACTATTTCATCCGCTAGTTTAAAAGAGGTGGACTTGGATCTTTTATCAAGTATCACATCGTCCCTGTTCACCGTGGAGCGCATCGCCGTGAGTTCCTCGGCCGCTAGGGCTTCGGATAGTGCCTCGAGGGCTAGTGCGGCTGTCTTGTTTTCGCGTAGAGTGCTATGTTTGGATCACTAGCGAGAGTGATGATTCCGTTAGGTCCGGCATTTTAAGCTTCATGTACCCATAATGGGGTATAGCTTGAAAATTTGTGAATGCCTCTCGCCTAATAAAGTGTGATATCCGCTGCTGAACGGGGCCACTTGAAATGTGACCTCCTCGGACTGTAATTGTCCGCGAAATAACACTCACGTCGATGTGATTTTTCTGTGCAGCATGCTTCCCGGCTAGGGATTATTCCTCTAAAGGTTGAGCTGCTTCGCTCAATGCGGTTCCAGTCTATTTCCATTTTTCGGAGGGTTTCCTCGTAGATGAGGTTTAGTCCGCTGCCGCCATCCATGAGTACCTTAGTAAGGAGAAAGCCGTCCACTATTGGACTGAGAACCAATGCGGCTGGTGCTCGGGCTGTTCGGAATTTGGGTTCATCACTGGCATTAAAGGTAATAGCCGTGTCACTCCATGGATCTATTGTTCCTACTTGGTAGACTTCGCAAGGTTATGGAGTGTTCGTTTCGCATATTATTTGATGCGAAAGTCTCAAGACTATGAATACCGATTGGTGTTGCCGGGCTGGGATTCTCGAGGCTAGAAGCTCTTCGCCACTTTTGGCCACCTGCCGTAGTATCCAACATGCTCAAGGCTATGAGTTGGAGTGGCGCCCTCTGTGCTATGAATTTTGCAGGTCCGCTTAGCCAACCCTACAAAGACGGTTCCGCACCCTTTAGGGGTTTTTGTTTTTGATGTATAACCTGGTGCTTGGTGATGATGCACCCTTTTATTTCGGACTAGGGTTGTATTCGGGCCGGATTATCCCAAAATTTACTTTCAGTTTTCCAAGCACTTCCATCGCACAAGATTTTTTGTACTATGGTCGCCAAGTCAGCAAAGCGTAATTTATGACGACTTATGGCGCTTAGGATTCCCTTGTCCGTGCAATTATTGCAGAAGATTGGTATTAGGCCCTCCTCTCAGCAGTCCTTTATCATGTCCATAACCAGGAGGAATCTGGCCCAGTAATGATGTACTGTTTCAGCGGGCTCTTGCCGAATTCGGGATAGATCGCTAATGTTTGGGTGGGCGTGGAACTAGATCCGGAACCCCGTTCAAATTAAGACTCGGGGGCCGAGAAGTTTCCGAACTTGGAAGTTTGGATTTTTGAATGCTATCCAATTAATCCAACCCGCCGCCTGACTTTAAGTTTAGGGCTTGATCGACATCCGCCCTCTGCGGGAACCGCATGGAGGGATCGAACCGGACATCGCTAGTCCTTAAGATAGAAGAAGAATCGCAGTATTGCTCCTCTATCACAGCAACATGATGGGTAGCCCGGGAGAGTTGATCTCTCTCGATCGGTTTTAGGCCTGATCCGGTCGTAGTCTCGTGGCGACTCCTGTGGCGGCGATGCGATCCAAGAGCTCGTTACAGAGGAGAGCTCGATCGATCTAACTGTTCGGCAAGTTCCGACTTATCGTGAAGATTGGTTTCGGCGACTCGAGAAGTCATCGTCGGCGTGGGTTTAACCGGGCGGTCATAAGAAACCACCTAGTCAAGAGTCCACCAAGGCCAAGGCTCCTTTGGCGATAGTATCGCCTTTAAAGACGGGATGAGGCATCCTTCCCGACGGCGACGGCACGAGGAACTCTCAATGAAAGCACCAATGTCGGTGTCAAAACCGCGGATCTCGGTAGGGGGTCCCGAATCGTGCGTCTAGGCGGATGATAACAGGAGACAAGGGACACGATGTTTTTACCCAGGTTCGGGCCTCTCGATGGAGGTAATACCCTACCCCGCTTGATTAATATTGATGATATGGGTAGTACAAGAGTAGATCTACCACGGGATCAAGGAGGCTAAACCCTAGAAGCTAGCCTATGGTATGATTGTTGTTCGCCCCACGGACTAAAACCTCCGGTTTATATAGACACCGGATAGGTTAGGGTTACACAGAGTCGGTTACAATGGTAGGAGATCTACATATCTGTATCGCCAAGCTTGCCTTCCATGCCAAGGAAAGTCCCATCCGGACACGGGACGAAGTCTTCAATCTTGTGTCTTCATAGTCCAGGAGTCCGGCCGACGGTAAGAGTTCGGCTATACGGACACCCCCTAATCCGGGACTCCCTCATATAGTCTAGGTTTTTTTTCTTATTCATGATGCTGCAGTTATTTTACTGTATATATATCCTGTCTTCGCAGTAAACCGGCCAAACCGTAAAATTACGATACATAATCGGGTCGTCATGCAAATCACCATGTATGATCCACATCATGGGCCCCGTCATCTTGGTCCGTTAACATGCCTAAATGTAAAATGGCCCACTAGTAGATTTGGGCCTTTAATAGGCCATAAAAACCGCCCTATTTTCCTGTGAAAACTCAATGGGCCTTTAGGAGGCTGAAAAGTAGGTTGGGCTCAAACGCGCCGAACAGCTCACGGCCGGCAGCAGTCGAATAGACCCCGCCCATGAATGTGCCAATCAAATCATGGGCTTATAACAGGCCAAGATTGTCTCGTCCTTGTTTGGCCCAATCAGATTATCGGCTGTGAGCAGGCCAGATGCAAACCGGGCCATAGTTAGGCCCAACTATATGACGGGCTTTTAATAGGCAGAAATTAATATAGGGCCGAAATATTAAACGGGCCCTTAACAGGCCGAAACTAATGTGAGGCCGAAATAATATCAGGTCGAATTACTAAATGGGCCTTTAGCAAGTGGGCCCAAAAGCATAGCGTTCACTTGACGGGCCGAATCTGATATGGGCCATAATTTAGCCCAAAGCCTCTTAAAGGGCCGGACCTGATCTGGGCCGTAATTTGGCCCAGAACGTGGTAGGCTTTTAACGGGCCGGATCTCATATGGGCCATTATTAGGCCCGGAACATGGCAGGTCATTAATGGACCGGATCAAATATGGGCCAGCATTTGGCCCAAAACATGGCAGCCAGTTAATGGGCCAGCCTACAAAGGTCCTCAAAATCTTGTGGGCCTACAGCTGGGCTGGCCATTAATGTCGGCGAAATCTCCTGGGCCTTTAGCTGGGTCGGCCCATTATGGTCCACAAAATTCTTGTGGGCCTTCACCTGGGCCGGCCCATTATGGCCCGCAAAATTTTGTGGGTTTTACCTGGCCGCCCATTATGGCCCGCAAAATCTTGTGGGCCTTTTAGTCGGGCCGCCCATTATGGTCCGCAAAATCTTGTGGGCCTTTAGTTGGGCTGGCCCATTTAAACTTTATGGGCCACTTTTGGGCCGGTCCACGTGCTAACATATCATAGGCGCATCTCGCCCATTGGATGAGTGACACCTGTGCCAACACGGAGCTGACACGTGTTTCCTACAGCCAATGATGATTTTACACGAGGAAAATCCCCATTGGTCCGGGCTGTTCCGTTACGGTAGCTTCAAATAGGAGCAGCTTCTTCAGGCCATGAGCGTCAACTTCCAGAAGCTCCAAGCGCTCCACCGTGCCCGCCTGGACAAGGCAAAATCCAAGATGGCTGCGGCGGAGAAGGTGGAGGCGAGCGCCTCGTCGTCAAACACCTCCCCCTCGGTTGGCGCCCTGGTGCTCGCCGTTCCTGGGAGGTGGACGAACAGGTCGTCGCCCACCTTCAAGTACATGCCTGAGCCAGAGGCAGCAGAGGAGGAAGGTTGGTCATCAACCACCCCCTCCTCGGCAGCGGCCTTGCCGGCCTCCCCGGCAGGCCCCTTGCCGGCCTCCTCGGCAGCAGCCTTGCCAACCTCCTTGGCAGGCCCCTTGGCGGCATCCTCAGCGGTGGTCTTGGCGGCCTCCTCGGCGGCGATCTTATCGGCCTCGGCCTCGGTGTCCCTGGCGACCTCCTCGATCACGGTGTCAATATCCTCTCGGTCCACCGAGAAAGGGTCTGGATACCAAGAAGGGGAATGAGTTGGGGCCAAGATCAAGGTTCAAAAAGAAGAAGAAAGAAAACAGGGACGGGAAGGAAACAACTTACCCACACCGGGCTAGGAAGAAGTGGCACCCTCCCCGTCAGCATTCGTTGCCGGGGCAAAACCACCGGCACCCAAGCTCGGCCCCTCCTCCATATGCATGGGCTCGGTGGTGGATACCCTTTCTAGGGACGCCCCTCTGGGCAGCGTAGTCGAGGGGGGCGGCGTGTTGAGAGTGGCCCTCGGCGGCTCTTCCTGCTGCCGTTCTCCTCCTGCGAACCCGACAAGGTCAGCATCGAGGATTCACACCACAATGTTCATCAGTGAAGGAGTGAGTGATGAACTCACGCTGGGGGCTGAAGCGGGGGCTGCGTCGGGGGCTGCTGTCTGGGCTGCTCTCCACCAACACCAGCGTACGCGAAGTACCTGTCAGGGGCTTGTCGCCCGTCGAGGCCTTGGCCCTCTTCGCCACCCTCTGGGCTAGCGTCTCCGCGTCCCTGGCAAGACAACATCAAATCAAATGAGGATAATGCATGTGTAAGGTCAGGAGATGGCGGGGGCGAAATACTCACTCGTTCTCCACCTCCCCCTCCACTGGATTCCTCTACCTCTTCAGGATAAAAGATCCAAGGTCGAATTCGGCCTCCAGGGTGTTGTCCGAGTGGAGAGGGAGAAGGGGATGGGGTCTGGCGCTGCTTGGATGAGGAAGAGGCAGTCGCTGTCTTCTTCGCCCCGCGGCCTTCACTGCCTTCTTCGCTGCCGCGGCCTTTGTCGGTGTCAAAACCGGCGGATCTCGGGTAGGGGTCCCGAACTGTGCGTCTAGGCGGATGGTAACAGGAGACAAGGGACACGATGTTTTACCCAGGTTCGGGCCCTCTTGATGGAGGTAAAACCCTACGTCCTGCTCGATTGATATTGATATTGTGGATGTTTACAAGAGTGGATCTACCACGAGATCAAGGAGGCTAAACCCTAGAAGCTAGCCTATGGTATGATTGTCGTGGTTGTTGTTCTGTCCTACGGACTAGAGCCATCCGTTTATATAGACATCGGAGAGGGCTAGGGTTACATAGAGTCGGTTACAATGGTAGGAGATCTACATATCCAGACGCCAAGCTTGCCTTCCACGCCAAGGAAAGTCCCATCCGGACAAGGGCTAAGTCTTCAATCTTGTATCTTCATAGTCTTGGAGTCCGGTCGATGATGATAGTCCGCCAATGATAGTTCGGCCGATGATGGTAGTCCGCTATCCGGACACCCCTAATCCAGACTCCTCAAGAGCTCCCTGAACCAGGCTTCAATGACGATAAGTCCGCGCCAGATATTGCTTGGCATTGCAAGGCGGGTTCCTCCTCAATGATAGAAGATTGTGAACACCAGATAGTGTCCGCTCGCAAAATAAATTCCACATTCCACCGTAGAGAGAATAATATATACACAAGTTCAATCTCTCGACGCTTTTTGTAGCATGACGCCACACCACTACCAAGCCATTACTTGAATTGTTTTTACTTTACCACCTCAGCGCATTTGAAGGGCGCTTCTTTGGCACGCCTTGTCGGCAGAGATCGTGTTTCCTTAATCCGGGATTCTCATTAATACGGTCGTGGGTAACCCAACCGCGCCTGCTCGCCATGCCCCTCTATCGGGAAGGCGAGTCCCAAACGGTCACGGAGACGGCTCTTGGTATTCTCCCTCTTTATAACGGGACCAAGGCTCGTTTCTTTTCTTCAATCCTCCATCCAATCCTCTCCCCGCTCCAAGTTTCAGCACCTAGAGCTCCATATTCGAGCGCTTTGGACTTTCAACGATGTCCGGTTCCGACCTCCAGGGCCGGTGGATGCCCTCCTCCGTCACGGAGGAGGACATGCTAAAGCTGCGGGAGGCCAAGTACCTGGCTTATGAGATTTCACACAGGTTGCCCGCCAAGGGCAGGCCATCACCACCCCCGAGCCCGGCGAGTATGTCGCTTTTCAGATCCCACCTCCGCCGGGTTTAGGCTTCCCGATGGATCCTTTTGTGAGAGGGCTTATGTTTTACTATGGGTTGGAATTCCACGATTTGGCTCCGAGTCCATCCTCCATATCTCCGCATTTATTGTCGCTCATGAAGCCTTCCACGCGCCACCCCTCACTTCGGCCTGTGGTCAAGACCTTCAATGTGGCGCCAAGATGATCGGGGCGTCAAGCGGAGTGTGGCGGGCGCCATAAGTAAGAGGGCCGATGCCCGTGGCCCGCTGGCTCCTTCCAAGAGGAGCTCGCCCGTGGCAGCAAGAGTGGTTCTATATTACCGCTCCGAGGGGCCGCAGCAAAAGCCGCCCTTATTCCGCCGGGACCTCCACGACGGTTGATGTTGTGGGTCAACCAGGGCTCAATTGGGGCCGTCAAAGGACGTGCCCTCTACCGAGGGTCGGATTCAGATCTCCTAACAAGGGAGATCGATATGGTGGTGGTGATGCAGGTTTTGCTGATGAAACGCCCTCGATGCGGCTATATCTCCCACGTGTCGAAGCACGACTTAGAGGCATAACCGCATTGAAAGCAATGTCGCAAGTAAGGTAATCTTCACACAACCCATGTAATACATAAGGGAAAGAGATACATAGTTGGCTTACAATCGCCACTTCACACAATACATGAGTAAAGCATTACATCATACAGATACAATCAAGGTCCGACTACGGAACCAAAATAAAAGAAGACTACCCCAAATGCTACATGATCCCCGATCGTCCCAACTGGCTCCACTACCGATCAACTCAAACGAAACAACACAATGAACAAGATCTTCATCGAGCTCCTCCTTGAGCTCGGATGCGCCACCTGCACGGTTTCATCGGCACTGCAAACTGGTTTTGAAGTATCTGTGAGTCACTGGGACTCAGCAATCTCACACCCGCGAGATCAAGACTATTTAAGCTTATGGGTAAGAGAAGGTAGTGAGGTGGAGCTGCAAGAAGCGACTAGCATATATGGTGGCTAACATACGCAAAATGAGAGCGAGAAGAGAAGGCAAAGCACGGTCGAACAACTATGATCAAGAAGTGATCCTAGAACAACCCACGCCAAGCATAACTCCAACACCGTGTTCACTTCCCTGACTCCGCCGAGAAGAGACCATCACGGTTACACACGCGTTGGTGTATTTTAATTAAGCTCAACTTCGGTTTTCTACAACCGACATTAACAAATTCCCATCTGCCTCATAACCGCGGGTCACGGCTTTCGAAAGATAATACCCTCACGGTGTCCCAACTTAGCCCATGATAAGCTCGCGATCAACGAAGGATATTCCTTCTCCCGAAGACCCGATCAGCCTCGGAATCCGGCTACAAGACATTTCGACAAGAATAAAACAAGACCAGCAAAGCCACCCGGATGTGCCGACAAATCCTGATAGGAGCTGCACATATCTCGGTCTCGAGGCACACCGGATGAGCCAGACGTCCGGTTGGCATAGACCCTGATTGCCCGGGGCGCCGGACATCGCTATTTGGGCCAGCACTCAAGGAGCACCGTCCGGGGTTAAAATAAAGATGACCCTTGAGTCTGCAGAACCCAAGGAAAAAAGGCTTAGGTGGCAAATGGTAAAACCAAGGTTGGGCCTTTTTGGAGGAGTCTTATTCAAAGCGAACTGTCAAGGGGTCCCATAAATCACCCAACGCGTTAGGGACGCAAAATCCGGGAACATAATACCGATATGACGGAAACTAGGGTGGCAAGAGTGGAACTAAACACCTGCATAAGGCCGAGCCTTCCACCCTTTACCAAGTATATAGATGCATTAATTAAAGAAGATATATTGTGATATCCCAACAAGTAAACATGTTCCAACAAGGAACAACATCTCCATGTTCCAACAAGGAACAAACTTCATCTTCACACCGCAACTAACAACGCTATAAGAGGGGCTGAGCAAAGCGGTAACATAGCCAAACAACGGTTTGCTAGGAAAGGATGGTTAGGGGCTTGACATGGCAATGTGGGAGGCATGATAAGCAAGTGATAGGCATCGTAGCATAGGCATAGCAAAAGAGCGAGCATCTAGCAAGCAAAGATAGAAGTGATTTCGAGGGTATGGTCATCTTGCCTGAAATCTCGCAAGGAAGAAGAACGAGTCCATGAAGAAGACAAACGGACGTAGTCGAACGAATCCTCACAACTCCGGAACGAAACCGAAGCTAACGAGAGAAGCAACCCAGAAAGAAACAAACAACATAGTAAACAACCATCACATAAACATGGCATGATGCACAACCAAGTATGATGCATATCCGATTTAAATAGCATGGCATGGCAATATGCACAAACAAAACTACAAGTTAAATGGAGCCCAATATGCAACGAGTTGCACATTGACGAAACACCATATCAATTATTTAGTTCACTCCCGATTAGGAACACAACAATATTACATGTTGTCATAAACATGGCAAGAGGTGAAACATAATGAAAACTACCTATCCGGGCAAGTTTAAATGAGGCCGGAAACAACAAACAACAATTCCGGTAAATCCTCATGTCATTTAGCAATTTAATGCAAACACAATTTTAAACATTTTAAATGTTGTTATCATGATGCGGATGACATATACAAGTTCATGCAATTTTTATGAAAATGTTGACAAGAGCATGATACGAGGCATTTGGTCACCATGGCGGAACGAAACGGGTGCCACGGCAACGAAACCAAAAATGATGCCACGGCAGCATATCGGTTCCAGTAGCTCACGGAGATACCGGTGCAAAAGAAGTGGGCGTGAGCGTGTCATGCAAGGATGGTGGGGTGCTCCCGGATTCCGGGTTCCCACGGGACGGTGGCATGGCAAACGAGGAGGAACGCGCAAGGAACAACTCGGACATGGTGCAACACGGGCATCTCATACAACATGCATTTGGTCCACGGCGGTCGTCTCGGGGTTATACCTTCAAAGCGTGCATTTTCGGGGCGGAACGAGTTCGCCGAAGGAAGTAGTGGTACTCGAGTCGTAGGGGAAGTAGTTGTTCTCGCGACGGTAGTGGAAGTAGACGTTCACGGGTCATCGTGGGAAGTAGTTGTTCACGTTCGTTTCAGAGAGGTACTTGACGAATCCAACGACTTCACGGCGACGGTAGTGGTACACGTTATCTTGTGGAACTTCACGGTTCGTTGTGTAGTCGTACACGGGTCCTTGCTGAAGATGGTCACACACGCACGTAGATGAACCATTCATCGACCTCCTGGTACTTGGCGAAAATCTCGAAGATGGCCTTGGCGTATCCATGTACTTGGCAGTCTCTGTCTTCACGGAGATGCAACAGAAACGACGGCGATCAAGTGCAGTGAGACCCCGGGTCTACCGAGGCTTGGAATGAACCAAACGAAGCAGCAGGGTCTTGGTGGGAAGCGAGGGAAGGAGCAGGGACGGGGAGGTCGCTGCAGCAGCTTGTCGGGGCAGCGGGAGGAGGCGCTCGGGAGCCGAAGACGGTGGTCGGGCCTGGCGGCAGAGGCAGGGGCACACCCAGGCGACGGGGATGGAAAGCGCCGGTGGAGGCAGCAAGCCCGCGAGGGGACCGGGCGCAGGGAGCTCCACTCCCTAGCTCGATGCGGAGGAGGCGACGGCGCGGGCCTGCGGGGCTCCGGCGGGAGTCGGTAGGGACGCACGAGGCGGTGATGAAGATGAGGTCGCAGGGAGTGCTGTTGGAGGTGGATGCAGAGGGTCGCCGGGCGACGGAAGACGACGGATGCGGGCGAGGTGCTCGAGGCTCCTCTCCTTGAGCTTCAGGCGGCTGTGGACGCGACTGGGGCTCTGCGCCTGCAGGCGGAGGCTGTGGCGCTGGCGGTCGAGGAGCGAGGGGGAGGAGGCCGCAGGGCAGCGCAAAGATAGAAGTCGTGCTCGAGAGGAGGGGATCGGGCGAGGAGCAGGAGGGAGAGATGGGATCGAGCGAGGAGAGGGAGAGGGGATCGAGGGATGGGTCTGGCGGCGCGCACGGGAATGAGAGGGAGAGATGGGAATCGAGGGAGAGATGCGCGGGGGCTGGATCGGTTGGGGCTAGGGTTAGAGCAGCGGTTCTTGGCTGGGCCTTGGGCCTAGGGAGACTGGGCCGGCCTGTTGGGGAGGAGAATGGCAAGGGAACTGCGCTAGGCTCTCTTCTCCCTCTCTCTTCAAAACTCTTCCAAAAACAGAAAAGCAAAGAAAGAAAGGAAGAGAAAAGAAATGAGTGGACAAGAATTAGGGCATGAGGGTAATTTCCCGGACTCGCAAAAATATGCTCGTTCCAAGAAAAATAGAAAGGCCACGATTGAAAGATTTAAATTCAAATTCATTTGATTTTAATTCAAATGATTTGAATGGAAGTGAGGGTTTGGGAAGGTCCAAAAATATTCGGATTTTTGGTGGAGCTCCGAAAAATGATGAAAGAAATTATGGACAAGGTTGGAGACCAAGAATTAAGACAACAAAGGCATTAGGATATTTTGTAAGTGTGTTTGCGGTAAATCCAAATAATTGGAATATTTACTATAGCTCTCTAAATATCAAGAGGATATGTTTTAAAGAGAATCACCATGTGAATTCCCTCGATTTAAATGGATCAAAGATCCATGCAAATTATTTAGTTGAGGTTGAGATGCAAAGGTTAATGACATGATGGCATGATGACATGATGCAATGCAATAATAAAAGGGCAGGCACAAATGAAACACACGGCAAAACCCGGAATATATGGAAGTCTTCTGGATCGTCGGTCTTGGGGTGTTACAGCTGATTAGGCGTCTCCTGCCCTGCAAACGCCGCCCTCTCCGGCTATGGGAGTTCAATCCGGAGGGCCCACGGATTCTTCAACACTTCATGGGTATGACACCCCTGGAGATGTACAAATTATTCTTCGGATCGCAAGAGGTGCATCCGGAATTGACCGAGGATGCTGGCCTAAGTTGCAATCGCCCGGATACTCAAGTAAGTAGTTCCGAGTCCGGACATACTGTTTGTTTGCCTTTCGATGATCCGCTTTATGACCAACTTCCTTCTACACAGGAGTGGATAGCGGAAGCAAAATTGATACGGTGTCCGGCCCCCCTCCCCGAGACCGCGCCGGATCCCGTGCTGGTCCGGATGCTTGAGGTTGCGCCTTCAGAGGGAGGCGAAGGGGAAAGCAGGAAAGCTACTGCCTCGCCTAAGGAGGCTCTTGAAAGGGGGGATCGAGAATCCCTCCCTCCAAGGGGAGAAGAGGACTGCCTCCGAGGACCGGGGCAAAGCCCTAAACGGGGAAGAAATCTTCGCGGAGGTCCTGCGTCGGGAGGCCCGGCCGCACAATCTCCATTAATGAGTCAGCCTCCAACGAGCCGTAAGTAGAAAGAAAGGAGTTTTATAATAAGGGACATCCCTACTTGTGCTTCGAGGATAACTAAAGTTTTACCTAGTAGTTCGGATCCCGCCCTTCGCAAATGAGCTCGTCTTCGGGGACCTTCGTCCGGAGATGATAGAGAGCGAGACGCCCGTCCGGGCGCCGTCGGATAGGGCGGACGAGCCTGAAGTGTCGCCACGGAGGGAGCCCGGGTTTGGCAAAGCCGGATAGTTCGGCGCCAACGGTGTATGGTGAAGGATCTGCTTGAGAAGGCGTCTATCTCGGAAGATCAGCACGCATTGATGAGCATGGTGATTGAAAGGATTTAAATCCGCCAAGGCGGGTTACACGATGCCGTCGAGTTTGTTGGCGGGGTTTGAGGTACGTAAAATGACACACCTTTTAACAGTTTTGCATATAGAATGCGCCCTGTATAGATAGTAGCCCCTGAGACTCGGTAGGTTGTCGAAATCGACAGCGTGCCGAGGATCAAAATCGCAGGTTTAAATTCCCGTCGTGTCGATGCAGGTGGCGGGTCGTCCGGGGGCCAGCCGTACTGATGGAGTTGCTGAACTAAAGAGGCAACTCGATGCTGCGGATGCGGACATCACGCTGGTCAACAGGCGACTTGATGAGTCGCAAGGTAAGTGTTACCGCGCGGTCACTAGGTAAGGGGCGAAGCCATCTCCTTACAACATGTGCGTGAAATGCGAGATAGTGCGCTGCCGTGGAGAGCCTTGGGCGAACTTGCTCAAGCCAAGGAGCAGGCCGAAGGAGTAATGCTGGCGACCTCGAGGGCGGCCGAGGAGTTAGCGGCGAAAAGGGTCGCACTTGCGGAGCGAGTAGGGAAGAGATGGCCGAAATGGCCATGAAGTTAAAAGATGCTACCGACCGCAATGAGGCTCTTGGGAAGGAGCGCCTAGCGGGGCAAGAAGACCTGCGGAAGGCCACCGCCGAAGCCAAGAATGCCCGCTCTGCAATGCGGGCTATAAAGGAAGAGCTGCGCCAGGCCGGAGATATTGTGGCTGGCAAGCCTTTTCTGCTGCGCCGAAGGTTTACGGATCCAAAATATGCTCAGCTGGGCCAACTGTGGGGTTCAGAGGACCCTTATATGGACTTAGCAGCGAGTGTGGCGGATGCCGTTGTGCATTTTCGAAGCCAGAAGGATCACAAGACGGAAGAGCTGTTTTGGTCTCAATTCCATAGTCCGGAGCGTTCACTTCCGCTAACCGACCGTTTGGCCGAGTGGGCTGAGCTAAATAGGTTGTCCGGGCTTGCTATGACGGATATAGTGACCCATATCCGGCCGGATAGGCCTCAGCCGAAGAGTTATTTTGGCTTATTGCAGCAATTTCTTGGGGCGGTGCCGCATATCAAGGTGATGAAGCGGTCGGCCTGCATAGAGGGTGCGCGGATGGCGCTCGCCCGTGTGAAGACATAATGGACAGAGATGGATGCCATCGCTGTTGCGACCCCGGGTTCGGATGATAACCGGTTACCCGCTGAGCACTATTTTGGCGAAGTGTTGCGTGGTGCTCGTGTAATAGAGTCGCAGTGCTCAAAAAATGTTACGTTTGAATGAACGTTTATATGATGTAAAACGATATTTATGATGTAAGCGCCTTTTATACTTGTGCGTTCAAGTAATAGAATATCTCCTCTGCGGCCGTTCATGTATACGTGTGTATAACCTGAAAGATGGCAGTCATCGGCTTCAGCCCCCACGCACAAGGTGCGGGGGTGTTCGCAAAAAATAGCACGTTTTCACACTTAATCCGACGTCTCGGTCCTGTAAAGGAGGTGGTAGCATAGCAAACGAGGCAACCGGACTATAATGCTTTATCACTTTCACTTAGCCATGGAGTTCGAGGGTGGGCTACGACATAGCCCTCGGGGCACCCGCCGCCGAATTTGGGGCGCCAGATGTGGCTGGCCGGGAAATGGCCCTTCGTCAAAGCGGAGGAATCCTAAACATTCCCATAATCGATCGAGTGGTTGACCAGTCTCTCGCTGTATCATGACGATCAGTTTTCGGCTTTCTCATCTGCGGTGCTCGCCCAACGAACTGGGGCACAATCGCAGAGTTCTCCCGAGCAGCGTTAGCCGATGATACGGAACATAAGGCAGCAAAACACGAGAGCCGGGCAAACCCAACATTTGACCAAAGACATGATTCGAGCTGATGCATATAAGGCCTAACTCGAGACGCCGAACACTCCCGAAGGTGTTCGGTCTTTATAATAGCGGCAAAACAAAGCCCTAAGACCCTTGTATCCAGTGCAGGCAGGTTCTTACGGCGCGGCCGATGCCAAAACGCCAGATCTCCACTCTGGTTATAATGATAAACCAGGGATTATAGCAACAAGAGACAGAAGAAAGGTTTACGAGGGTCTTAGTCTGAAAATAGTCCTTGCAACGGGTCCCTACTACACGTATGCTTTGTGTCTCCCGCAGCCGTATCTTGGGACGGGTGTGCACGCTGTTCATCTCAGTAAAAGAGAGGAACTTGGTTGGAAAAGAAATCGTGCGAGAAAGTGCGTAAAAATTGAAATATAGATTAAGAAAGTTGAGCCTATGCTAGCTCATTATGGCTTATATGTGCAAACCCTTGTGAAGGGATGTGCGGCTAGGTAGCCCTAGCTTATTTATTCCGGACTCGCCCAGCCGTGTCCGGGGTCTCAGGCGACCTTTTAATGAAATGATGCCACGTGTACCGGGCATTTTAAGCGTAAGAGACGCGTAATGTGATATTGCATTGAAGCGGACGAAAGCTTCCCGTCCCAGTGATGCTTGATAGCTACTTTTAAATGGGGCGACATGAAAGGTTAGCTTTTCTCGTCGGAAGTTGTCAGGTGACCCAAACACAACTTCTTAGTAATAATGAAACTGTGCACCTGGCGTAAGGGCCTGGCGCCACTCCTTTGAAGGAAGTGTGGCTATGCCGAATTGCAGTATGGTCTATCCCAACTTGTGGATTGTGTCCGGATGTAGCAGGTTTAAGTCACTGCCGCCGTCCACCAAAACCTGCGTGAAATGCACTCCGTCTGTTATGGGATCCAATATCAGGGCAGTCTATCCTGCGTTCCGGATACTTCTGGACTAATCCAGATGGTCGGAATGAATTGGTTTTGATATCCAATCTCGGTGTTCCACTGAGGTGGACCGTGCGACACTTGTCTTAGCGAGTGCCGTGTTGGTTTTCCGTACTATCACGTGAAGCTAGTTTACTGTTTTGACTTCTTGTGGGAAAGTCTTTTGACTTCCGGTGCTCTACTGGTGGGGTTCGTCATCGTCCTCGCTTGGCGCATCTAGCCCCTTGTGTCCGGCGTTGAGTCTGCCGGACTGTTTGGAAACCCAACAATTTTGGTTGGTATGGTTTGCAGGCCTTCCGGAGGTACTGTGGATTTGACATATCCGATCTAAAATTTTGTTTAAATTTGATAGCTCGTCTCTGTTGTCCTTAAGAGGCCGTGTTTTATTGTTTGGCCGCGAGCTTCTGAATCCGGCGTTGACCGCCGTGCCCTTTGGGCTTTTTTCTTTATTCCGACGCTGATCTTTCCTGCGCCGTGACTTTCCGTTTCCATCTCTGATCTCGGATGTACTCGGGTCGCTGGTGCTGCATCTTGCTAGCCAGCTGTCTTCTCCTGCGCAAAAGCGCATCATGAGGCTTGTTATCGCGGCCATTGTTCTTGGCTTCTCTTGGCCGAGGTGTCTGGCGAGCCATTCGTCTCGGACGTTGTGTTTAAAAGCTGCTAAGGCTTCCGTGTCCGGACAGTCGACTATTTGGTTCTTTTTGATAAGGAACCTATTCCAAAATTTGCGCGCTGACTCTCCGGGCTGTTGGGTTATATGACTCAAATCGTCTGCATCTGGAGGGCGGACATAGGTCCCTTGAAAATTTGCTCTAAACGCGTCCTCAAGCTCTTCCCAACTTCCAACTGTGTTTTCTGGGAGGCTTTTGAGCCAGTGCCGAGCTGGCCCTTTGAGCTTGAGGGGTAGGTATTTTATGGCGTGGAGATCATCTCCTCTAGCCATGTGTATGTGTAGTATGTAATCTTCTATCCGACTCTGGGTCATTGTGCGTCGTATGCCTCTATGTTCATGGGTTTGAACCCTGCTGAAATTCATGATCCAACACCTCATCGGTAAAACATAGCAGGTGTCGGGCGCCCAGTATTTGGGTGTGCCGCTGTCTTGAACACTTGTTGTGTTGTGTTACTTCACAGGGCCCTCTTTTTGGCCCGTAGATGGACCTAGTAGGTCCGTCCATTTTCGAGAATATAATTCGGCTTGTGCGCGGCCCCGCTTGTCGCTTTTGGCCTGTCATCTGGCCGTCTATCCGGCCACGTGGCCTCTTTATTTTTTGACTGTGAAGGCTCTATGGCTTCCTCGTCAAATTCTGGCAGCAACTTGCGCTTCGGGTAGCTCTTAGTTTGATGGCCATTGCCATATTTGTCTGCAGTCTTGAATACTTTGTTCCACTTCATTCTGAGCGTGTCATCTGCTGTTTTGAGCTTCCGTTTCGCCTTCTTCAAACTTCTTGCAGTGGCGACGAGTCTTTTGTGTATGTTCTTATGCTCCGGTGTTGTGTCCGGACTGTTGATTGCTCCGTGAAGGGGTTGATTATCCGGCTCGTCCTGTTCGTCGTCCGCTGGTTTGCCCTGCTCTATCGCTGGGTCGTTAGGAAGGCTGCTTTGGTCGAGGAGGGACTTAGGGCGGCGTCTACGTCGCCGTTTTGGTTGTTTATCGGCGGGATTATCCTCTGCCGCGTCCCGTTGTTCCTCGTTATTGCTTCCCTTTGGGGTGTCCACCATGTATATGTCGTATGACGAGGTGGTCTTCGGTGTCTGTAGGCGCTGGTTCTTAGTAATCTCCGACATCGTCGTCCATACCGTCGATGTCTTGAGTCGTAGTCGAAATCGTCGGTTAAATCGCCGACGGTGGCTACAAAGTGGGTGGTGGGTGGGCTCTGAATTTTTTCGTCGTCTGCGTCCCAACCATCGACCGTAGTTCGCCAGGGCTCTCCGGATAGCGAGAGATGCTTGATGAATTCTGATGTCGCGAAGGGCGAGTGGTGGAAGATGTCCGCAGCGGTGAATTCCATGATCGGCGCCAATCGGATTCGTGGCAGGGCGCAGGAGGTTCGAGTCCGGCAGGAGTCCGCACCTCGAGTCATGAGCTTTATGCGGGACAAGGTAAGTGTTCGCTCCATCGCCGTAGAAGTTGCAGCCCTCGGCGGTGTCCAGCCATCCGTCCTCGATCCGAGCGATCGGCTCCGGACTATGAGTCGGGCGGATTCGTGCAGCGACCTCAAGGTGCTGTCCGTGGCGAGTTAGGTCATGCCCATCGTCTGGCACGCTCGGCTGTGGCTCAGATCCATCGAAGATCAAGTCCCGCGGATATCGGCCGTGAAGTTTAGGCTTCAAACCTGACTGACGGCCGGGGCATAGCTCTCGATCTGATCCAGATGGCCAAGGAGTTGGCCCGCATCGCGGCCGCCCGAATCGAAGATCTGTCCGGGAGAAAAGTCTCACCCGGGACTGCGTCGTTGTTGATTGAAGAGGCCATCAAGCCTATCGGTGACGCATACGGAGGAACTCTCAATGAAAGCACCAATGTCGGTGTCAAAACCGCAGATCTCGAGTAGGGGGTCCCGAACTGTGCGTCTAAGCGGATGGTAACAGGAGACAAGGGACACGATGTTTTACCCAGGTTCGGGCCCTCTTGATGGAGGTAAAACCCTACGTCCTGCTCGATTGATATTGATATTGTGGATGTTTACAAGAGTGGGTCTACCACGAGATCAAGGAGGCTAAACCCTAGAAGCTAGCCTATGGTATGATTGTCAGGGTTGTTGTTATGTCCTACGGACTAGAGCCATCCGGTTTATATAGACACCGGAGAGGGCTAGGGTTACATAGAGTCGGTTACAATGGTAGGAGATCTACATATCCGTATGGCCAAGCTTGCCTTCCACGCCAAGGAAAGTCCCATCCGGACACGGGGCGAAGTCTTCAATCTTGTATCTTCATAGTCTTGGAGTCTGGTCGATGATGATAGTCCGGCCAATGATAGTTCGGCTGATGATGGTAGTCCGGCTATCCGGACACACCCTAATCCAGGACTCCCTCAGCCTTCATCGCCCTCGTTTGGCGCACGAGCTGCTCCTGAGCCAGTTGCCGCTGAGCGGTCCTGCCGGGCTAGACCGGCTCACAGGAGCTGGCCCACCGCCGAACGCGTTTCTTCCCCACAGACGGAGGGTCGTCCGCTTCGGCTTCCTTTTCGGGCGACTCGTCACCTGCGTCTTCAATAAGGGGGGCCCAGGCGCCGGCGCCGCTGGCCTCCCCGGCAGACTCCGCCCACTGGGCGAGCTCCTTCTCCTCCGCGGCCGCGTCGGCCTCGTCCTCCATGGTGCCGGTGTTGCGGGCCTCCTTGTCAAGCGCTTCCTCCATCGCCCTGGCGGTGATGTAGTCCAGCTCCTCCTTGGTGGTGTCGCGGATGAGCTCTGGCTCATCACGGACATAGCTCTCCGACAAGTTGTCGAAGAACTCCTGCACCTTCTCTGTTGGCGGCTCGACCCAGGCCGGGTCGAGGCCGTGCGCGTTGAAATCCGGCATCATGGCAATGGTAGCGGACCGGCGAGAGTTGTTGCTCAACGGGACCACTCCCGCCGGCAACCCAAATAGGGGCCCCTTGACGTCCTTGCCAGACTTCGCGGCCCTGCCGATCCTTTCAGCCCAGCCGTCGTCGCCCACATTGAGCTGGAAGAGCCTCTTGCAACAATGGGCATGCCCCATCACCATGAAGTTATGCTTCAGGCTAGGGCGGAGCCTCATGACGTCAGTCGCATTCCTGAAGTCCCAGGCCGGCCTCCCCTTGTTGTGCAGCGGGGTGATTCAGCGACGGATGAAATTTGCCCCAATCATCTCGAGGGTGAGCCCGGCCGTGGTGAGGCGATGGATCCTGGTGGTGACGACCGAGAGCTTCTTGTCGTTGGCATCAAGGTCGCTCCAGTCCCTGCGACAGGTCGGCGGGCTCTGACGAACTCGACAGAACTCCTGTGGATCCTCCTCCTTAATATAGAGTCACCTGCCCTGCCACTCGTCCCACCTCTACTTCTGGGCACCCTCCGGGTACGTTCCCTTCTCCTAGGTCCTCGGGATCCAGGTGACGCACCCGGAAATGGCGTCCCCTGGCTAGATGCAAGGATAGAAGTAGTGGTGAAAGAGTGTCGTGCTGATGAGTACTCCGGCAAAACCCTCGCAGAGATGGGCGAAGAGGGCCATGCATGCCACGACATTCGGCATAAAGTCGAGGAGGTGAAAGCCGTAGGTGTGCATGATATCATTGAAGAAATCAGAGAAAGGGGGGCAGAGCCCGCAAGAAAAGTAATCGACGAAGACGGGATACGGATTTGGGCCGGCCTTGGCAAAATCGACAGGGATGATGTGTGTGGCAAGGTGCCCCATCATCTCCCTCCCCCACAGGGGCTTGAAGTAATCCCTGAGGTGGAACGTGTCGACCATCGACGGGAAGTAGGTGTGCTGCCTCCGAAGCACCGCCAGCTCGCTCTCCGGCACCTCCTTCTCCCCGGCGTCCTTGGCCGCTCCCTTGCCATTGCCGGTTTTGGGTGCCATGGCGGCTGGAAGAGGGCAAGAATCAAGAGCAATGGGGGCGCAGCGGCGGCGAGCAGAGGTGAGAGCTTTGAATCTTTCGCCTGAGGAAGAAGAGAGGAACGGCGGTTCCGAGATTGGAAAAGGCGCAGAGGGTAAATGAGCAGCGCGCCTATGGTTTTTCCTTTTTAATAGGGAAGGCGCGGGCTGCCTCTTTACCACGACGTGACGCACGCGTGCAGGAACTGCCCCATGCATGACCCCCACGTCGCGCATTCAATGCGGGTCGTGGGGAAGCGCAACGAGCGAGGGAGTTACTACAGTAAAAACTCTGCCTCGCGTGCCCGCGCACCGATCTGGGCCTGGCCCAATAACGCCCCGTGCTTATATGTGGCCCAGGCCAGGGGGGCTCCTATTGGTGTACAAAAGTAGGGGTCCTTTTTGCACCCCTTTACTTGTGCGCGGGTAGTCACAGCCACGCACCTGCAGCCGCGCTTGGCGGGGCAGAATAGGAAGCCAAGACACAAGACCACCAGAGCCATGCTCAAGACCAGAAGCATGAAGAGCTGAGGGGCGAGGTGACCTTGTCGGGGCGGCCTTCACGGCCCCGGCAAGAGCCTTGCCGGGGCAACTTGCCCAACACCAGCGGAGTTGCCACCCTTGAGCCTGAGAGTTCCGACGTCATCAACCACATTGGAACCAAGGCCCGGGAGGCGCCTCCATGGTGGCATGCAGATCTTTGTGAAGAAGAACATACAATGCTAGATGAGGACCAGAAGACGGAGACCCCCGGCAAGATCTTTGCCGGACACCTACGAGACCCTTCCGGGGACATCTGCGGGGCTGCAGCCAGGCCCCCACCTGCCAAGGCTCCATCGTCGTTCCAACACAGCAATCAACCCGCCAAAAAGGCAAGCGCTTGCGCGGCGACATGCAGCATCCAGGCCAACTCAGCAAGCACCTACGTGGTGGCATGCAGATCTTTGTGAAGACTCTGCCACCGCACCAACTCAGCAGCCAGCCAGCCAGCATGGCGCTGCGCGCCTAGTCAGCCTGGACGCGCGTCAGAGCAAGGTGAAGCGGCGACGGACGTGACGGGCTCTGTTACCGCCCCCGATAAAGCAAGAGGACACCTAAGTAGCGTATTTAATGCATTTTTTCCTGTGATGTCAAGCGATAAACTCGACTATTGTACAACTTTCCACCTCATGTGTGCCATTGTGGCAGCCCCTTTTGACTATAAAAGGAGGCACGCGGCGTACAGAGAGAGGATTCAGACTTTTTGGACCTGGCGCGCTTTGTAGCTAGTCCAACAACACCAGATAAACACAATCCAACAGGAGTAGGGTATTACGCATGACTTGCGGCCTGAACCTGGATAAATCTCCCGTGTTGATCTCTTAAGCCCGCTCTTTCCACAGCCCCGCGCCCGCCGACCGTAGAAGGGATTCCCCGTGATCCCATAGGTGTCGTTTCCACCGACAATAAGAAATCAGAGAAGATTCAAATAATATTCATAGATAAGTTGATCATAAATCCACAATTCATCGAATCTCGACAAACACACCGCAAAAAGTATTACATTGAATAGATCTCTAAGAGCATCGAGGAGAACATGGTATTGAGAATCAAAGAAAGAGAAGAAGCCATCTAGCTACTAGCTATGGACCCGTAGGTCTGTGGTAAACTAGTCATGCTTCATCGGAAGGGCAATAGAGTTGATGTAGAAGCCCTCCGTGACCGAATCCCCCTCCGGCAGGGGTGCCGGAAAAGGTCCCTAGATGGGATCTCACAGGTACAGAAGGTTGCGGTGGTGGAAAAGTGTTTTCGTGTATGCCTCTGGTGGTTTGGGGATATTTGGGAATATATAGGCGAAAGAATTAGGTGAGGAGAGTCACGGGGGGGCCACAAGGGCGGGGGCGCACCCTACCCCCCTGGGCAAGTCCTCCATCCTTGTGGCCGCCTCGTGGCTCCTCCGACTTCATCTCCAAGCCACCTGGTTGTCTTCTGGTCCAAGAAAAATCATCGCGAAGGTTTCATTCCGTTTGGTATTCCTTTTCTGCGAAACTCAAAAACAAGGAAAAAACAGGAACTGGGACTGGGCTCTAGGTTAATAGGTTAGTCCCAAAAATAATATAAAATAACATATTAATGCATATAAAACATCCAAAATAGATAATATAATAGCACGGAACAATCAAAAATTATAGATACGTTGGAGACGTATCAAGCATCCCCAAGCTTAATTCCTGCTCGTCCTCGAGTAGGTAAATGATAAAAACAGAATTTTTGATGTGGAATGCTACCCAACATATTTATTCATGTAATTTTCTGTATTGAGGCTTGAATGTTCAGATCCATAAGATTAAAAAAAAAGTTTAATATTGACATAAAAACAATAATACTTCAAGCATGCTAACAAGGCAATTATGTCTTCTCAAAATAACATGGCCAAATAAAGCTTATCCCTACAAAATCATATAGTCTAGCTATGCTCCATCTTCATCACACAAAATATTTAAATCATGCGCAACCCCGATGACAAGCCAAGCAATTGTTTCATACTTTCGATGTTCACAAACTTTTTCAACTTTCACGCAATACATGAGCGTGAGTCATGGACATAGCACTATAGGTGGAATAGAATATGGTGGTTGTGGAGAAGACAAAAATAGGGAGATAGTCTCACATCAACTAGGTGTATCATCGGGCTATGGAGATGCCCATCAATAGATATCAATGTGAGTGAGTAGGGATTGCCATGCAATGGATGAACTAGAGCCATAAGTTTATGAAAGCTCAAAAAGAAATTAAGTGGGTGTGCATCCAACTCGCTTGCTCACGAAGACCTAGGGAAAATTGAGGAAGCCCATCATTGGAATATACAAGCCAAGTTCTATAATGAAAAATTCCCACTAGTATATGGAAGTGACAGCATAGGAGACTCTCTATCATGAAGATCATGTTGCTACTTTGAAGCACAAGTGTGGTAAAAATATAGTAACATTGTCCCTTCTCTCTTTTCTCTTATTTTTTTATTTTGGCCCTCTCTCATTTTTTGGCCTATATGAATGCCTCCGATGGTGTGCTGGGATGTGCAATGAATCAAGAGTGACATGTATGAAAGAATTATGAACGGTGGCTTTGCCACAAATATGATGTCAACTACATTATCATGCAAAGAAATATGACAATGATGGAACGTGTCATAACAAACGGAACGGTGGAAAGTTGCATGGCAATATCTCAGAATCGCTATGGAAATGCCATAATAGGTAGGTATGGTGGCTGTTTTGAGGAAGGTATATGGAGGGTGTATGGTACCGGCGAAAGTTGCGCGGCACTAGCGAGGCTACCAAATGTGGAAGGGTGAGAGTGCGTCTAATCCATGGACTCAACATTAGTCATAAAGAACTCACATACTTATTGCCAAAATCTATTAGTTGTCGAAACAAAGTACTACGAGCATGCTCCTAGGGGGATAGATTGGAAGGAAAAGACCATCACTCGTCCCCGACTGCCACTCATAAGGAAGACAATCAATAAATAAATCATGCTCCAACTTAATCACATAGCGGTTCACCATACATGCATGCTACGGGAATCACAAACTTGAACACAAGTATTTCTCAAATTCACCATTACTCACTAGCATGAATCTAATATCACCATCAATATATCTAATAACAATCATAAAGAATCAAACTTCTCATAGTATTCAATGCACTTTATATGAAAGTTTTTATTGTATCCCTCTTGGATGCCTATCATATTAGGACTAAATTTATAACCAAATAAAATCACCATGTTGTTTAAAGACTCTCAGAATAATATAAGTGAAGCATGAGAGTTCAAGAATTTCTATAAAATAAAACCACTGTCGTGCTCTAAAAAGATATAAGTGAAGCACTAGAGCAAAATTGGCTAGCTCAAAAGATATAAGTGAAGCACATAGAGTATTCTAATAAATCACGATTCATGTGTGTCCCTCTCAAAAGGTGTGTACAACAAGGATGATTGTGCCAAAATAAAAATCAAAGACTCATATCACACAAGACGCTCCAAGAAAAACACATATCATGTGATGAATACAAATATAGCCTCAAGTAAAGTTACAGATAGACGAAGACGAAAGAGGGGATGCCTTCCGAGGCATCCCCAAGCTTAGGCTCTTGGTTGTCCTTGAATATTACCTTGGGGTGCCTTGGGCATCCCCAGGCTTAGGTTCTTGCCACTCCTTATTCCATAGTCCATCAAATCCTTACCCAAAACTTGAAAACTTAACAACACAAAACTCAACAGAAAATCTCATAAGCTCCGTTAGTATAAGAAAATAAATCACCACTTTTGGTACTGTTGTGAACTCATTCTTTATTTATATTGGTGTAATATCTACTGCATTCCAACTTTTCCCTGGTTCATACCCCGATACTACCCATAGAATCATCAAAATAAGCAAACAACACATAGAAAATAGAATCTGTCAAAAACAGAACAGTCTGTAGTAATCTGTGTTTATCGAATACTTATGTAACTCAAAAAATTCTGAAAAAATAGGACAATCTAAGCAATTTGTTTATTAATCTTCCGCAAAAAGAATCAGTATTTTATCACGCTTCTGTTAGAATTAAGAATTGTTTTCCTAAGCACAAAATTTTCGGTTTTTCAGCAAGATCAAATCAACTATCACAGTAAGCCATCCCAAAGGTCTTACTTAGCAAAAACACTAATTAAAACACAGAAACCACATCTAACCAGAGGCTAGATGAATTATTTATTGCAAAACAGAACCTAAAAATCAAAAAACAAAAATATAATTGTGTTTCCTCCCAACAAGCGCTATTGTTTAACTCCCCTAGCTAGGCATAAAGAACATGAATAGATCTGGGTATTCTTATCTTTGGTATGCAATTCTTTTCTCATCAAGTCCTCCAAAACTCGTCTTAGCAAATTTATCCTCTCCTTTATTTCCCTCCTAGTAGATGGACTTAAATCATGAAAAGGACTTTAATTGGTAATTTTAACATTCATAAACCCATAGTCGGGATCATCACCATATATATCATCATATAAACACGTATCTCGTTTCTAACGAGTTCCTTCATCATCTTATTCAACCAATCCCCATTAATTCCGACATAAATTCCCCTTGTAATCCAATTGAACTCCCCAAAAGCCTCAAGGTACAAAGATTGAGAAATTTCTGAATAAGGAACTCTCCTCCTAAGATTTTCACTATAAGATTGATAATCCCTAGATTCCAAACTATGCATGGTTTCTTTATCATGGAGTATATCTTCAATCGGAGGGTGTTCAACATCTTTTTTATAGAAAGCAAAGATATCCCTAGCTTCTTGTATTATGAAATCACATTCCCACATAAGGATAATGGTAGCAATCTTTTTAGCTATAGGGTGATTAATATTGGGGAGTTCATAAAAAACCTTTTGTAAAGCAGGATGAAGATGCACAAACTTTATTTCTAATTTCTCAACAAGCATAACAATGGCATCCGCATAACAATTTTGTATCGAGAAGAATAGATCTTTTACTAATAAGCATAGATTATGCACAATCAAAGAATTCTTTGATAACACTTTTTCCAATAATATTACCGTCCCCCACATGAAAAGTTTTTTGCTTTGTAATTAGGAGGATTTTCAGCTTCATGATCCAATGAACAAGACTCAAGTCTTTCCTCAAGATTTTCAACGATAACCTCCCCACTTTCGGACATGGTGGCAACAAACCAATCTACCAAATGAGCAAACCAAAAGAGAACAAAGAACACGAACGGAAGAGGGGCGAAGAAAAGGCAAATCTTTTCAAAATTTGTTTTAGAAGTGGGGGAGAGGAAAATGAGAGTCGAATGGCGAATAATGTAATGCAAGAGATGAGAGTTTATGATGGGTACTTGTTATGTCTTGACTTGGCGTAGCTCTCCCCGGTAACGGCGCCAGAAATTCTTCCTGCTACTTTTTGAGCTTGTGTTGGTTTTTCCCTTGAAGAGGAAAGGGTGATGTAGCAAAGTAGAGATAAGTATTTCCCTGAGTTTGAGAACCAATATATCAATCCAGTAGGAGACAATGCACAAATCACCAAATACCTGCACAAACAATCAAACAACTTGCACCCAACAAGATAAAGGGGTTGTAAATCCCTTCACGGTTACTTGCAAAAGTGAGATCTGATAGAGATAGGTAAATGCTAAAGTAAATATTTTTGGTATTTTTGGTTATAGATCGGAAAGTAAAAGATTGCAAAAATAGTAGATCAGAAACTAATATTGTATATCGTAAACTTATATGATTGAAAATAGACCCGGGGCCATAGGTTTAACTAGAGGCTTATCTCAAGATAGCATATAATACGGTGGGTGAACACATTACTGCCGAGCAATTGATAGAAAAGCGCAAAGTTATGATGATATCTAAGGCAATGATCATGAATATAGGCATCACATCCGTGTCAAGTAGACCGAAACAATTCTACATCCACTACTATTCCTCCACAGATCGACCACTATCCATCATGCATCGAGAGTATTAAGTTCATAAAGAACGGAGTAACGCATTGATTAAGATGACATGATGTAGAGGAATTTACTCAAGCAATCTGATGAAAACCCCATCTTTTTATCCTCGATGGCAACAATACAATATGTGCCTTGCTGCCCCTACTTTCACTGGGAAAGGACACCACAAGATTGAACCCAAAGCTAAGCACTTCTCGCATTGCAAGAAAAACCAATCTAGTTGGCCAAACAAAACCGATAGTTCGAAGAGAATTACAAAGATATCAAATCATGCATACAAGAATTCAGAGAAGATTCAAATAATATTCATAGATAAGCTGATCACAAATCCACAATTCATCGGATCTCGGCAAACACATCGCAAAAAAGTATTACATCGAATAGATCTCCAAGAACATCGAGGAGAACATGGTATTGAGAATCAAAGAGAGAGAAGAAGCAATCTAGCTACTAGCTATGGACCCGTAGGTCTGTGGTAAACTACTCTTGCTTCATCGGAAGGGCAATACAGTTGATGTAGAAGCCCTCCGTGATCGACTCCCTCTCCGGCAGGGTGGTGGAAAAGGTCCGTAGATGGGATCTCACTGGTACAAAAGGTTGCGGCGGTGGAAAAGTGTTTTCGTGGATGCCTTTGGTGGTTTGGGGATATTTGGGAATATATAGGCGAAAGAATTAGGTCAGGAGAGTCGTGGGGGGCCCACAAGGGTGGGGGAACGCCCTACCCCCTGGGCACGCCCTCCGTCCTTGTGGACGCCTCATGGCTCCTCCGACTTCATCTCCAAGTCTGCTGGTTATCTTCTGGTCCAAGAAGAATCATCGCGAAGGTTTCATTCCATTTGGTATTCCTTTACTACGAAACTCAGAAAAAGGAAAAAAACAGGAACTAGCACTGGGCTCTAGGTAAATAGGTTAGTCCCAAAAATAATATAAAATAGCATATTAATGCATATAAAGCGTCCAAACAGATAATATAATAGCATGGAACAATCAAAAATTATAGATAAGTTGGAGACATATCAGTCGTTAGTAGTCTGAGCGAACCGTGTCTGTTGCATCCCCAATCGCAGACGGTTGCTGCATCCAACTCGTCTACTGTTTATCAATTTGGTATAAAAAAATTAATGCGGGAAAGGGTCAGAACACGAACACACTTGCATGTGGACCAAATATATGTATGAAAATGGTGGTTTGATAGTTTATGAAGGTTTTGACCACCATACCACGGCAATATCCTCTATCCTTGTTTCGAGCTATTTTTCTAACAAATCTAGATTGCCATGACATCTCCAAGGGACACCAAGGACAAGTTCTACAAGAATTTCACCAACACCTACCTTCCGGGGGTGATGCAACACCTTCAAACTATTGAGATGCGTGAGGGGGTGCTTCACATCCGGGATGTTCAAGGGCTAAGGAAGACCCGAAGCATGGAGGACAGGCTCGAAACGGCGGAGCAGGAGGTCTTCAAGTGCCATGGGGTGGTGGAACACGGACTCAATGCCAACCACTTAATGATCACGGAATTCACCCCTGACCATAAGCTGGACAACAATGATATTGAAGAGGCCATCTTCAAGCTTCATGAGAAAATCGAGCATCTCCAAGCCCAGATCTATGACCTGCAAAACCAAAATTGTGAGTATGAATACAGATTTAATATGATGAGTTTGGCTACATATTTGAGGATTCCGGGGACTCATTCATCCTTTTACGATGGTGAGCCTATGCCCTGTAAGATGGAGGACAAGCCTCCCACATCATCAACTTCATCACCACCACCTCCGAAGAAGGAAACTTGAATACATGGGTATGGGCACTCCCCTTGGCTTGTGCCAAGCTTGGGGGAGGTGCCCCGATATCGTATCACCAACACTTCTTTACCATTATCGGTTTTCTTAGTTCAATCCTTTTAGTTAAATCTTGATCTAGTAGAATAAAATTTTTAGTATCTAGTCTTTGAGTTTTGCTTTATGTCTTGTCTATGTAATCGAGTTTGAGAGTTATATAATAAAGATTAGTTTTGAGTTGAGGGCTTTGCTTTCTTACTTTGATCTTGGAAAAGAATAAAAGAAATAAAAAGATTATATAATAATCTTATGGAGAGTGATGACTTCACATATAAGAAGTATGTCGCAAGAAAGTTATTGAGGGTTGACAAACATAGTTTTGGTCATTGTTGTAATTAATAGGAAGTAATAAAGAAAGAGAGGTCTCATATATAAATACACTATCTTGGACATCTTTTGTGATTGTGAGCACTCATTAAAATATTTTATGCTAAAGGTTGATGTTGGACAAGGATGACAACATAATGAGTTATGTTTTCTTATACCCGAATAGAAGTTATATTGTCATGGATCCTCCAACATGTTGAGCTTGCTTCTCATCCAATGCTAGCCAAATCTTCAGCACCAAGTAGAGATACTACTTGTGCATCCAAAATCCTTAACCCAGTTTTTGCCATGAGAGTCCACTATATCTACCTATGGATTGAGTAAGATCCTTCAAGTAAGTTGTCATCGGTGCAAGCAATAAAATTGCTCTCTAAATATGTATGATCTTTTAGTGTGAGGAAAATAAGCTTTATACGAACTTGTGATGGGGAAGAAATAAAAGCAACGGACTACATAGTAAAGTTCTTTATCTCAAGTGACAATATAAAGTGATGTTCTTTTGCATTAAGATTTCATGCATCCAACCATAAAAGTGCATGACAACCTCTGCTTCCCTCTGTGAAGGGCCTATCTTTTACTCTTATCTTATACCCTCATACAAGAGTCATGGTGATCTTCACCCTTCCTTTTTACACTTTTTTTATTTTTGGCAAGCACTATGTGTTGGGGAAAGATCCGAATATACATACCCACTCGGATGTAGGTGATCATAAAGTATTATTGTTGACATTACCCTTGAGGTAAATGGTTGGGAGGCGAAACTATAAGCCCATATCTTCCTATGTGTCTGATTAAAGCTTCCATCTCATAAGTATCGCGTGAGTGTTAGCAATTGTGAAAGACTAAATGATTGTTGAGTATGTGAACTTGCTAAGTAAAAGCTCTTGCATAGACTCTTTGCGATGTTATGATAAATTGCAATTGCTTCAATGACCGAGATCATAGTTTGTTAGTTTTCAATAACGTTATTTGGTCTATACTTTACTTTGTGAATGAATTATCGCTTTGGCATAAGAAGTTATATGACAATATGTTGCTATTCTAAAGATGATCATGATGCCCTCATGTCTGTATTTTATTTTATCGACACCTCTATCTCTAAACTTGTGGTTATGATTATCGATTTTGACTTTCGCTTGAGGAGAAGCGAGGTCTAAGCTTGGGGGAGTTGATACATCCATTTTGCATCATGTTTTTATGTCGATATTTATTGCATTATGGGCTATTATTTCACTTTAAGATACAATTCTTATGCCTTTTCTCTCTTATTTTATAAGGTTTACATGAAGAGGGAGAATGCCGGCAGCTGGAATTCTGGACCGGAAAGGAGCAAATCTGAGATACCTATTCTGCACAACTCCAAATGTCCTGAAAATTTACGGAGAATTGTTTTGGAATATAAAAACAATATTGGGCGAAGAAACAACAGAAGGGGACCCACCAGGCGGCCACAAGCCTGGGGAAGCGCACTACCCCCTAGGCATGCCCCCTGACTTGTGGGCCCCATGGCCAGCCCTCGGTGTCCATCTTCTGCTATATGAAAGGTCTTAACCTAGAAAAAATCAGAAGGAAGCTTTCGGAACGAAATGCCGCCGTCTCGAGGTGGACCTGGGTAGAAGCAATCTAGGGCTTCAGCGGAGCTATTCTGACGGGGAAACTTCCTTTCGGGAGGGGGAAATCAAAGTCATCGTCATCACCAACGATCCTCTCGATGGAGGGGAAATCTTCATCAACATCTTCACCAGCACTATCCCCTCTGAAACCCTAGTTCACCTCTTGTATTCAATCTTTGCCCCAAAAGCACATATTGGTACATGTGGGTTGCCAGTAGTGTTAATTACTGCTTGTAGTTGAAGCTAGTTGGTTTATTTGGTGGAAGATCATATATTCAGATCCTTAATGATATTTATTACCCCTCTGATCTTGAACATGAGCATGCTTTGTGAGTAGTTACGTTTGTTCCTGAGGACATGGGAGAAGTCTGGTTATAAGTAGTCATGTGAATTTGGAATTTGTTCGATATTTTGTTGAGATGTACGTTGTATTTCCTCTAGTGGTGTTATGTGAATGTCGACTACATGACACTTCACCATGATTTGGGCCTAGGGGAAGGCATTGGGAAGTTATAGGTAGATGATGGGTTGCTAGAGTGACATAATCTTAAACCTTAGTTTATGCGTTGCTTCGTAAGGGGATGATTTGGATCCACATGTTTCATGCTATGTTTAAATTTAACTTAATTCCTCTTTCGTAGTTGCGGATGCTTGCGAGAGCGTTAATCATAAGTGGGAGGCTTATCCAAGTAAGGACAGCACCCAAGCACCGGTCCACCCACATATCAAATTATCAAAGTAACGAACGCGAATCATATGAGCATGATCACTAACTTGACGATAAATCACATGTGTCCTCAAGAGCGTTTTGCTTTATAAGAGTTCATCTAGGCTTATCCTTTTCTATAAAAAGGATTGGGCCACCTTGTTCTACCTTTGTTACACTTGTTACTTGTTACTCATTACAAATTATCTTACTACCAAACTATCTGTTGCCGATAATTTTAGTGCTCGCAGAAAATACCTTGTTGAAAACCGCTTATCATTTCGTTCTGCTCCTCGTTGGGTTCGACACTCTTACTTATCGAAAGGACTATGATTGATCCCCTATACTTATGGATCATTGCTACTTCTTGAGTTTGCATTGGTTTTTTCCTTGAAGAGGAAATGGTGATGCAGCAAAGTAGAGATAAGTATTTCCCTTAGTTTGAGAACCAAGGTATCTATCCACTAGGAGACAACGCACAAACCACCTAATACCTGCACAAACAATCAAACAACTTGCACCCAACGCTATAAAGGGGTTGTCAATCCCTTCACGGCTACTTGCAAAAGTGAGATATGATAGAAACGGTAAAGTAAATATTATTGGTATTTTTATTTTATAGATTGGAAAGTAAAAGATTGCAAAAATAGTAGATCGGAAACTAATATGGTAGATCAGAAACTTATATGATGGAAAATAGACCCGGGGGGCATAGGTTTCACTAGAGGCTTCTCTTAAGATAGCAAATAATACGATGGGTGAACAAATTACTGGTGAGCAATTGATAGAAAAGCGCAAAGTTATGACGATATCTAAGGCAATGATCATGAATATAGGCATCACATCCATGTCAAGTAGACCGAAACGATTCTACATCTACTACTATTACTCCACACATCGACTGCTATGCAGCAGGCATCTAGAATATTAAGTTCATAAAGAAGAGAGTAACACATTAAGTAAGATCACATGATGTAGAGGAATTAACTCAAGCAATATGATGAAAACCCCATCTTTTTATCCTCAATGGCAAAAAAACAATATGTGCCTTGCTGCCCCTACTTTCAGTGGGAAAGGACACCACAAGATTGAACCCAAAGCTAAGCACTTCTCCCATTGCAAGAAAAACCAATCTAGTTGGCCAAACAAAACCAATAGTTCGAAGAGAATTAAAAAGTGATCAAATCATGCATACAAGAATTCAGAGAATATTCAAATAATATTCACAGATAAGCTGATCACAAATCCACAATTCATCGGATCTCGGAAAACACATCACAAAAAAGTATTAGATCGAATAGATCTCCAAGAACATCAAGGAGAACATGGTATTGAGAATCAAAGAGAGAGAATAAGCAATCTAGCTACTAGCTATGGACCCGTAGGTCTGTGGTAAACTACTCTTGCTTCATCGGAAGGGCAATACAGTTGATGTAGAAGCCCTCCGTGATCGACTCCCCCTCCGGCAGGGTGGTGGAAAAGGTCCATAGATGGGATCTCACTGGTACAAAAGGTTGCGGCGGTGGAAAAGTGTTTTCGTGGATGCCTTTGGTGGTTTGGGGATATTTGGGAATATATAGGCGAAAGAATTAGGTCAGCAGAGTCGCGGGGGGCCCACAAGGGTGGGGGCGCGCCCTACCCCCTGGGCACGCCCTCCGTCCTTGTGGATGCCTCATGGCTCCTCCGACTTCATCTCCAAGTCTCCTGGTTATCTTCTGGTCCAAGAAGAATCATCGTGAAGGTTTCATTCCATTTGGTATTCCTTTACTACGAAACTCAAAAACAAGGAAAAAGACAGGAACTAGCACTGGGCTCTAGGTAAATAGGTTAGTCCCAAAAATAATATAAAATAGCATATTAATGCATATAAAGCGTCCAAACAGATAATATAATAGCATGGAACAATAAAAAATTATAGATACATTGGAGACGTATCAAGCATCCCCAAGCTTAATTCCTGCTCGTCCTCGAGTAGGTAAATGATAAAAAGAGAATTTTTGATGTGGAATGCTACCCAACATATTTATTCATGTAATTTTATTTATTGTGGCCTGAATGTTCAGATCCATAAGATTCAATACAAAATTTTAATATTGACATAAAAACAATAATACTTGAAGCATACTAACAAGGCAATTATGTCTTGTAAAAATAACATGGCCAAAGAAAGCTTATCCCTACAAAATCATATAGTTTGGCTATGCTCCATCTTCATCACACAAAATATTTAAATCATGCGCAACCCCGATGACAAGCCAAGCAATTTTTTCATACTTTTGATGTTCTCAAACTTTTTCAACTTTCACGCAATACATGAGTGTGAGCCATGGACATAGCACTATAGGTGGAATAGAATATGGTGGTTGTGGAGAAGACAAAAAGAGGGAGATAGTCTCACATGAAATATGCGTATCAACAGGCTATGGAGATTCCCATCAACAGATATCAATGTGAGTGAGTAGGGATTGCCATGCAATGGATGCACTAGAGCTATAAGTTTATGAAAGCTCAAAAAGAAACTAAGTGGGTGTGCATCCAACTCGCTTGCTCACGAAGACATAGGGAAAATTGAGGAAGCCCATGATTGGAATATACAAGCCAAGTTCTATAATGAAAAATTCCCACTAGTATATGAAGGTGACAACATAGGAGACTCTCTATCATCAAGATCATGGTGCTACTTTGAAGCACAAGTGTGGTAAAAATATAGTAACATTATCACTTCTCTCTTTTCTCTTATTTTTTTATTTGGGCCCTCTCTCATTTTTCGGCCTCCTTTTTTTCGTCCGGAGTCTCATCCCGACTTGTGGGGGAACCATAGTCTCCATCATCCTTTCCTCACATGGGACAATGCTCTAATAATGAAGATCATCGCACTTTATTTACTTACAACTCAACAATTACAACTCGATACTTAGAACAAAATATGACTCTATATGAATGCCTCTGGTGGCGTACTGGGATGTGCAATGAATCAACAGTGACATGTGTGAATGAATTATGAACGGTGGCTTTGCCACAAATACGATGTCAACTACATGATCATGCAAAGCAATATGACAATGATGGAACGTGTCATAATAAACGGAGCGGTGGAAAGTTGCATGGCAATATATCTCGGAATGGCTATGGAAATGCCATAATAGGTAGGTATGTTGGTTGTTTTGAGGAAGGTATATGTGGAGGGTGTATGGTACCGGCGAAAGTTGCATGGTACTAGCGAGGCTAGCAATGGTGGAAGGGTGAGAGTGCATATAATCCATGGAATCAACATCAGTCATAAAGAACTCACATGCTTACTATAAAAATCTATTAGTTATCAAAACGAAGTACTACGCCTGTCCGGGGAAAACCGACACCTATGGGATCACTGGAATCCCTTCTACGGTTGGCGGGTGCGGGGTTGTGCAAAGAGCGGGTCTAGGAGCCAGCACAAAAATCGTTTACCCAGGTTCGGGCCGCGAGGATGCGTAATACCCTAGTCCAGCTTTTGGTGTATATTTGAGTGTTCTTGAGCTTTTGAACTAGCTACGGTGTGTGCGTCATCCAAAAGATCTGAATCCTCTCTCAGTATGCCGCGGGCCTCCTTTTATAGGCAAAGGGGCCGCCACAGTGGCACACAGGAGGTGGAAAGATATACAGTGTCCAACCTTATCGCATGTCATTACAGGACAAGGTGCATAAAATGCACTACTTAGGTGTCCACTTGCTTTATCGGGGGCGGTAACGAGGTTCGTCCCGTCCGTCGCCGCTCCGCCTTGCTCCGGCACGTGTCCAGGCCAACGAGGCATGCAGCGCCACGCAGGCTGGCGGGCTGCTGAGTTGGCGTGGTGGTAGGGTCTTCACGAAGATCTGCATGCCACCACGCAGGTGCTTGCTGAGTTGGCCTAGAGGCCGCGCGCCACCACGCAGGTGCTCGCCTAGCTGTTGGGTTGGCAGTTGCATGGGAACGGTGGTGGAATCTTGGCAGATGTTGTCCTGGCTGTTGATGTCTACTACGCAACCTTCTTCTTGTAGACGTTGTTGGGCCTCCAAGTGCAGAGGTTTGTACGACAGTAGCAAATTTCCATCAAGTGGATGACCTAAGGTTTATCAATCCGTGGGAGGCGTAGGATGAAGATGGTCTCTCTCAAGCAACCCTACAACCAAATAATAAAGAGTCTCTTGTGTCCCCAACACACCCAATACAATGGTAAATTGTATAGGTGCACTAGTTCGGCGAAGAGATGGTGATACAAGTGCAATATGGATGGTAGATATAGGTTTTTGTAATATGATAATATAAAAACAGCAAGGTAACTAAAGATAAAAGTGAGCGTAAACAGTATTGCAATGCTAGGAAATAAGGCCTAGGGTTCATACTTTCACTAGTGCAAGTTATCTCAACAATAATAACATAATTGGATCATATAACTATCCCTCAACATGCAACAAAGAGTCACTCAAAAGTAACTAATAGCGGAGAACAAATGAAGAGATTATGGTAGGGTACGAAACTACCTCAAAGTTATTCTTTCCAATCAATCCGTTGGGCTATTCCTATAAGTGTCACAAACAGCCCTACAGTTCGGACTCAAATAACACCTTAAGACACAATCAACCAAAACCCTAATGTCACCTAGATACTCCAATGTCACCTCAAGTATCCGTGGGTATGATTATACGATATGCATCACACAATCTCAGATTCATCTATTCAACCAACACATAGAACCTCAAAGAGTGACCCAAGATTTCTACCGGAGAATCAAGACGAAAACGTGTGCCAGCCCCTATGCATAGGTTCATGGGCGGAACCCGCAAGTTGATCACCAAAACATACATCAAGTGAATCACGTGATATCCCATTGTCACCATAGATACGCACGGCAAGACATACATCAAGTGTTCTCAAATCATTAAAGACTCAATCAGATAAGATTACTTCAAAGGGAAAACGCAATCCATTACAAGAGAGTAGAGGGGGAGAAGCAACATAAGATCCAACTATAATAGCAAAGCTCGCGATACATCAAGATCGAATCACCTCAAGAACACGAGAGAGAGAGAGAGAGAGAGAGAGAGAGAGAGATCAAACACATAGCTACTGGTACATACCCTCAGCCCCGAGGGTGAACTACTCTCTCCTCATCATGGAGAGCGCCGGGATGATGAAGATGGCCACGGTGAGGTTCCCCCCCGGTGAGTCTTGGAACAGGTCCCGATTGGTTTTCGGTGGCTACAGAGGCTTGCGGCGGTGGAACTCCCAATCTATTCTGCTCCCTGATCGTTTTAGGGTATATGGGTATATATAGGTGAGAGAAGTACGTAAGGGGAGCCACGAGGGGCCCACGAGGGTGGAGGGCGCGACCAGGGGGGTGGGCACGCGCCCAGGGGCGTGGGCACGCCCCCCTGCCTCGTGCCTTCCTCGTTGCTTTCTTGATGTGGACTCCAAGTCTCTCGGGTTGCTTTCCTTCCAAAACTAACTTCTCCAGAAGATTTCATTCCGTTTCAACTCCGTTTGATATTCTTTTTCTTTGAAACACTGAAACAAGGGAAAAAAACAGGAACTGGCACTGGGCTTTGGGTCAATAGGTTAGTCCCAAAATAAATATATAAGTGCTTAATAAGGCCCATAAGCATCCAAAACAGGTAATATAATAGCATGGACCAATCAAAAATTATAGATACGTCGGAGACGTATCAGCATCCCCGAGCTTAATTCCTGCTCGTCCTCGAGTAGGTAAATGATAAAAATAGAATTTTTGATGTGGAACGCTACTTGGCATAATATTTTAATGTAACCCTCTTAATTGTGGTATGAATATTCAGATCCGAAAGATTCAAGATAAAAGTTTAATATTGACAAAAAAGTAATAATACTTCAAGCATACTAACTAAGCAATTATGTCTTCTCAAAATAACATGGCCAAAGAAAGTTCATCCCTACAAAATCATATAGTTTAGTCACGCTCCATTTTTGTCACACAAGAATGCACTCATCATGCACAACCCCGATGACAAGCCAAGCAATTGTTTCATACTTTAGTAATCTCAAACTTCTAAACCTTCACGCAATATATGAGCGCGAGCCATGGACATAGCACTATCTGTGGAATAGAATAGAATGATGGGGGTTATGTGGAGAAGACAAAAAAGGAGAAAGTCTCACATCAATGTGGCTAATCAACGGGCTATGGAGATGCCCATCGATTGATGTTAATGCAAGGAGTAGGGATTGCCATGCAACGGATGCACTAGAGCTATAAATGCATGAAAGCTCAACAAAAGAAACTAAGTGGGTGTGAATCCAACTTGCTTGCTCATGAAGACCTAGGGCATTTGAGGAAGCCCATCGTTGGAATAAAAGCCAAGTTCTATAATGAAAAATTCCCACTAGTATATGAAAGTGACAAAACAAGAGACTCTCTATCATGAAGATCATGGTGCTACTTTGAAGCACAAGTGTGGAAAAAGGATAGTAGCATTGTCCCTTCTTTTTTTTGGGCCTTCCTTTTTTTATTTGGCCTTCCTTTTTTTATAGGGACAATGCTCTATTAATGATGATCATCACACTTCTATTTATTTACAACTCAATGATTACAACTCGATACTAGAACAAAGTATGACTCTATATGAATGCCTCCGGCGGTACACCGTGATGGGCAATGAATCAAGAGTGACATGTATGAAAATTATGCATGGTGGCTTTGCCACAAATTCGATGTCAACTACATGATCATGCAAGGCAATATGACAATGATGAAGCATGTCATAATAAACGGAACGGTGGAAAGTTGCATGGCAATATATCTCAGAATGGCTATGGAAATGCCATAATAGGTAGGTATGGTGGCTGTTTTGAGGAAGATATAAGGAGGTTTATGTGTGAAAGAGCATATCATATCACAGGGTTTGGATGCACCGGCGAAGTTTGCACCAACTCTCAAGGTGAGAAAGGGCAATGCCCGGTACCGAAGAGGCTAGCAATGATGGAAGGTAAGAGTGTGTAAAATCCATGGACTCAACATTAGTCATAAAGAACTCACATACTTATTGAAAAAATCTACAAGTCATCAAAAACCAAGCACTACGCGCATGCTCCTAGGGGGATAGATTGGTAGGAAAAGACCATCGCTCGTCCCCGACCGCCACTCATAAGGAAGACAATCAAAGAACACCTCATGTTTCAAATTTGTTACATAACGTTTACCATATGTGCATGCTACGGGACTTGCAAACTTCAAAACAAGTATTTCTTAAATTCACAACTACTCAACTAGCACAACTTTAATATCACTACCTCCATATCTCAAAACAATTATCAAGCATCAAACTTCTCTTAGTATTCAACACACTCATAAGAAAGTTTTTACTAGTCTTGAATACCTAGCATATTAGGATTAAGCAAATTACCATGTTATTTAAGACTCTTAAAATAATATAAGTGAAGCATGAGAGTTCATATATTTATTCAAAATAAAACCACCACCGTGCTCTAAAAGGATATAGGTGAAGGACTAGAGCAAATGACAAACTACTCTGAAAGATATAAGTGAAGATCAATGAGTAGTCGAATAATTATGCAACTATGCGAAGACTCTCTAACATTTAAGAATTTCAGATCTTAGTATTTTATTCAAACAGCAAGCAAAGCTAAATAAAATAAAATGACGCTCCAAGCAAAATACATATCATGTGGTGAATAAAAATATAGCTCCAAGTAAAGTTACCGATGAACGAAGACGAAAGAGGGGATGTCATACGGGGCATCCCCAAGCTTAGGCTCTTGATTATCCATGAATATTACCTTGGGGTTCCTTGGGCATCCCCAATCTTAGGCTCTTGCCACACATTATTCCATAGTCCATTGAATCTTTACCCAAAACTTGAAAACTTCACAACACAAAACTCAACAGAAACTCGTAAGCTCCGTTAGCGAAAGAAAACAAAACACCACTTCAAGGTACTGTAATGAACCCATTCTTTGTTTATATTGGTGTTAAACCTAATGTATTCCAACTTCTCTATGGTTTATAAACTATTTTACTAGACATAGATTCATCAAAATAAGCAATCAACACTCGAAAAACAGAAACTGTCAAAAACAGAACAGTCTATAGTAATCTGTAACTAACGCAAACTTCTGGAACTCCAAAAAATCTACCACAATAGGAAGACTTAGATAATTTTTTTATTGATCTACTGCAATTGGAATCAGTATTTATCACGTTCTGGTGATTTTTAACAATTGTTTTCGTGAACAGAAAGTTTCTGGAATTTTTCAGCAAGATCAAATAACTATCATCCAAGAAGATCATATAGGTCTTACTTGGCACAAACACTAATTAAAACATAAAACTACATCTAACCAGAGGCTAGATCAAATATTTATTACTAAACATAACCAAAAAAGCAAGAAACAAAAATAAAATTGGGCTGCCTCCCAACAAGCGTTAACGTTTAACGCCCCTAGCTAGGCATGATGATTTCAATGATGCTCACCTAAAAGATAAGAGAAACATAAATAGAGAATCATGAAACACATGGCAAGCACATTTAAGTCTAACCCACTTCCTATGCATAGGGATTATGTGAGCAAACAACTTATGGGAACAATAATCAACTAGCATAGGAAGGCAAAACAAGCATAACTTCAAGATTTTCAACACATAGAGAGGAAACTTGATATTATTGCAATTCCTACAAGCATATTGTCGGTGTCAAAACCAGAGGATCTCGGGTAGGGGGTCCCGAACTGTGCGTCTAGGCGGATGGTAACAGGAAACAAGGGACACGATGTTTTACCCAGGTTCGGGCCCTCTTGATGGAGGTAAAACCCTACGTCCTGCTAGATTAATATTGATGATGTGTGTTACAAGAGTGGATCTACCACGAGATCAAAGAGGCTAAACCCTAGAAGCTAGCCTATGGTATGATTGTTGTTCGTCCTACGGACTAGAACCCTCCGGTTTATATAGACACCGGGTAGGGTTAGGGTTACACAGACTCGGTTACAATGGTAGGAGATCTACATATCCGTATCGCCAAGCTTGCCTTCCACGCCAAGGAAAGTCCCATCCGGACACGGGACGAAGTCTTCAATCTTGTATCTTCATAGTCTTGGAGTCCGGCTATCTGGACACCCCCTAGTCCAGAACTCCCTCAGTAGCCCCTGAACCAGGCTTCAATGACGACGAGTCCGGCGCGCATGTTGTCTTCGGCATTGCAAGGCGGGTTCTTCCTCCGAATAATTCATAGAAGATTGTGAACACCAGGATAGTGTCCGGCTCTGCAAAAATAAATTCCACATACCACCATAGAGAGAATAATATTACACAAGATCAATCTGCTGACGTATTTTGTGGCGTGACGTCGCACCACTACCAAGCCTTTATTCAAATCGTTTTTGTTGTTCCACCTCAGCGCGTTTAGTGAAGCGGTTTCCCTGGCACGTCTTGTCGAAGCAGAGATCGTGTTCCCCTTATTCCGGGATTCCCATCAATACGGACGTGGGTAACCCATCCGCGCCATGGATTGTGGCGCTTTGGAGATAAGCGAGTTTTACCAGGCCAGTGGGGACACATGTTTTCGTCCGCCCATACAAGGGGATAAAGATCCAACCTTTTTACCTGCGCCTTCTTCCTCCTTAGATTATCCATCTCCGCGAACTCGAGCTCCAGCGCCCAAGTCCGCACTTCTCACCTCAACCTTATCCAACTATGTCCGGAGCGGGAGGCAACTGGATGGCCTCCTCCATCACGGAGGGGCAGATCCAGAAGCTGCGCGACACCGGATATCTATCCAGTAACATCGCGCATCGGCTCCCCGACGAGGGAGAGCTTGTCCCCAACCCCAGGCCCCATGAGAGGGTAGTATTTCTTCCCCATTTCCTCCGCGGACTGGGCTTCCCGCTTCATCCCTTTGTCCGGGGGCTCATGTTCTACTACGGCCTAGATTTCCATGATCTGGCCCCGAATTTCATCCTCAACATCTCGGCGTTTATCGTCGTGTGCGAGGCATTCCTCTGCATCCAGCCCCACTTCGGCTTGTGGCTCAAGACCTTCAGTGTCAAGCCGAAGGTTGTGAAGGGCAGCCAAGCGGAGTGCGGAGGCGCCATGGTGGGCAGGATGTCCCACGTTACGTGGTGGAGGGCACTTTCGTGGAAACCATCAAGGGTGGCAATCGGGTGGTTCTACATCACCGAGCCGCGTGACCCTGATTGGGCAGCGGCCCCCGAATTCAGATCTGGCATCCCCACACGGCTCACCTCCTGGAAAGAGAGTGGCCGGATTTGGGGGGATTCGGAAGAGCTGACCGGACTCCAAGCCTGTATCCAGAAGCTGGTGGACAAGAAGCTCAAGCTTGTCAACGTAGTCCAGGTCATGCTCATCCGCCGGATTCTCCCGTGCCAGCGACGGGGCTTCAATATGTGGGAGTTTGATCCGGTGCAGCACCAGACCCTGAGCGGGCTCTTTGACACTACGTACGAAGATGTCTGGAAGGTGCTGTTCAAGGGCGCCGAAGCTCCTGCATCCACTACCGAAGATCGCGGATTCTGCTCGCAGCGTCCAGCTGATGAGGTAAGTGATTTCACCACTTGTTTTCCATAGTTTGGCTCTATGCGGGATCTAAACTCCCCTTACCTTTGACAGGAATGGCTGGCGAAGGCCGAACGGATTACCTGTCCGGCCCCATTGCCAGAGGACCCAGCGGACGCCCGCCTAACGGGGCTGCTGGCTCCGGCACCCCACATGGTGCCGGAGAAGAAGGCCAAGAAGACGGCCACGGGGACTCGGAAGAGTTCCCGTTTTCAGGTGCTATTGGATGATGAATCCGAGGCCGACTCCTCCCACCAAGGTGAGGAGGAGAAGAAGAAAGCCTCTCCTCCAGCGGGGGGAGGAAAGAAAAGGAAGGCCTCCCCAACAAGGGAGGCCGAAGGGTCCAAGAAGGGAAAAACTCCTCCTCCGGACTGCTCCGCCAACGCCAGTGACGACGACAAAGACTGGCATCCAAGGGCCAAGCCCCTGGCGAGATTGTAAGTATCCGGACTCCTGAATAACTTCAAGGTTTTTATTTTCGCCACATACTGTCTTTCTAATGCCGCATACAACCCTGCAGTCCGCCCAAGGATGATCTTCCCGTTTCGTCGAGCGGGTCCTTGGGTGCGTCGGATATGGATTCCCTTCCGACCGCCTCCACCCCCCGTGCCGCGGACGAGCCGAGGTGGGATCCCGAAAGGACCCACCAGGAGGAGGAGGCCCGGAGGTGTCACAGACACCCTCCCGGATTGTGCACGGACTCAGCCCGGAGGCCCAAAGTGGCTCGAGTCCAGTGGCGACCCTTCGTAAGAAGGGCAAGACGAGACGCCGGCCGCCTCCGTCCAACCGGAGGTGCCGGATAATTTGCTGGAGGCGCTCAATGGCGCTTCCATCAAAGAGGAACACCGCACTGTTATGAGTGCGGTGATTCAGAAGGTTCAGCTCGCCAAGAGCAGGCTGACCGAAGCCTGCAGTAGCCTTCTAACAGGCTTTGAGGTAAGAATTTCAATATATGTAAAATGGTACCGCATAGACAGTAGCCCCTGATGCTCGGTTCGGTGTTCGGAAAGAAAAGCCGGACTGAGGATCTTTAGAAAGATAAACGCAGGAGTCATAAAAAATATGTCAATATGGGATTGCAGGCTGTGCTGCTGACCTCCGCCGCACTGACTGCGAAGGTCAATAATTTGAAGAAAAACCTTGAGCGGTCCGAGAATGAGCTCGGTCATGCCAAGAAGCAGCTCGAGGAAAAAGAAGGTGAGTAATACCTTATGGAAATTGTACCTTACAGAAAAGGATTTGGTTGCAAGAAAAAATGACAAGGATAACGTGGGTATTGTAGGGGCCACTAACGAGGTCGCGACCCTGAAGGAGGCGGTGGCGCGCCGAACGCATGTCTGCCGCGGAATGCACCAGCGAGAGAAACAGAGGCGGGTGGCGGAGGTGCTGATAAGAGCTCCGGGATCTCGTGAAAAAACATGAGAACTTGGAGCGTGACTCGAAGACTCGAGAGTCCGAGCTTGCAACGGCTCTTGAGAGTGCCAAAGCCGCTAAGGCCGAAGCCTACAAGGCCCTCCAGGAGATTGAGGCGGTGAAGAAAATAGTAGCGGGTAAGGCATTTTTCATGCAGAGTAAGCATGTGAGTGTTAATTACCTGTTGCTTACCCGAATTCGGAGCTCTCCAGGGGCGTTCGCAGATCTTCCTCGCAGCGTGTCCGATGCTGCCGCATTCTACCGGGCCGAGGAGGGGAGCTCGACGGAGAAGGTCTTCTGGTCTCAGTATGCTGAGGTCGGACATCCGGTGCCCCTTAGCGACCAGCTGAAGCAGCTGGTCGAGCTCCACAAGGCGGCCGAACAGGCCATGAAGGGCCTCATAGTTCGGCTGTGGCCTAAGGAGGCCATGCACAGGAGCTACTTGGCCTGTCGCGCGCTGGTGGATGCATGCCCGTGGGTTGAAGTTATCAAGCATTCCGCTTGTATCGAGGGTGCCCGTCGGGCCTTGCCAGCGCAAAGGTGCACTGGGCAAGATGGATGCATAGAAGCTCGTGACGGACCCGCCACGGAGAGGGCAAGGAGCATCGCACGCGCCGAGATGTATTATAAGAGTGTCTTTGAAGGGCGCCCGCACTATTGCGGGTGAGTGCTCCAAAGATGTAATATTTGAGTAGACTCGCATTTTGTTATCCTGTGCGCTGAAAACTTCGTTCATAAGCGCTAAGCAACGCTTGTTAATTTAAAATATTACCTTCTGTGCGGCTGTTTATCAAATCGAGAGATGGCAAGTCGTCGGCTTCAGCCCCCATGCCACAGTCTTTGGGGTGTTGGGATAAACTTGAGCGCTCTTGTTCCCATTTTTGGGTCCGTCTAGGGAGGCGCTCAACATAGTGAACAAGGCAACCAGACTTATAATGCTTGAACACTCTCACTTAGCCATAGAATTCTATAATTTTAAATTTCGGCGAAGCTCCTAGTCTTCCGAAGGCCGAATTTGAGGCGCTATACACGCCTTGGCCGGACAGTATCCGTCTCCTCTCTCTAAGCGGCATAAGTCTTTAAGGACTCACAAAAAACCTCTCGAACAGCGACCGGTCTCTCGCCTCATCATGACGGTCAGTTTTAGCTTTCTCCACTGAGGCGTTAACCCAGCCGAACTGGGGCGGAATCGCAGTGGTTCTCCCGGTGCTACCTTAGCCGATATAACGGAACGTAAGGTACCAAAACACGGGAGCCGGGCAAACCCAACTATTGACCCAAGACATGATTCGGAGCCGATGCATATAGTGCTATAAGTTCGGGGTGCCGCACTTGTGAAAGTGTTCGGACTCATCACACCAATCGCGGAAACATAAGCCCTGGTGTATATTAGCCGTACCAAAGCGTATGGATGCAACATGTCGTGAATGAACATATGTATGAAAAAGAAATGCAATTATAAGCAAAAAGGTGCTGCATTGTTTTATTCAATAAGTGCTGCTACGAATGCAGAACGATACAAATAGTGCGATAAGCAAGGTAGGAGACTGTTAAACATGTCCCCCTCCAGGGGTAGGCTGCAGATTGGTGTATGAAAATGCTCGTAATGGAGACCACCTGTATATTCGTTGTAGCCTTTATCCTTCCCCTGGCTGTTGCATCGTGAGTTAAATCAGTCTCTTGCCGGACAGGGCTTCTGACAAACGGAGTCCTGTGGGTAAAAAGTAAAAGGTAAAAAAAGAAAAGAAAAAGGAACGACACACGTGAGAGCCCCTGGTGTGGTTGGGCCGCAGTCTGGGTTTATCGTGGTCGTGCCCCTCTCCCCATGCCCATGGTATCTTCATAGCGTAATGGTGTACGCGAAGGACCTGCTTTGACATTTCGCAGGGGCTGGGGTTGGGGCCGCACTGCTACGCGTGCTCTGAACGTGCCAGGTGGTCTTGTTGTAAGTTACTCCGGGCGCGCTTAGCTGTGTCCGGCCGCTTAACGGCCGGACTCGAGAATTGCCTTAAGAGGCTGCATTGCACTTCTGCCGCGAGAGCCATTGTATGTTCCTCCGTGCGGAGAGAACGTTCAGTGTTTCCGTTGACCGTAATGACTCCTCGAGGGCCTGGCATCTTGAGCTTGAGGTATGCGTAGTGCGGCACCGCGTTGAACTTTGCAAACGCGGTACGTCCGAGCAAGGCATGATAGCCGCTGCGGAACGGGACTATGTCGAAGATTAACTCCTCGCTTCGGAAGTTATCCGGGGATCCGAAGACCACTTCCAGTGTAATTGAGCCTGTACAATTGGCTTCTACACCTGGTATGACGCCTTTAAAGGTCGTTTTGGTAGGTCTAATCCTTGAGGGGTCTATGCCCATTTTGCGCACTGTATCCTGGTAAAGCAGGTTCAGGCTGCTGCCGCCGTCCATCAGGACTCTGGTTAGGTGAAATCCATCGACGATTGGGTCTAAGACCGGGCGGCGAATCCGCCGTGGCAGATCTTTGGTGGGGTGGTCCTTCGGTCAAAAGTGATCGGGCAGGAGGACCATGGATTGAACTTCGGGGCAACTGGTCCCATCGCGTGAGACATCCTCGAGTGCGCTTCGCTCCCTTTTGGGTATGTGCGTTGCGTATATCATGTTCACCGTCCGCACTGTGGGGGGAAACCCTTCTATCCTCTATTGTTCGGCGGTTGGGTCTCGTCCTCGTCATCGCTATGCAGCCCCTTGTCATTGTTTTCGGCAATTAACTTGCCTGCCTGCTTGAATACCCAACAGTTCCTGTTGGAGTGGTTAGCTGGCTTTTCGGGGGTGCCGTGTATCTGGCACAAGCGGTCGAGTATTCGGTCCAAATTGGACGGACCCGAAGTAGTTCGTTTGAATGGCTTTTTCCGCTGACCGAGTTTAGAGCCTTTGAATCCGGCATTGACTGATGTATCCTCAATATTGTCGCCGTTAATGCGGCGTTTGTTTTTGTTACGATGCGGCCTGCCATTTCGGTCCTTGAAGTCCGGATTGCCAGAATTTTTGCTGAGGTTGTTGCTGCGTGCTAGCCAGCTGTCCTCACCCGCGCAAAAGTGGGTCATGAGTGATGTGAGGGCTGCCATGGCTTTCGGCTTTTCCTGTCCTAGGTGCCGGGCAAGCCACTCGTCGCGGATGTTATGCTTGAAGGCCGCGAGGGCCTCTGCATCCGGACGGTCGACGATTTGGTTTTCTTGGTTAAGAACCGTGTCCGTAATTGTCCGCCGATTCGTCAGCTTCAATTATGTGGCTTAGGTCATCAGCGTCTGGTGGTCGCACATAAGTGCCCCGGAAGTTATCGAGGAATGCGGCTTCCAGGTCCTCCCAGCTCCCAATTGACTCTGCTGGCAAGCTGTTGAGCCAATGCCGGGCTGGTCCTTTAAGCTTGAGGGGGAGGTATTTGATGGCGTGAAGATCGTCACCGCGGGCCATGTGGATGTGAAGGAGATAGTCTTCGATCCAAACCGCGAGGTCTGTTGTGCCATCATAGGATTCAATATTGACGGGTTTAAACCCTTCGGGGATTTGATGATCCATTACTTCGTCCGTGAAGCATAGTGGGTATGCGACGCCTCTGTACTGGGCGATATCACGACGGAGCTCAAAAGAGCTTGGTCTGTTTTGTTCGGTCCGGCCGGACTTACTGTGTCTGGTGCGACGGTTGTCGTCACGTACCGTGGGGCGCCCACGCGATCCATAGATCGATCTTGATTGTCTTGCCTTGTCCTCCAATATATCTCGCAGGTCCGGAGCATTCCCCTTCGGCCGTGTGCTTTTTGAGCGATGCCGGGGTACGGTTTTAGTGAAGGGCCTAGAGGCCTCTCTGTCGCGACCACGGAGTGGCCGGTCAGCCGTATTGTCTCCTGGTGATGCGGGTTCGTAAGCCTCCTCCTCTAATCGGGGGAGCAGCTTGCGTTTAGGGTAGCTTTGGAGGCGTTCGAGCTCATGCTCTTGACCGCGAGGACTTCAGTCCATCTGTCGGCTAGCAAATCCTGATCAGCTCTAAGCTATTGCTGCTTTTTCTTGAGGCTGTTCGCCGTGGCCATAAGCCTGCGTCTAAAACGCTCTTGTTCGACGGGATTCTCGGGCACGACAAATTCGTCGTCGTCGAGGCTTGCTTCATCTCCGGAGGGAGGCATATAATCCTCTACCTCTTCTTCTGCCGCTCTCTCGTGAGGGCTGGCGTCTCCATCTTCCTGCGCTGGATCTTGCTGGAGTGGATTGTCTTCGGCATTGTCCGGTGTATTGTTGTCTCCGGTATCGGAGTCTTCATTCTTGCTGTGGCGGGATTTAGAGCAGCGCCGCTGACGCCGGCGCTCCGGTTGCTTCTTGGAGGGGTCATCCTCCGTTGTTCCATCGCTGTTCCCATCTTTTGGGATGTCCACCATGTATATGTCGTATGACGAGGTGGCCTTCCAGTGCCCTGTAGGCGCTGGGTCTTGGTCGTCTTCGGCATCGTCGTCCATACCGTTGATGTCTTCGGAGTCGTAGTCTAGCATGTCGGTTAGATCGTCGACATCGGCTACCAAGTGGGTGGTGGGTGGGCGTTGAATTTCTTCGTCGTCCGCATCCCAATCTTCCTGACCGTAGTCCGGCCAGGGCTCTCCGGATAAAGAGAGAGACTTTAGTGAATTCAGGATGTCGCCAAAAGGCGAGTGCTGAAAGATGTCCGCGGTCGTGAACTCCATAACGGGCGCCCAATCGGATTCGATCGGCAAGGGCGCGGAGGGTTCGGAGTCCGGCACCCTGGAGTTGGAGTCTTCGCAAAGGACAGGGATGGAGTTCAGCTCGATCGCCGTAGAGATTGTAGCCCCCGAGGCGGTGTCCAAGCACCCGTCCTCGGTCGGGGAATCCGGCTCCGGATTAAAGGTCAGAGCGGATACTGGTGCGGCCTCCAGGGCACTGTTCGGCTATAGAGCTAGATCATGGCCATCGACACAGTGCGGCACGCTTGGCTGCGGCTCGAATCCGTCGAAGATCAAGTCTCCGCGGATATCGGCCGTATAGTTTAAACTTCCAAATCTGACGACGGCGGGCGAAGCTTCGATCTGCTCCGGATGGCTGCTTAATTGGCCCCGCAGTAAAGCCGCCGAACACAAAGATCTGTCCAGGGAGAAAAGTCTCACCCTGGACTGCGTCGTTGTTAATGATCGAAGGAGCCATCAGGCCTATCGGTGACGACACAGAGTAACTCTCAATGAAAGCACCAATGTCGGTGTCAAAACCGGCGGATCTCGGTAGGGGGTCCCGAACTGTGCGTCTAGGCGGATGGTAACGAAACAAGGGACACGATGTTTTACCCAGGTTCGGGCCCTCTTGATGGAGGTAAAACCCTACGTCCTGCTAGATTAATATTGATGATGTGTGTTACAGGAGTGGATCTACCACGAGATCAAAGAGGCTAAACCCTAGAAGCTAGCCTATGGTATGATTGTTGTTCGTCCTACGGATTAAAACCCTCCGGTTTATATAGACACCGGATAGGGTTAGGGTTATACAGAGTCGGTTACAATGGTAGGATCTACATATCCGTATCGCCAAGCTTGCCTTCCACGCCAAGGAAAGTCCCATCCGGACACGGGACGAAGTCTTCAATCTTGTATCTTCATAGTCTTGGAGTCCGGCCGATGATGATAGTTCGGCTATCCGGACACCCCCTAGAACGGAACTCCCTCACATATGTTCCTCCCTCATAATAAATTTCAGTAGCATCATGAATGAATTCAACAATATAACCATCACATAAAGCATTATTTTCATGATCTACATGCATATAATTTTTATTACTCTCCACATAAGCAAATTTCTTCTCATGAATAGTAGTGGGAGCAAACTATACAAAATAACTATCATGTGAAGCATAATCCAATTGAAAATTAAAATCATGATGACAAGTTTCATGGTTATCTTTATTCTTTATTGCATACATGTCATCACAATAATCATCATAAATAGGAGGCATGCTTTCATCATAATAAATTTGCTCAGCAAAACTTGGGGGACTAACCTACCATCTTCATCAAACATAGCATCCCCAAGCTTGTGGCTTTGCATATCATTAGCATCGTGGGTATTCAAAGAATTCATACTAACGACATTGCAATCATGCTCATCATTCAAAGATTTAGTGCCAAACATTTTAATGCATTCTTCCTCTAGCAATTGAGCACAATGTAACGCCCCGGATTCGATGCGCCAGGTGTCTGCCAGTTATTCGCCGTCTTTGCCCTGTCATGTGCTTGCGTGTTGCACTTTGCCATGTCATCATCTGCATTTCATATCATGTCATCATGTGCATTTCATTTTGCATACGTGTTCGTCTCATGCATCCGAGCATTTTCCCCGTTGTCCGTTTTGCAATCCGGCACTCCTATGTCTCCCGGCGCCCCCTTTTGCCTCTTTTTGTGTGCGGGTGTTAAATGGTCTCGGAATGGAGCGAGGCTTGTCAAGCGGCCTTGGTATAGCACCGGTAGACCGCCTGTCAAGTTTCGTGCCATTTGGAGGTCGTTTGGTACTCCAACGGTTAACCGGGTAACCGCAAAACCCCCTTTCTCTTTGCAGCCCAACACCCCTTCCAAAGTGGCCCAAAACCCAGCAAACTCCCCTCCATGCTCTCGGTCGTTCGATCACGATCGTGTGGGCGAAAACCGCACCTCATGGACTCTCCTAGCTCCCTCTAACTATAAATAGGTCCTCCCCCTTCATTTTCGCGGATGAAATCCCCCCCTAACCCTAAAATCGCCTCTCGCCGCCCGGACACGTCCGCCGCAGCCGGACATGTCCGCCCGTCGCGCCACACTGTCCCGCCGCCTGTGGCCATGGGCCCGAGGCCGGCCCGCCTGGCCAAGGCCGCCGCCCAGCGCCTGCCGCCTCACCTCCCATGCCCGCACCGCGCCGCCGCCGCCCGTCCGATGCCGCCCGCCGCCCCTCGTCCCGAGCCCCGAGCTGCTCTCGCCACCGTCCGGCGTCTGCGCCGCCCGAGCCAGCGGCACCGCGCCGCCCGCGCCCCGAGCTGCTCCCCTCCGGCCGCGCCTCGGCCCATAGGAGCCGCCGCCCCGGCCAGACCGCGCCCGCGCCGCGCGCGCCGGCCGGTCCTCCGGCCGGATCCGGTGGGATCCCGCCGGATCTCGCTCCGCCCGGCCCCGAGCTCCTCCGGTCTTCCTCCAGCTCCGGGCACCCCTTCCTCGACATCTCCGGCGAGTCTCTCCGGCGAGATCCACACTGCATCGAAATCCGTGCCGAGAGGTTGACTTTCCCCCCTCCGTTTTTCTCTAAGTCCCCGAGTATTTCAGTATTTTTATGCATTTTCATCGCATCATAACTCTGCATTCGTAGCTCCGTTTCGTGCGTGTAATATGTCAAATTGTTCGCCTCGACGAGTACATCATTCCATCTCATTGCATAATTTGCATTTGTGGTCATCTTAATGACCGAAATGCTGTTGGAATATGGCTATGTGATGTTAGTTTCAGATTCTTATCAGAACATGCACTTTTGTCATTTTTGCCATGATTGATGTGTGCACCCTATGAACTTGAGACCTACCTGTGTTTTGTACTATGCCATGCCATATTTACAGGGGTGTATGCCATGTATTTTTGTGATCCCTGTGGTGACTAGCACAAGCATGCAAACTAGGCTTCATGATGTTGCTGATTTCAGACCCTGTTCTGCTGATATTTTTATGCCATGTAAACTTGATGCTACCGAGAGATCCATGCTTATTTTGAGATACTTCAGTAAGGATGTTTTGAACATATGGTTATTCTCTATCGATCCATGCCCTTGTTTGCAATTATGGAGTGCCATAGCTTGACTCAATCGAGCTCTACTTTTGCTATAAAATGTTCCTGGCAGATTGTTTACATGTTATTCAATTTTGCCAAGGTTGTTGTAGTTGATCCTTGCATGCTATGTTGTTGTTCTTACCATGTCTAGCTTCTATGCCATGTCTAGGTGCTGGGTGTATGCTTAGTTTGTCATTCAATGCCTCATAGTGAGTGCATCGAGCTCGTAAACATGCCTACTTGTTATCTGTTCATGCCATGCTCCAGTTTTGCACTAAGTCTGAATCTGTTTATGTTTTTACTATATTCACATGCTTGCAACTGTATTTTCTGATCCCTTTTGGCTTATTATCACTAAGGGACTTTTGTTATATGCTTTGAGTAGATTCATGCCATGCTCTAGCTTGACTTGATAGCTTGCTGTAACATGTTGTTTCATAGCTCTAAACATTGCAACCTGATGTTATTTCCTGATAAGTCTGAAACTGTTATTATATGCAATCTTGCCATGTCATTTTGAGCATGTTCTAGTGATTTCTGGAGATAGCTCAGTGTTCATGTTTTGTCATGCTTTACCTGTACATCATGCCCATGCCTTTTGTTTTCACGTTGAGATGTTGTAGCTTGTTGTTTTGATGCTTGCAATATGCCTAGTTGCTGTTTTGGACAGATTGTTGTCATGACTTGTATTGTGTGCATGTGTTGAACCGTTGCTCCGTTTTGAGTGTGCTCTATATGAAACTTGCTTAGATTTGCATGAAGTTTCATATTATCATGTAGCATCCTTGTTTTGAGGTGTTTGCTTGATGTTTGTATGCATTTTGCATCAATGCCATGCTTATCTTGTTTTGCTCATATCTTCTAGGCCGTAGCTCCGAATTAAATGAACTTTATATGTAACTTGACTAGAATTTCGTGTAGATCATCTTGGTGCATCTTAACTTGCTGTTTAACAACTTGAACATAAGGTTTATTCAGATCTGGAATAATTTCGAAATTTGCATATGAGGACTTACCGGAATTGTTATATGTTGTTCCCGGCCTCATTTAAACTTGCTTTGATGTGTTGCTCTTGTTTGCATCATCTCTTGCCATGAGTAGCCTCATATAGCCTTGTCATGCATCATGCTTGGTTGTGCATCATGTCTTGTCTATGTGTGGTGTGTTTACTATGTTGTGTGCTTCTTCTTGTTAGTTCCTGTTTCGTTGCGATCGTGAGGATTCGTTCGCTCACGCTTGGTTAAATCTTCGTGGCTTCATCTTCTTCATGGACTCGTTCTTCTTCCTAGCGGGATTTCAGGCAAGATGACCGCTACCTTGGATCTCACTACTATCATTGCTATGCTAGTTGCTTCGTTCTATCTCTATGCTGCGCTACCAATTACCTGTTTATCAAGCCATCCCAAATTGCCATGTCAGCCTCTAACCTTTGACACCTTCCTAGCAAACCTTTGTTTGGCTATGTTACCGCTTTGCTCCGCCCCTCTTATAGCGTTGCTAGTTGCAGGTGAAGTGAAGATTGCTCCATGGCGGACAGGATTTTGGTTGGGATATCACAATATCTCTTATATTATTAATGCATCTATATATTTGGTAAAGGGTGGAAGGCTCGGCCTTATGCCTGGTGTTTTGTTCCACTCTTGCCGCCCTATTTTCCGTCATATCGGTATTATGTTCCCGGATTTTGCGTCCCTAACGCGGTCAGGTGATTTATGGGACCCCCTTGACAGTTCGCTTTGAATAAGACTCCTCCAGCAAGGCCCAACATTGGTTTTACCATTTGCCTCACCACCACCTACTTTTCCCTTGGGAGTCGCTCTCTCGAGGGTCATCTTTATTTAGCCCCCGGGCCGTGCTTCTCTAAGTGCTAGTTCGAACCGAAAGCTGCTGCTGGGCCACCTTGAGGCAACCCGAGGGCTGGTTTTACTCGTAGCTAGTCTCATCCGGTGTTGCCTCGAGAACGAGATATGTGCAGCTCCTATCGGGATTGTCGGCAGATCGGGCGGTCTTGCTGGTCTTGTTTTATTGCTGTCGAAATGTCTTGTAGCCGGGATTCCGAGACTGATCGGGTCTTCCCGGGGAGAAGGAATATCCTTCGTTGATCGCGAGAGCTTATCATGGGCTAAGTTGGGACAACCCTGCAGGGTATAAACTTTCGAGAGCCATGCCCGCGGTTATGTGGCAGATGGGAATTTGTTAATATCCGGTTGTAGTAAACTCTTCTAAAATACACCAACCGTGTGCGTAACTGTGAGTGTCTCTTTTCGGGGTTGATCGAGAGGAGAACACGGTTTCTGGGTTATGTCTGACGTAAGTAGGAGTTTAGGATCACTTCTTGATCATTACTAGTTGACGACCGTTCCTTTATTTCTCTTCTCGCTCTCATTTGCGTATGTTAGCCACCATATATGCTTAGTCGCTGCTGCAACCTCACCACTTTACCCCTTCCTTTCCCTTTAAGCTTTGCTAGTCTTGATACCCATGGTAATGGGATTGCTGAGTCCTCGTGGCTCACAGATTACTACACCACCAGTTGCAGGTACAGGTTTGCGATGATCATGACGTGAGAGCGATGTTTGCTTGTATTGGAGTTCTTCTTCTGCTTTTTCTTCGATCAGGGGATAGGTTCCAGGTCGGCAGCCTGGGCTAGCAGGGTGGATGTCGTTTGAGCTTCTGTTTATGTTTCATCCGTAGTCGGATGTTGATCTTGTATGTTGTGTTGTTGTATTTGTGTGGCATTGGATGCCTTATGTATGTATCCCCATCTATTATGTAATGTTGATGTAATGATATCCACCTTGCAAAAGCATTTCAATATGCGGGTCTATCCTTGGTGGGACCATCGAGTTCCTTTTGGATAGGGTCGCATATTGGGCGTGACACACAATTATCGGAATCCTTATTTTCACAAAAGACATTAAAAAGATGAAGCATATGAGGCACCCTCAATTCCATTTTTTGTAGTTTTCTTTTATAAACTAAACTAGTGATAAAACAAGAAACAAAAAGATTTGATTGCAAGATCTAAAGATATACCTTCAAGCACTCACCTCCCCGGCAACGGCGCCAGAAAAGAGCTTGATGTCTACTACGCAACCTTCTTCTTGTAGACGTTGTCGGGCCTCCAAGTGCAGAGGTTTGTAGGACAGTAGCAAATATCTCTCAAGTGGATGACCTAAGGTTTATCAATCCGTGGGAGGCGTAGGATGAAGATGGTCTCTCTCAAGCAACCCTGCAACCAAATAATAAAGAGTCTCTTGTGTCCCCAACACACCCAATACAATGGTAAATTGTATAGGTGCACTAGTTCGGTGAAGAGATGGTGATACAAGTGCAATATGGATGGTAGATATAGGTTTTTGTAATCTGAAAATATAAAAACAGCAAGGTAACTAAAGATAAAAGTGAGCATAAACGGTATTGCAATGCTAGGAAACAAGGCCTAGGGTTCATACTTTCACTAGTGCAAGTTATCTCAACAATAATAACATAATTGGATGATATAACTATCCCTCAACATGCAACAAAGAGTCACTCCAAAGTCACTAATAGCGAAGAACAAACGAAGATATTATGGTAGGGTACGAAACCAGCTCAAAGTTATTCTTTCCAATCAATCTGTTGGGCTATTCCTATAAGTGTCACAAACAGCCCTAGAGTTCGTACTCGAATAACACCTTAAGACAGAAATCAACCAAAACCCTAATGTCACCTAGATACTCCAATGTCACCTCAAGTATCCGTGGGTATGATTATACGATATGCATCACACAATCTCAGATTCATCTATTCAACCAACACATAGAACCTCAAAGAGTGCCCCAAAATTTCTACCAGAGAATCAAGACGAAAACGTGTGCCAACCCCTATGCATAGGTTCATGGGCGGAACCCGCAAGTTGATCACCAAAACATACATCAAGTGAATCACGTGATAGCCCATTGTCACCATAGATACGCACGGCAAGACATACATCAAGTGTTATCAAATCATTAAAGACTCAATCCGATAAGATTACTTCAAAGGGAAAACTCAATCCATTAAAAGAGAGTAGATGGGGTGAAGCAACATAAGATCCAACTATAATAGCAAAGCTCACGATACATCAAGATCGATTCACCTCAAGAACACGAGAGAGAGAGAGAGAGAGAGAGAGAGAGAGAGAGAGATCAAACACATACCTACTGGTACATACCCTCAGCCCCGAGGGTGAACTACTCCCTCCTCGTCATGGAGAGCGCCGGGATGATGAAGATGGCCACCGGTGAGGGTTCCCCCCTCCGGAAGGGTGCCGGAACAGGGTCCCGATTGGTTTTTGGTGGCTACAGAGGCTTGCAACGGCGGAACTTCTGGTCTATTATGCTCCCCAATCGTTTTAGGGTATATGGGTATATATATGTGAAAGAAGTACGTCAGGGGAGCCACGAGGGGCCCACGAGGGTGGAGGGCGCGCCCAGGGGGTGGGCACGCCCTCCTGCCTCGTGCCTTCCTCATTGCTTTCTTGACGTGGACTCCAAGTCTCGCGGGTTGCTTTCCTTCCAAAAATAACTTCTCTAGTAGATTTCATTCCGTTTCGACTCCGTTTGATATTCTTTTTCTTCGAAACACTTAAACAAGGGAAAAAAACAGGAACTGGCGCTGGGCGCTGGGTCAATAGGTTAGTCCCAAAATTAATATAAAAGTGCTTAATATGGCCCATAAGCATCCAAAACAGATAATATAATAGCATGGAACAATAAAAAATTATAGATACATTGGAGACGTATCAGCTGTGTCCTTGCGGATGTCTTTGGCAAGAGTCTTGCCGGGGCCCCGACAAGGGTATTGCCGTGGCGTTGTGGTCTTCCCCGGCAAGGGGCTTGTCGGGGGTCTCGTGGGTATCCTTGGCAAGGATCTTACCGAGGATCTTCGTCTTCTGATTCTCATCTGATTTTGTATGCTTCTGGTGTTCACAAAGATCTGCATGCCACCATGGAGGCGCCTCCCGAACTTGGGTTCCAATGTGGTTGAGGGCGTCGGAACTCTCAGGCTCGAGGGTGGCAGCCCTGCTGGCTTTTGGGCAAGTTGCCCCGGCAAGGCTCTTGCCGGGGCTATGGAGGCCGCCCCAGCAAGGGCCTTGCCGGGGGGGTCCGCCTCGCCCTTCTACTCTCTGTGTTTCAGTCTTGGCGTTGATCTAGTTGTCTTGTTCCTTTGCTTCCTCTGCCCCGCCAAGCGTGGCCGGGGGCGTGGGGTTGCGACTGCCCTTGCACAAGTAAAGGGGTGCAAAAAGGGGACCCCTACTTTTGTACATCGACAGGAGCCTCCGGGCCTGGGCCACATATAAGCGCGAAGCGTTATTGGGCCAGGCCCAGAATGGCGCGCGGGCTGTGGAGTTTTTACCGTAGTAACTCCCTTGCTCGCTTGCGCTTCCCCACGACCCACATTGAATGCGTGAGGGGGGGGGGGTCGTGCGTGACGCGGGGGTCATGCGTGGGGCGGTTGCTGCCCTCATGCGTAACATCGCAGTAAATGGTAAAGAGGCGGTTCGCGCCTTCCCCAAAAATAAAAGGGGAAACTGCAGGCGCACTGCTCATTTACCCTCCGTGTCTCTTCAATCTCAGAACCGCCGTCCCTCTCTTCTTCCTCAAAGCAAAAAACTCTCTTGCCTCTGCCCGCCGTTGCCACCCCCATTGCTCTTGTTTCCTCGCCCCCCTCCAGCTACCATGGTGCCCAAAACCAGCAGGGGCAAGGGAGCAGCCAAGGATGCTGGGGAGAGGGAGGCACCGAAGAGTGAGTTGGCGACGCTTCGGACGCAGCACGCCTACTTACCCTCCACGGTCGACGTCGTCCATCTAAGGGACTATTTCAAGCCTCTGTGGGGGGCGAAGACAACGGGGCATCCGGCCACGCACATCATCCCCACCAATTTTGCCAAGGCTGGCCCGAATCGGTATCCTTTCTTTGTTGACTACTTCTCCTGCGGTCTCTGCCCCCCCCCCCCTCTCCGATTTCTTCAATGACGTCATGCACACCTATGACTTCCACCTTCTGGATTTCACTCCAAATGCGGTGGCGTGCATGGACATTTTCGCCCATCTCTGTGAGGGCTTTGTCGGAGTGCATCCTAGCACGGCGCTCTTCCGCCATTTTTTTACCCTCGTATCCAGAAAGGAGGCGACATCTCTGGATGTGTTGCCTGGATCCCACGGAGCCAGGAGAAGGGTACGTACCCGGAGGGCGCCCAGAAGGAGAGGTGGGAAGAGTAGCGGGGCAGATAGTGCTGGATTAAAGAGGAAGATCCGCAGGAGTTCTGTCGGGTCCGCCTAGCGCCGCCGGTCCGTAGAGACGACTGGGGCAACGTCGATGCCAACGATAAGAAGCTCTCGGTTGCACCACCAGGATCCATCGCCTAACCGTGGCCAGGCTCACCCTTGAGATGATCGGGGCCGATTTCATCCGCCTCCGGATCACCCCAATGCATAACAAGGGGAGGCCGGCCTGGGATTACAGGAACGCGGCTGACATCATGAGGCTCCGCCCTGGTTGAACCACAACTTCACGGTGATGGGGCAGGCCCACTTTTGCCAGAGGCTCTTCCATCTCGATGTGGACCGCGACGGCAGGGCCGAGAGGACCGGCAGTGTCGCGAAGGCCGGCAAGGCCGTCAAGGTGCCCTTGTTTGGGTTGCTGGCGGGAGTGGTCCCGCTGAGCAACAATTCTCGCCAGACCGACATCATTGTTATGATGCCGGACTTCAATGCACATGGCCTTGACCCGAGCTGGGTCGAGCCGGGAGCAGAGCAAGTGCAGAACTTCATCGATAGCTTGTCGGAGAGGTATGTCCATGATGAGCCAGCGCGTATCTGGGATACCACCAAGGAGGAGCTGGATTATATTGCCGCCAGGGCGGCGGAGGCGGAGCTTGCCCGGGAGGCCGGCAGCGTTGGCGCCGTGGAGGACGAGGCCGGCGCGGCCGCGGAGGACAAGGAGCTCGCCGGATGGGTGGACTCTACTTGGGAGGCCAGTAGTGCCGGTGCCGGGGCTCCTCTTGTCGAAGATGTGGTCGAAGAGTCGATCGAAGGGGAGGCCGATGCCGACGACCCTCCGGCCCCAGGGAGGAGACGCGTCCTATGCTGGGCTGGCTCGGGCGAACCAATTCGACCCAGCAAGGCCGTGCCGCGGCAACAGGTCCAGGAGCAATCCGTGCGCCAGACGAGGACCGCGGCGGCGAAGAAGTTGGTGAAGGCCGCGGTGGCGAAGAAGAAAGCGACTGCTTCTTCTTCACCCAAGCGTCACCGGTCTCCATCCTCTTCCCCTCCTCCCGCAGATGTCAACATGGAGGTCGTCTTCGATTTTGGGTCTCTCAGCCCAAGGAGGAAGAGGAAGCCAGAGGAGGAGGAGGTGGAGGAAGAGTAAGTATCTTGCCCCCCACATTATCTCCTGACTTAACTCCTGTGTCATCTTTCTTTGACTTGAAGTTGTCTTCATAGGGACACGGAGACACTGGCACAGAGGGTGGCAAAGAGGGCCAAGGCCTCGATGGGAGACAAGCCCCCGACGGGTACTTCGAGTACGCCGCTGGTGGTGGACAGCAGCTCGGACAGCAGCCCCCGACGCAGCCCCCGCTTCAGCCCCCAGCGTGAGTCCATGACTCACTCCTCCATTGATGAACTTTGGGGTGTGAGTCTTTGATGCCGATCTTGCCGGGTTTGTAGGAGAAGAACGGCAGCAGGAGGAGCCGCCGAGGGCTACCCCCAACACGCCCCCCTCTCGACTACGCCGCCCTGAGGGGCTTCCCCGGCAAGGGCATCCACTGCCGAGCCCACGCATATGGAGGAGGAGGAGACAAACTTGGGTGCCGGTGGATCAACCCCGGAAACGAATGTTGGTGGGGAGGGTGCCACTTCTTCCCAGCCCGGTGCTGGTAAGTTTGCTTGCTTCCTGTCCCTGTTTTTTCTTCTTCTTCTTTCGAACTCTTTTGAACTTTGATTTGGCTCTACTTCTTTCTCCTTCTTGGCATCTAGGCGCTTCCTCGGCGGACCAGGAGAACATCAATACCGTCATCGAGGAGGTCGCCAGGGACGCCGAGGCCGAGGCTGACAAGATTGCCCCGAGGAGGCCGCCAAGACTGCCGCCGAAGAGGCCGCCAAGGGGCTTGCCGGGGAGGCTGGCAGGGCCGCTGCCGAGGGGGCCGGAAAGGCCGTTGCCGAGGAGGCCAGCATGGGACCTGCCCGGGAGGGGGTGGTTGATGACCAACCATCCTCCTCTGCTGCCTCTGGCTCGGGTAAGTACCTGAAGGTGAGCGACGACCTGTTCGTCCATCTCCCATGGCCGTCGAGCACCAGGGCGCCCGCCGAGGGGGAGGTGTTCAATGACGAGGTGCTCGTCGCCGCCGGGCATGAGGTTGTTGATGAACCGAGCGCCGGTGGCGACGGTTCCCAAGAGAAGCAGCTCCTTCGGGGCATGAGTGCCAACTTCTAGAAGCTCCAGGCGCTCCACAATGCCCGCCTGGAGAAGGCAAAGTCAAGGATGGCGGCGGTGGACAAGGCGGAGGCGGACCTCGCGGGGCGCGTCGCTGAGACACGGGCCTGGTTCCTCCATGCCCACGAGGAACTGAGGGTTGCACAAGATTTGCTGGCTGAGCGTAAACAGGAGCTTATCCTGCTGAAGGCCGATATCGAGAAGACCCAGGAGGTGGCGAAGGAGCAGGTCGCCAAGGACGAGGCCGCTCGGCACCAGCACCAGGCCGAACTGAACTCCCAGGAGGAGGACCTTGCCGCCCGTGAGGCGGCGCTCGCCGCCACCCTCTGTGGCAAGGATGAGGAGGTCAAGAAGCTTTCCGTGGAGCGGACCCAGGAGCTGGAGCAAAGGCACAAGGAGGCACTCAATGCTCAGGCCCGGGTCCATGTCGGCAAGGTGAAGGAGCTAGCGGTGGAGCGGGATGGGATGAAGGAACAGGTCCTGGGACTGGCGAAGGAGAAAGACACGCTCAACGGCGCCTTGGTGGAGGCGCAGGCGGCAGTCCTCGGCAAGGCTGAGCAGCTCTCCAAGGCCAACGACTCCGTCAAAGACCTGAAGCTGAAGCTGGAGGGTCTTGAGGGGACGCTTTCGGAGGTCAGGGCCCGGGAAGAGACCCTGACCAAGGCCTGGAGGACGAGAGGCAGCTACGGAGGAATGACGCCGCCAACCACGAGGATTATGTGAAGGGCGAAAACCTATGGATCAGTCGCCTCGCCGATGTCGCCGGCAGGATCACCACGAAGCTGGCGGCCATGGGGATGCCAAACGTGAGGTACGCCCTGGAGCCGAATGTGAGTCCCAACGCCAAGCTGACCCTGTTCTTTGAGGGCGTTCTTGGAGCCCTGGAGCAGTTTCGCTCTAACAGAGCGACTTCTCTGGCCAACGAGGCCTGGAAACTTTGTCGGGGTGCCATGACCAAGGTTCTCACCAAGGTGGCGTACTGGAACCCCAACCTCGACTTCGACGCCGTGCTGGAGAGCTTGCCAGAGGATGTGGACCTCGCGGCGCTCGAGGAGTGTATCGAGCCCATCATCAGTCGTGTCGACGGAGTTCAGAGGATAGAGGGCCAGCGCCAGGACTAGGCACCCTGTTTCTCATCGCTACTGCAGGTTCATGACCAAGACAATTTTTATATTTAGTTAGAACCGCAGCAACAATTCATGTGATATAACTCTATAGTACTTTGAAACGATGCATGTTATTTTCTTGTTTGATCTCTCTTTGTATGTCCACCCTACGTTAATTGGGTAGGCTTGCCGACGCATAAACCCAAGCCGCGGTGCCTCGAGGACGGATCCCCGATAGACTGCCGGGTGTGCTTGCTGCCAGGCAAACCACCTCACCGCTCTCAATGCGGCCGCTCGAACCGTCGAGCGGACTCGAGACAGAACGAGAGTGTTGCCAATAGCGGAAGGACACCCCGCCGATCTCGATGCGGCCGTTTGAACTGTTGAGCGGACTTGAAACAAAACAAAGGTGTTGCCAATAGAGGAAGGGTCGCATCGCGTACAGGTTTTCCATACAAAGAGCGCGATCTACGAGGAGAATAACCTGATACATAAAGGTATTATTCGAAGTTTTGCATGACTTAGCTTTTCTGTCGCCATACGGGTGGTTGTTGTGTCTATAGATGATGTCGCTCGCTTGGTCATCTTCTTCCTTGGAACCCATGGAGACGAAGAGCTGCAAAACTAGCTGCTAGGCCGGATTCTCACAACTGCGCGCCCCCTACCTGGCGCGCCAAAGATGTCGGGGGAAAACGACACCTATGGGATCACTGGAATCCCTTCTATGGTTGGCGGGTGCGGGGTTGTGCAAAGAGCAGGTCTAGGGGCCAGCACAAAGATCGTTTACCCAGGTTCGGGCCACGAGGATGCGTAATACCCTAGTCCTGCTTTTGGTGTATATTTGAGTTTTCTTGAGCTTTTGAACTAGCTACGGTGCATGCATCATCCAAAAGATCTGAATCCTCTCTCAGTACGCCGCGGGCCTCCTTTTATAGGCAAAGGGGCTACCACAGTGGTACACAGGAGGTGGAAAGGTATACGGTGTCCAAGCTTATCGCCTGTCATTACAGGAAAGGTGCATTAAATGCACTATTTAGGTGTCCACTTGCTTTATCGGGGGCGGTAACGAGGTCCGTCCCGTCCGTCGCCGCTCCGCCTTGCTCCGGCACGTGTCCAGGCCAACAAAGCATGCAGCGCCACGCAGGCTGGCGGGCTGCTGAGTTGGCGTGGTGGTAGGGTCTTCACGAAGATCTGCCTGCCACCATACAGGTGCTTGCTGAGTTGGCCTAGAGGCCGCGCGCCGCCACGCATGTGCTCGCCAAGCTGTTGGGTTGGCAGTTGCATGGAAACGATGGTGGAATCTTGGCAGATGTGGGCCTGGCTGCAGCCCTGCGGATGTCTTTGGCAAGAGTCTTGCCGGGGGCCCGACAAGGGTCTTACCGTGGCGTTGTGGTTGTCTCCGGCAAGGGGCTTGCCGGGGGCTCGTGGGTATCCTTGGCAAGGATCTTGCCGAGGATCTTCGTCTTCTGATTCTCATCTGATTTTGTATGCTTCTGGTCTTCACAAAGATCTGCATGCCACCATGGAGGCGCTTCCCAAGCTTGGGTTCTAGTGTGGATGAGGGTGTCGGAACTCTCAAGATCGAAGGTGGCAGCCCTACTGGCGTTTGGGAAAGTTGCCCCGGCAAGGCTCTTAACAGGGCTGTGGAGACCGCCCCAACAAGGGCCTTGCCGGGGGGTCCGCCTCGCCCTTCTGCTCTTTGTGTTTCCGTCTTGGCGTTGATCTAGTTGTCTTGTTCCTTTGCTTCCTCTGCCCCGCCAAGCGTGGCCGGGGGCATGGGGCTGCGACTGCCCGCGCACAAGTAAAGGGGTGCAAAAAGGGGACCCCTACTTTTGTACACCGACAACGCGCATGCTCCTAGGGGGATAAATTGGTAGGAAAAGACCATCGCTCGTCCCCGACCGCCACTCGTAAGGAAGACAATCAATAAATAAATCATGCTCCGACTTCATCACATAACGGTTCACCATACGTGCATGCTACAGGAATCATAAACTTGAACACAAGTATTTCTATAATTCATAATTACTCACTAGCATGACTCTAATATCACAATCTTTATATCTTAAAACAATCATAAGGAATCAAACTTCTCATAGTATTCAGTGCACTTTATATGAAAGTTTTTATTGTATCCCTCTTGGATGCCTATCATATTAGGACTAAATTTATAACCAAAGAAAATTACCATGTTGTTTAAAGACTCTCAGAATAATATAAGTGAAGCATGAGAGTTAAAGAATTTCTATAAAATAAAAACCACCGCCATGCTCTAAAAAGATATAAGTGGAGCACTAGAGCAAAATTGCCTAGCTCAAAAGATATAAGTGAAGCACATAGAGTATTCTAATAAATCACGATTCATGTGTGTCCCTCTCAAAAGGTTTGTACAGCAAGTATGATTGCGGTGAACTAAAAATCAAAGACTCATATCATACAAGATGCTCCAAGCAAAACACATATCATGTGGTGAATAAAAATATAGCCTCAAGTAAAGTTACCGATAGACGAAGACGAAGAGGGGATGCCTTCTGGGGCATCCCCAAGCTTAGGCTCTTGGTGATCCTTGAATATTACCTTGGGGTGCCTTGGGCATCCCCGGGCCAAGGCACCCCCAGGCTTAGGTTCTTGCCACTCCTTATTCCATAGTCCATCAAATCCTTACCCAAAACTTGAAAACTTCACAACACAAAACTCAACAGAAAATCTCATAAGCTCCGTTAGTATAAGAAAATAAATCACCACTTTTGGTATTGTTGTGAACTCATTCTTTATTTATATTGGTGTAATATCTACTGTATTCCAACTTTTCCCTGGTTCATACCCCGATACTACCCATAGAATCATCAAAATAAGCAAACAACACATAGAAAAAAAGAATATGTCAAAAACATAACAGTATGTAGTAATCTGTGTTTATCGAAAACTTTTGTAACTCTAAAAATTCTGAAAAAATAGGAAAATCTAAGCAATTTGTTTATTAATCTTCTGCAAAAATAATCGGTATCTTATCATGCTTCTGTTAAAATCTAGAATTGTTTTCCTGAGCACAAAAGTTTCTGTTTTTCAGCAAAATCAAATAAACTATCACCATAAGCCGTCCCAAAGGTCTTACTTGGCACAAATACTAATTAAAACACAGAAACCACATCTAACCAGAGGCTAGATGAATTATTTATTGCAAAACAGTACCTAAAAAGCAAAAAACAAAAATAAAATTGGGTCGCCTCCCAACAAGTGCTATTGTTTAACGCCCCTGGCTAGGCATAAAGAACATGGATAGATCTGGGTATTGTCATCTTTGGTATGCAATTCTTTTCTCATCAAGTCCTCCAAAACTCGTCTTAGCAAACCTATCCTCTCCTTTATTTCCATCCTAGTAGATGAACTTAAATCATGCAAAGGACTTTGATTGGTAATTTTCACATTCATAAACCCATAGTCGGGATCATCACCATATATATCATCATATGAAACACGTATCTCGTTTCTAACGGGTTCCTTCATCATCTTATTCATCCAATCCCTATTAATTCCTACATAAATTCCCCTTTTAATCCAATCGGACTCCCCATAAGCCTCAAGGTACAAACTATGCATGGTTTCTTTATCATGGAGTATATCTTCAATCGGAGGGTGTCCAACATCTTTTTTATAGAAAGCAAAGATATCCCTAGCTTCTTGTATTATGAAATCACGTTCCTGCATAAGGATAATGGTAGCAATCTTTTTAGCTATAGGGTGATTAATATTGGGGAGTTCATAAAAAACCTTTTGTAAAGCAGGATGAAGATGCACAAACTTTATTTCTAATTTCTCAACAAGCATAACAATGGCATCCGCATAACAATTTGTATCAAGAAGAACAGATCTTTTACTAATAGGCATAGATCGCGCACAATCCAAGAATTCTTGGATAACACTTTTTCCAATAATATTACCGGCCCCCACACGAAAAGTTTTTGCTTTGTAATTGGGAGGATTTTCAGCTTCATGATCCAAAGAACAAGATTCAAGTTTTTCCTCAAGTTTTTCAATGATAACCTCCCCACTTTCAGACATGGTGGCAACAAACCAATCTAGCAAACGAGAAAACCAAAAGAGAACGAAGAACACGAACGGAAGAGGGGCGAAGAAAAGGCAAATCTTTTCGAAAATAGTTTTAGAAGTGGGGAAGAGGAAAACGATAGGCGAATGGCAAATAATGTAATGCAAGAGATGAGAGTTTATGCTGGGTAGTTGGTACGTCTTGACTTGGTGTAGATCTCCCTAATAACGGCGCCATAAATTCTTCCTGCTACTTGATACATCTCCAACATATCTATAATTTTTTATTGTTCCATGCTATATTATATTCTATTTTGGACATTATTGGGCTTTATTATGCACTTTTATATTATTTTTGGGACTAACCTATTAACCGGAGGTCCAGCCTAGAATTGCTGCTTTTTGCCTATTTCATTGTTTCGCAGAAAAAGAATATCAAACGGAGTCCAAACGGAATGAAACCTTCGGGAACGTGATTTTCGGAACGAACGTGATCTAGAGGACTTGGAGTCTATGCAAAGCGACGAACGAGGAAGGCACGAGGTAGGGGTGCGCCACCCCCCCTCAGCGCCGCCTCTACCCTCGTGGGCCCCTCGTTGCTCCAATCGACATACTTCTTCCTCCTATATATACCCCACGCACTTCAAACTACCAGATACGGAGCCAAAAACCTAATTCCACCGCAGCAACTTTCTGTACCCGTGAGATCCCATCTTGGGGCCTTTTCGGCGCTCCGCCGGAGGGGGCATTGATCACGGAGGGCCTCTACATCATCTCCAAGGCCTCTCCAAAGTGTGAGTAGTTTACCTCAGACCTTCGGGTCCATAATTATTAGCTAGATGGCTTCTTCTTTCATTTTGGATCTCAATACAATGTTCTCCCCCTCTCTTGTGGAGATCTATTTGATGTAATCTTCTTTTGCGGTGTGTTTGTCGAGATCCGATGAATTGTGGGTTTATGATCAAGATTATCTATGAACAATATTTGAATCTTCTCTGAATTCTTTTAAGTATTATTGGTTATCTTTGCAAGTCTCTTCGAATTATCAGTTTGGTTTGGCCTACTAGATTGATCTTTCTTGCAATGGGAGAAGTGCTTAGCTTTGGGTTCAATCTTGCGGTGTCCTTTCCCAGTGACAGTAGGGGCAGCAAGGCATGTATTGTATTGTTGCCATCGAGTATAAAAAGATGGGGTTTATATCATATTGCATGAGTTTATCCCTCTACATCATGTCATCTTTCTTAATGCGTTACTCTGTTCTTCATGAACTTAATACTCTAGATGCATGCTGGATAGCGGTCGATGTGTGGACTAATAGTAGTAGATGCAGGCATGAGTCGGTCTACTTGTCTCGGACGTGATGCCTATATACATGATCATACCTAGATATTCTCATAACTATGCTCAATTCTATCAATTGCTCGACATTAATTTGTTTACCCATCGCAAATACTTATGCTATGTTGAGAGAAGCCACTAGTGAAACCTATGGCCCCAGGGTCTATTTTCCATCATATTAATCTTCCAACACTTAGCTATTTTTATTGCTTTTTATTTTACTTTGCATCTTTATCATAAAAATACCAAAAATATTATCCTGTCATCTCTATCAGATCTCACTCTCGTAAGTGACCGTGAAGGGATTGACAACCCCTTTATCGCGTTGGTTGCGAGGTTCTTGTTTGTTTGTGTAGGTGTGAGGGACTCGCACGTGGACTCCTACTGGATTGATACCTTGGTTCTCAAAAACTGAGGGAAATACTTACGCTACTTTGCTGCATCACCCTTTCCTCTTCAAGGGAAAACCAACGCAGTGCTCAAGAGGTAGCAAGAAGGATTTCTGGCGCCGTTGCCGGGGAGGCTTACGCGAAGTCAAGTCAAGATTTGACTCCTGACAACGAGCCATTTCTGGCGCCGTTGTCGGGGAGTCTACGCAAAAGTCAAGCCATACCAAGTACCCATCACAAACTCATCTCCCTCGCATTACATTATTTGCCATTTGCCTCTCGTTTTCCTCTCCCCCACTTCACCCTTGCCATTTTATTTGCCCTCTCTTTCGTTCGCCTCTTTTTCGCTCTTTTCTTGTTTGCTTGCTTGTTGGATTGCTTGCTTGTCACGATGGCTCAAGATAATACCAAATTGTGTGACTTTACCAATACCAACAATAATGATTCTCTTAGCACTCTGATTGCTCCTCTTAATGATGCTGAACCTTGTGAGATTAATGCTGCTTTGTTGAATCTTGTTATGAAAGATCAATTCACCGGCCTTCCTAGTGAAGATGCCGCTACCCATCTAAATAGCTTTGTTGATTTGTGTGATATGCAAAAGAAGAGGGATGTTGATAATGATATCGTTAAATTGAAGCTATTTCCCTTTTCGCTTAGAGATCGTGCTAAAGTGTGGTTTTCGTGTTTGCCTAAAAATAGTATTTATTCATGGAATAAGTGCAAAGATGCTTTTATCTCTAAGTATTTTCATCCCGCTAAAATCATCTCTCTTAGAAACGATATTATGAATTTTAAGCAACTTGATCATGAACATGTTGCACAAGATTGGGAGAGGATGACATTAATGATACGTAATTGCCCTACTCATGGCTTAAATTTGTTGATGATTATACAAAAAAATTATGCCGGATTGAATTTTGCTTCTAGAAATCTTTTAGATTCGGCCGCGGGAGGCACTTTTATGGAAATCACTTTAGGATAAGCTACTAAACTCCTAGATAATATTATGGTTAATTATTCTCAATGGCACACCGAAAGATCTACTAATAAAAAAGTGCATGCGATAGAAAAAATTAATGTTTTGAGTGGAAAGATGGATGAACTTATAAAATTATTTGCTACTAAAAGTATTTCTTCGGATCCTAATGATATGCCTTTTTCTACTTTGATTGAGAATAATAATGAATCTATGGATGTGAATTTTGTTGGTAGGAATAATTTTGGTAACAACGCGTATAGAGGAAACTTTAATCCTAGGTCATTCCCTAGTAATTCCTCTAATAATTATGGTAATTCCTACGACAATTCTAATGGAAATTTTAATAAGATGCCCTCTGAATTTGAGAATAGTCTTAAAGAATTTATGAATTCACAAAAAAAATGCAATGCTTTGCTTGAAGAAAAATTGCTTAAAGTTGATGAATTGGCTAGGAACGTTGATAGAATTTCTCTTGCTGTTGATTCTTTGAAACTTAGATCTATTCCACATAAGCATCATATCAATGAGTCTCTCAAAGCCATGAGAATTTCCATTGATGAGTGCAAAGAAAGAACCGCTAGGATGCGTGCTAAGAAAGATTGCTTTGTGAAAGCGTGTTCTTCTAATTTCTATGAAAATAAAGATGAAGATCTAAAAGTTATTGATTTGTCCCCTATTAAATCTTTGTTTTGAAATATGAATCTTGATAATGATGGGACTGAATATGATCCACCTTTACCTAGAAGGCGTTCCAAAAATTCGGAGTTTTTAGATCTTGATGCAAATTTTGGTAGAAGTGGGATTGAAAAAGTTAAAACTTTAGATATCAATGAACCCACTATTTTGGATTTCAAGGAATTTAATTATGATAATTGCTCTTTAATAGATTGTATTTCCTTGTTGCAATCCGTGCTAAATTCTCCACATGCTTATAGTCAACATAAAGCTTTTACTAAACATATCGTTGATGCTTTGATGCAATCTTATGAAGAAAAACTTGAGTTGGCAGTTTCTATCCCTAGAAAACTTTATGATGAGTGGGAACCTACTATTAAAATTAAAATTAAAGATCATGAGTGTTATGCTTTATGTGATTTGGGTGCTAGTGTTTCCACGATTCCAAAGACTTTGTGTGATTTGCTAGGTTTCCATGAACTTGATGATTGCTCTTTAAATTTGCACCTTGCGGATTCCACTATCAAAAAACCTATAGGAAGAATTAATGATGTTCTTATTGTTGCAAATAGGAATTATGTGCCTGTAGATTTTATCGTTCTTGATATAAATTCCAATCCTTCATGTCCTATTATCCTTGGTAGACCTTTCCTTAGAACGATTGGTGCAATTATTGATATGAGGGAAGGGAATATTAGATTCCAATTTCCGTTAAGGAAAGGCATGGAACACTTCCCTAGAAATAAAATAAAATTACCATATGAATCTATCATGAGAGCCACTTATGGATTGCCTACCTAAGATGGCAATACCTAAATCTATCCTTGCGTTTATGCCTAGCTAGGGGCGTTAAACGATAGCGCTTGTTGGGAGGCAACCCAATTTTATTTTTAGTTTTTTGCTTTTTGCTTCTGTTTAGGAACAAATCTTTGATCTAGCCTCTGGTTAGATGTGTTTTTATGTTTTAATTAGTGTTTGTGCCAAGTTAAACCTATAGGATCTTCTTGGATTATAGTTATTTGATCTTGCTGAAAATTGTAGAAACTTTCTGTTCACGAAAATAATTGCTAAAAATCACCAGAACATGATAAAATATTGATTGAGTTTCTTCTGATAAATAAACAAATTTTCTAGGTCGTCCTATTTTGGCTGAATTTTTGGAGTTCCAGAAGTTTGCTTTAGTTACAGATTACTACAGACTGTTTTGTTTTTGACAGATTCTGCTTTTCGTGTGTTGTTTGCTTATTTTGATGAATCTATGGCTAATAAAATAGTTTATAAACCATAGAGAAGTTGGAATACAGTAGGTTTAACACCAATATAAATAAAGAATGAGTTCATTACAGTACCTTGAAGTGGTGTTTTCTTTTCTTTCGCTAACGGAGCTCACGAGATTTTCTGCTAAGTTTTGTGTTGTGAAGTTTTTAAGTTTTGGGTAAAAGATTTGATGGATTATGGAACAAGGATGTAATGCCCTCGATGCGGATATATCTCCCACGTGTCGAAACACGACTTAGAGGCATAACCGCATTGAAAGCAATGTCGCAAGTGAGGTAATCTTCACACAACCCATGTAATACATAAGGGAAAGAGATACATAGTTGGCTTACAATCGCCACTTCACACAATACATGAGTAAAGCATTACATCATACAGATACAATCAAGGTCCGACTACGGAACCAAAATAAAAGAAGACTGCCCCAAATGCTACATGATCCCCGATCGTCCCAACTGGCTCCACTATCGATCAATCAAACGAAACAACACAATGAACAAGATCTTCATCGAGCTCCTCCTTGAGCTCGGATGCGTCACCTGCACTGTTTCATCGGCACCTGCAAACTGGTTATGGAAGTATCATGAGTCACGGGGACTCAACAATCTCACACCCTCGAGATCAAGACTATTTAAGCTCATGGGTAGGAGAAGGTAGTGAGGTGGAGCTGCAGCAAGCGACTAGCATATCTGGTGTCTAACATACGCAAATGAGAGCGAGAAGAGAAGGCAAAATCACGGTCGAACAACTATGATCAAGAAGTGATCCCAGAACAACCTACGTCAAGCATAACTCCAACACCGTGTTCACTTCCCGGACTCCATCGAGAAGAGACCATCACGGTTACACACGCGGTTGATGTATTTTAATTAAGATCAACTTCGGGTTTTCTACAACCGGACATTAACAAATTCCCATCTGCCTCATAACCGCGGGCACGGCTTTCAAAGATAATACCTGCAGGGTGTCCCAACTTAGCCCATTATAAGCTCTCACGGTCAACGAAGGATATTCCTTCTACCGGAAGACCCGATCGTCTCGAATCCCGGTTTACAAGACATTTCGACAATGGTAAAACAAGACCAGCAAGACCACCCACAGCCGACAAATCCCGATAGGAGCTGCACATATCTCGTTCTCGTGGCACACCGGATAAGCTAAGCGTGTGTACCGACGTAATCCAAGTTGCCAAGGAATGGTCCCAAGACGGTGTTCTAGTTTGGACCAACACTGGAGGAGCACCGCCCGGGGTAAATAAAGATGACCCTTGAGTCTGCAGAACCCAAGGGAAAAAGGCTTAGGTGGCAAATGGTAAAACCAAGGTTGGGCCTTGCTGGAGGAGTCTTATTCAAAGCGAACTGTCAAGGGGGTCCCATAAATCACCCAACCGTGTAAGGAACGCAAAATCTGGGAACATAACACCGGTATGACGGTAACTAGGGCGGCAAGAGTGGAACAAAACACCAGGCATAAGGCCGAGCCTTCCACCCTTTACCAAGTATATAGATGTATTAATTAAATAAGAGATATTGTGATATCCCAACATAACCATGTCCATCATGGAGCAATCTTCAACTTCACATGCAACTAACAATGCTATAAGAGGGGCTGAGCGAAAGCGGTAACATAGTCAAACAAAGGTTTGCTAGGAAAGGATGGTTAGAGGCTTGACATGGCAATATGGGAGGCATGATAAGCAAGTGGTAGGCATCGCGGCATAGCAAAAGAGCGAGCAACTAGCAAGCAAAGATAGAAGTGATTTCGAGGGTATGGTCATCTTGCCTGAGATCCCGCAAGGAAGAAGAACGAGTCCATGAAGAAGACAAACGAACGAAGTCGAACGAATCCTCACAACTCCGAAACGAAACCGAAGCTAACGAGAGAAGCAACCCGGAAAGAAGCAAACAACATGGTAAATGCACAAGCATAAACATGGCATGATGCACAAAAAAGTATGATGCATGTCCGGTTTAATGAGGCATGGCATGGCAAAGTGCACAAACAAAACTACAAGTTAAGTGGAGCTCAATATGCAACGAGTTGCATATTGACAAAACACCACATTGACATATTTAGTTTAATCTCGGTTATGTACCCAACAATATTAAATGTTATTAAACATGGCAAGGGGTGAAGCATAAGTAAACTAACTATTTAGGCAAGTTTAAATGAGGCCGGAAATAAGAAACAACAATTCCGGAAAATCCTCATGTGCATATTTTGATTTGGTACTGTTCTGCTCTAAACCATATTTTAATGTTGTTAAACAGAAAAATAAAGTGCACCATGTTAAACTAGGCATTTTTCCACCCCATTTACATATAAAGAACATTTAATTCCGAGCTACGGTTATTTAGTTATGAAATAAATCATTTTAACATGGCATTTGAGCAAATTAATGCAAATAGCAAGTTAAACATTTTTAACATGGATGAAAGTGGCATATTATGAAACTAGACAAAATTCTAAGCACTTTACATATTTAAAACATTTTAATACGATGCACGGTTTGTGAGATATAAAATGCATGAACAACAAGGGAAAATCTATAAATATGCAGATCCCGGGATAAATGGACAAATTCGCAGCAGCAGAAAAAAAGAATACATAACAGGCTGAATCTGGAGCTACAGGAACTGGGCGGCTCACCAGGCCTCATGGGCCGGTTGGTGGTGGAGCTGGTAGGCCGGGGCTGGCCTTGGAGCGCTGTGGCTGGAGAGGCCCAGGCAGCAGGGCGACGGGTCAACGACGCGGGCGAGGGTTTCGAGCTCCTCTGCCCGAACGAAACAGAGGAGCGGCGCGGCGAGGGGCTTGGCGTGACTCCGGGAGGGGCACAGCTTGGAGGCGGCTTGGCGCCGGAGATGATGATGGGGAGGCGCGGAGGAGGTCATGGGGTCGAGGACAACGGATCCGAACCGGCGGCTGCTGGTGCTTGAAGCCCCCTGGACGCCATGGCGGGCTCCCTGGGAGGTCTCTACAAGGTCAGAAACGAGATGAGAGACGAAGGAAAAAAAGAAGAATGGAAGGGAGGCGAGGCGGCGCTGTTCCTGGTGGTGGTCGCCGGCAGCGGCGTTGGTCGTCGGGCGATGAAGCGGGGCAGATGAGGCGCGGAGGTCGGGGTCAAAGGGGAACGAGGAGCCCCTCTCCTATGCGTTGGCTGGTAGCACGAGCTAGACGCCTGGTGGATCGAGGCAGAGGGGCTCGCGCATGAGCGATAGGGAGCCATCGAGGGGAGGCACAGGCACTGCTGCGGGCTGGATGGACGGATTGGGTGGCGGCGGAAAACAAGGGACTTGGTCGGAGGCGATGCTGGTTGGTGGATGGATCGGGGAGGTGGAGAGGTGGTTGGCTCGGGATGGATCCCGAGGAAGGGGAGTGGCGGCGCGGATGGGAATGGGTGGATGGGACGACTAGGGTCTAGGGTTGCCCCGATATTTATATCTGATGAATTCAGGCTAGGGGATATCACATCCCTACGATCGTAATTGGACGGCTGAGAAAAATATAGGTTATGAAGTCCAATTAAGAAAACGGAGATGTTTTATAAATGTTTGGGGATGATCCGGACCCATTGGTCATGACAACTCGGGTCGGGTCCGGGAGGAGTTCTCGGACACGCCAAGATGGGGGTCGGTGGTTGTGCAGAGAGGCTCAAACAGTTGGACAACAAATGAACGGTTGCTCTCGAAAGGGACAACGAAGGCAAAGGGGGAACGCGGCAACTACGAACGAATGCAATCTTTATGAAAACATGCATATGCAATGCGCATGATGCTACGAGATGAGATGCACGCCATGAACAAAAAAGCAAAATAAAAGATAGAACCCCAACCACGAAGGAAAATAATATATCGCATCTCCGGAAAAGGCAAGAGTTGGAGTTACTGACATGGAAAGTTGTATCCGGGGCGTTACAAAGGAGTGGCAAGAGCCTAAGCTTGGGGATGCCCAAGGGACCCCAAGATAATCTAAGGACACCAAAAAGCCAAAGCTTGGGGATGCCCCGGAAGGCATCCCCTCTTTCGTCTACTTCCATCGGCAACTTTACTTGGAGCTATATTTTTATTCACCACATGATATGTGTTTTGCTTGGAGCGTCTTGTGTTATTTGAGTCTTTTCTTTTTAGTTTACCACAATCATCTTTTCTGGACGCACTTTTTGAGAGAGACACACATGATTCGTAAATTATTAGAATACTCTATGTGCTTCACTTATATCTTTTGAGCTATATAGATTTTGCTCTAGTGCTTCACTTATATCTTTTAGAGCACGGTGGTGGTTTTGTTTTATAGAAACTATTATTATCTCATACTTCACTTATATTATTTTGAGAGTCTTAAACAGCATGGTAATTTGCTTAGATAATCCTAATATGCTAGGTATTCAAGACTAGTAAAAAAAACTTTCTTATGAGTGTGCTGAATACTAAGAGTAGTTTGATGCTTGATGATTGTTTGAAGATATGAAGGTAGTGATATTAAAGTTGTGCTAGTTGATTAGTTGTGAATTTTAGAAATACTTGTGTTGAAGTTTGCAGGTCCCGCAGCATGCACGTATGGTAAACGTTATGTAACAAATTTGAAACATGAGGTGCTCTTTGACTGTCTTCCTTATGAGTGGCGGTCGGGGACGAGCGATGGTCTTTTCCTACCAATCTACCCCCCTAGGAGCATGCGCGTAGTTCTTGGTTTTTAATGACTTGTAGATTTTTGCAATAAGTATGTGAGTTCTTTATGACTAATGTTGAGTCCATGGATTATACGCACTCTTACCCTTCCATCATTGCTAGCCTCTTCGGTACCGTGCATTGCCCTTTCTCACATTGAGAGTTGGTGCAAACTTCGTCTGTGCATCCAAAACCCGTGATATGATACGCTCTTTCATACATAAACCTCCTTATATCTTCCTCAAAACAGCCACCATACCTACCTATTATGGCATTTCCATAGCCATTCCGAGATATATTGCCATGCAACTTTCCACCGTTCTGTTTATTATGACACGCTCATCATTGTCATATTGCTTTGCATAATGATGTAGTTTACATCGTATTTGTGGCAAAGCCACCGTTCATAATTTTTCATACATGTCACTCTTGATTCATTGTTATCCCGGTGTATCGCCGGAGGCATTCATATAGAGTCATTATTTGTTCTAGTATCGAGTTGTAATCATTGAGTTGTAAATAAATAGAAGTGTGATGATCATCATTCATACAGCATTGTCCCAATAAAAAGAGAGAGAGAGAAAGGCCAAATAAAAAAAGGAAGGCCCAAAAAAAAGAGAAAATAAAAAGGGGCAATGCTACTATCCTTTTCCATACTTGTGCTTCAAAGTAGCACCATGTTCTTCATGTTAGAGAGTCTCTTGTTTTGTCACTTTCATATACTAGTGGGAATTTTTTGTTATAGAAATTGGCTTGTATATTCCTACAATGGGCTTCCTCAAATGCCCTAGGTCTTCATGAGCAAGCAAGTTGGATGCACACCCACTTAGTTGCATTTTGTTGAGCTTTCATATATTTATAGCTCTAGTGCATCCGTTGCATGGCAATCCCTACTCCTTGCATTAACATCAATCATTGGGCATCTCCATAGCTCATTGATTAGCCTCGTTGATGTGAGACTTTCTCCTTTTTTGTCTTCTCCACATAACCCCCATCATTATATTCTATTCCACCCATAGTGCTATATCCATGGCTCACGCTCATGTATTGCGTGAAGGTTGAAAAAAGTTTGAGATTACTAAGTATGAAACAATTGCTTGGCTTGTCATCGGGGTTGTGCATGATGAGAGCATTCTTGTGTGACAGAAATGGAGCATGACTAAACTATATGATTTTGTAGGGATGAACTTCTTTGGCCATGTTATTTTGAGAGGACATAATTGCTTAGCTAGTATGCTTGAAGTATTATTACTTTTATGTCAATATTAAACCTTTATCTTGAATCTTTAGGATCTGAATATTCATACCACAATTAAGAGAATTACATTGAAAACCATGCCAAGTAGCATTCCACATGAAAAATTCGGTTTTTATCATTTACCTACTCGAGGATGAGAAGGAATTAAGCTTGGGGATGCTTGATACGCCTCCAACGTATCTATAATTTTTTATTGTTCCATGTTATATTATATTCTGTTTTGGACATTATTGGGCTTTATTATACACTTTTATATTATTTTTGGGACTAACCTATTAACCGGAGGCCCAGCCTAGAATTGTTGTTTTTTGCCTATTTTAGTGTTTCGCAGAAAAGAATATCAAACGGAGTCCAAACAGAATGAAACCTTCGGGAACGTGAATTTCCGAACGAACGTGATCCAGAGGACTTGGAGTCTACGCAAAGCAACGAACGAGGAAGGCACGAGGTATGGGGCGCGCCTACACACACCCCCCCAGGCGCGCCCTCCACCCTCGTGGGCCCCTCGTTGCTCCACCGACGTACTTCTTCCTCCTATATATACCTACGTACCCCAAAACTACCAGATACGGAACCAAAAACCTAATTCCACCGCCGCAACTTTCTGTACCCATGAGATCCCATCTTGGGGCCTTTTCTGGCGCTCTGCTAGAGGGGGCATTGATCACGGAGGGCCTCTACATCATCTCGAAGGCCTCTCCGATGAAGTGTGAGTAGTTTACCTCAGACCTTCGGGTCCATAGTTATTAGCTAGATGGCTTCTTCTCTCTTTTTGGATCTCAATACAATGTTCTCCCCCTCTCTTGTGGAGATCTATTCGATGTAATCTTCTTTTTTGGTGTGTTTGGCGAGATCTGATGAATTGTGGGTTTATGATCAAGATTATCTATGAACAATATTTGAATCTTCTCTGAATTCTTTTATGTGTGATTGGTTATCTTTGCAACTCTCTTCAAATTGTCAGTTTGGTTTGGCCTACTAGATTGATCTTTCTTGCAATGGGAGAAGTGCTTAGCTTTGGGTTCAATCTTGCGGTGTCCTTTCCCAGTGACAGTAGGGGCAGCAAGGCACGTATTGTATTGTTGCCATCGAGGATAAAAATATGGGTTTATATCATATTGCATGAGTTTATCCCTCTACATCATGTCATCTTTCTTAATGCGTTACTCTGTTCTTCATGAACTTAATACTCTAGATGCATGCTGGATAGCGGTCGATGTGTGGAGTAATAGTAGTAGATGCAGGCAGGAGTCGATGCACTTGTCTCGGACCTGATTCCTATATACATGATCATACCTAGATATTCTCATAACTATGCTCAATTCTATCAATTGCTCGACAGTAATTTATTTACCCATCGCAAATACTTATGCTATCTTGAGAGAAGCCACTAGTGAAACCTATGGCCCCCGGGTCTATTTTCCATCGTATTAATCTTCCAACACTTAGCTATTTTTATTGCTTTTTATTTTACTTTGCATCTTTATCATAAAAATACCAAAAATATTATCCTATCATCTCTATCGATCTCACTCTAAATAAGTGACCGTGAAGGATTGACAACACCTTATCGCGTTGGTTGTGAGGTTCTTGTTTGTTTGTGTAGGTGCGAGGACTGCTGCGTGGACTTTCATCGATTGATACCTTGGTTCTCAAAAACCGAGGGAAATACTTATGCTACTTTTCTGCATCACCCTTTCCTCTTCAAGGGAAAACCAACGCAGTGCTCAAGAGGTAGCACTACTTTTTGAGTTGGCGTTGGTTTTTCCCTTGAAGAGGAAAGGGTGATGTAGCAAAGTAGAGATAAGTATTTCCCTCAGTTCGAGAACCAAGGTATCAATCCAGAAGAAGATAATGCACCGAATCACCTAATCCCTGCGCAAACAATCAAAGAACTTGCACCCAACGAGATAAAGGGGTTGTCAATCCCTTCAGGGTTACTTGCAAAAGTGAGATCTGATAGAGATAGATAAATGGTAAAGTAAATATTTTTGGTATTTTTGGTTTATAGATCGGAAAGTAAAGGATTGTAAAAATAGTTGATCGTAAACTAATATTTAGATTGGAAACTTATATGATGGAAAATAGACCCAGGGCCATACGTTTCACTAGAGGCTTCTCTCGTGATAGCATATAATACGGTGGGTGAACAAATTACTGTCGAGCAATTGATAGAAAAGCACAAAGTTATGACAATATCTAAGGCAATGATCATGAATATAGGCATCACATCCGTGTCAAGTAGACCGAAACGATTCTACATCTACTACTATTTCTCCACACATCGACCGCTATCCATCATGCATCTAGAGTATTAAGTTCATAAAGAACGGAGTAACACATTAAGTAAAATGACATGATGTAGAGGAATTTACTCAGGCAATATGATGAAAACCCCATATTTTTATCGTCGATGGCAACAATACAATATGTGCCTTGCTGCCCCTACTTTCACTGGGAAAGGACACCACAGGATTGGACCCAAAGCTAAGCACTTCTCCCATTGCAAGAAAAACCAATCTAGTTGGCCAAACCAAACTGATAGTTCAAAGAGAATTACAAAGATATCAACTCTGCATATAAGCATTCAGAGAAGATTCAAATAATATGCATAGATGAGCTGATCATAAATCCACAATTCATCGGATCTCGGCAAACACATCGCAAAAAAGTATTACATCGAATAGATCTCCATGAACATCGAGGAGAACATGGTATTGAGAATCAAAGAGAGAGAAGAATCCATCTAGCTACTAGCCATGGACCCGTAGGTCTGTGGTAATCTACTCATGCTTCATCCGCAGGGCAATAAAGTTGATGTAGAAGCCCTCCATGATCGACTCCCCCTTCGGCAGGGTGCCGGAAAAGGTCCGTAGATAGGATCTCACGGGTACAGAAGGTTGCGGCGGTGGAAAAGTGTTTTTGTTGATGCCTCTGGTAGTTTGGGGATATTTGGGAATATACTAGCGAAAGAATTAGGTCAGGAGAGTCGCGAGGGGCCACAAGGGTGGGGGCGCCCTACCCCCCTGGGCACGCCCTCCGTCCTTGTGGACGCCTCATGGCTCCTCCGACTTCATCTCCAAGTCTCCTGGTTGTCTTCTGGTCCAAGAAAAATCATCGCGAAGGTTTCGTTCCATTTGGTATTCCTTTTCTGCGAAACTCAAAAACAAGGAAAAAAACAAGAACTAGCACTGGGCTCTAGGTAAATAGGTTAGTCCAAAAAAAATATAAAATAGCATATTAATGCATATAAAACATCCAAACAGATAATATAATAGGATGGAACAATAAAAAATTATAGATACGTTGGAGACGTATCAGTCATTAGTAGTCTGAGCGAACCGTGTCTGTTGCGTCCCCAATCGCAGACGGTTGCTGCATCCAACTCGTCTACTGTTTATAAATTTTGTAAAAAAATTAATGCAGGAAAGGGTCAGAACACGAACACACTTGCATGTGTACCAAATATATGTATGAAAATGCTGGTTTGATGTTCAGATACCCAATGCACAACTTTGATGTGGCACCTATCGCACGAAGCGCATAGTATTGCTAGTCCGCCACCCCCTATGAACCCCACTTCATGTCAGAGGTAAGGGAATCCTAGCTATGAATGCATAGCCCCCAAATAGCTAGGTCTGAAATCTCACCCTACCGTAACACAAAACTTATAGGAGTCCATCATGGTCAAACCCCCCTTTTGCTTCCAGACATAGGTGGACCGTGTGCCGGCTCACAAATGTGTGCTTGTGGCGCGAGATGGGTGAGACCACATATGAACCACCTGTGGTTGGCTCTACTATATGTATGAAAAGGGTGTGGTGTAATATTTAAATGCCCAATTCACAATTGTGATGTGGCACATGTGTCTGGCAAATTAACCGGACTTCCCCGACCCCGTGGAAGTTGCAAGAAGTGCGTAGTAGCCCCCCCCCCCTCCCATCACACACACACACACATTGAGTCGGTCAGAGAGGGCATCTCACCAATACGTACTGTAACACGGGCCAAGAAGAATCTAACTTGGTCGTATAACCTCTCTCGCTCGTTCTTGGTCAAAGTGATGGACATCCACACGGCCTCGCAAAATGGGCTAGCTTATCACTGGTAACCATGCAAGGGAGTGCCTGAAGACAAAACCATTGTGTGCATGTGGCCGAAACATATGTATATGGAAGTGGTGTGTGGTGTTTGAATACCCAATGCGCAACTTTGATGTGGCACCATGCTTTGGAACCATAAAATCCCCGCACTAAGCGAGGGTTCATGACGCGTAGCATGCACTCAAACTTAATTAGGTCTGGAATCTCACCATGATCGACCTACTATACAATAACACGAACTAAAGAAGAAGAATCCACCCTGGTAACCTTTCCCATTGTCGATCGAAATGATGGGCGTCCAGGTGGGCCCACGAATATATAGGCTTGCCGCCGATAAGCAAGCGAGTGAGAGTGTCCAAAAAGACAACCATTGCATGCATGTGTCCCAAACATATTTATGGAGGTGCGTGATGCATGCACATGTGTTGAATACCCAATGCACAACATTGGTGTGGTGCATGCATTGAAAATCGCACAATCCCCACACAGACCAAGAGGTTCATGACGTGTCGTGTGCTCGCCACCCCCCCCCCCCCCGCACTTCGATCCAACGGGATGGACTCATGTGTACACATGCGCTAATTATGTAATCTCACATCATGACATATAACGTGAGACAAACAAAAAATTAATCCCCACCTAAGTCAAATTAACCTCTATCGCTGTCGGTGAAAGTGATGGATGAAGTGGGCCCACAGATGGAAAGCATCTCCGATAACCGCGTGAGTGAGTGCCAGAGGACAAACACCATCACTTGCATGTGTGCCAAACATATGTATTGAGAGTTGTGTGGTTGTGAAGTTTTGGATACCTAATGCACAACTTTGATGTGGCATCTGCATTGAAATCCGTAAAGTCCCCACACGGAGTGAGGTTCATGACGCCTAGTATATGTTGGTCCCATCCCTCCTTTGACGCGTACTATATACTCCTACCATAACACAACCCTAAAAGAATTAATCCTCCTTGTTCGTCGAACTAACCTCTCTCTCTCGTTGGGTTAAAGTGATGGATGACGACCTCGCGGCCCCACGGGAGCGAAGCGTACGTCGCACGTGAGTGAGTGTCCTATATAGCACAACCACCGTCTGCATGTGGCCCAAAGAGGTGTTTGTCTGATGTTTGAATATGCAATGCACAACTTTGATGTGGCACCTATACCTCGGAAACTGAAAAGTCCCCCCCCCCCTTCATGATGCGCGGTATGTGCTCCCCACCCCCTTCGACGTGTGGTATATACTCATATGGTAGCACAAACCAAAAAGAATCATCCTTGATGGTCAAATTAACCTCTCTCGTTGGGTCAAAGTGATAGAGGACAACCTCATGGGCCCACAGATGGCAGCGCCGCACGTGAGTGAGTTCCTATAGGACAACCGCCGCCTACATGGTGTTGTCTGATGTTCGAATAGCAATGCACAACTTTGATGTGGCACCTGCCTCGGGAACCGGAAAGTCCCCACATGGAGCGAGGTTCATGACGCATAGTATATATGTTGCCCCCTATTTGACATGTACTCCCTCCGTTTCTTTTTACTCTGCATATAACATTTGGTCAAAGTCAAACTACATAATGTTTGACCAAATTTATATATATAAATATGAACATCTACAATATTAAAACTATATAGTATGAAAATACATTTCGTGGTGTATCTGATAATGCTGATTTCATATTGCCAATGTTTATATTTTTTAATATAAAGTTAGTCAAACTTTACAAAGCTTGACTTTGACCAAACCTTGTATGCAGACTAAAAAGAAACAGAGGGAGTACTACATACTCCTACTGTGCATATACGTAACACAAACCAAAAAAGAACCATCCTTTTTGGTCATATTAACCTCTCTCTCTCGTTATAGGTTCAACTGATCGACGACGACCCCACGGGCCCACAGAGAGCGTCACACGTGAGTGAGTGTCATAGGACAACCACCGTGTGCATGTGACCCAAAGAGGTGTTGTGTGATGTTTGAATAACCAATGCACAACTTTGATGTGGCACATGCTTCGCAAACTGGAAACGCACTACACAGAGGTTCACGACGCGTAGCCCCTCACTTCGAGCCGGTGGGAGGGACTCATGTGTACGCACGTGCCCGAACTTTGATATGGAATCTCACCATGATCCACACAATAACACATGCCAATATGAATCCACCTTTGGTCAAATGCCTCTCATTGTCGATGGAAACTGATAACCTTCGCGGGCTAACGAATGGGTAAATCGCTGATAACCGCACGAGGCAGTGTCCGAGGACCACCAATGCATGCATGTGGCCCGAACATGTATGTATGAAAGAGCTGTGTAATGTTTTAAATAATCAATTCACGACTTTGGTGTGGCATATATCACTCACATAATGACCAATCCCACACGGAGGCTCACAACTCGTAGTGTACTACCGGACTAGCCCCCCCCCCCACACACACACACATCCCACACCACCACCGCCACTTTGAGGCATGCCTAACTTTTTCTGCAATGAACATGTGACTAAAGGAGTGTCATGTTAAAATTAAAAAAAAACAAAGATCATTCGACCGTTTTTATACATCGATTGATATCCTAGGAATTTAACGTGCAAAAATCGAATTTGAGCTACATGTGCACCAAAATGGATTGCAAGATCATATGTGTGTCCCCGGGCGCATGTTTCCCCATGCAAGAAATTTCAAAACATTAAGAATCTTGATTTTTAAAATCCACTAAATCCAAAACTTAGTTGAAATTCATGAAACTTCTCATGGTGTCATTGGACACAAGTAGACTGTGACATTATATTTTTCATAAAATTTGAGACAAGTTTTGATATTTATTGCATTATGGGCTGTTATTTCACTTTAAGATACAATTCTTATGCCTTTTCTCTCTTATTTTACAAGGTTTACATGAAGAGGGAGAATGTCGGCAACTGGAATTCTGGACCGGAAAGGAGCAAATCTGAGATACCTATTCTGCACAACTCCAAATGTCCTGAAACTTTACGGAGAATTGTTTTGGAATATATAAAAAATATTGGGCGAAGAAATAACAGAAGGGGACCCACAGTGCCACAAGCACGGGCGCGCCCTACCCCCGGGCGCACCCTCGAGCCAGGGCCCCATGGCCAACCCCCAGTGTCCATCTTCTGCTATATGAAAGGTTCTGACCTAGAAAAAATCAGAAGGAAGCTTTCAGCACGAAGTGCCGCCGTCTCGAGGTGGAACCTGGGCAGAAGCAATCTAGGGCTCCAGCGGAGCTATCCTGCCGGGGAAACTTCCTTCCGGGAGGGGAAAATCAAAGCCATCGTCATCACCAACGATCCTATTGAGGGAGGGGCAATCTTCATCAACATCTTCACCAGCACCATCCCCTCTCAAACCCTAGTTCATCTCTTGTATTCAATCTTTGCCCCAAAAGCTCATATTGGTACATGTGGGTTGCTAGTAGTGTTAATTACTCCTTGTAGTTGATGCTAGTTGGTTTATTCGGTGGAAGATCATATGTTCAGATCCTTAATGATATTTATTACGCCTCTGATCTTGAACATGAGCATGCTTTGTGAGTAGTTACGTTTGTTCCTGAGGACATGGGAGAAGTCTTGTTATAAGTAGTCATGTGAATTTGGTGTTTGTTCGATATTTTGATGAGATGTATGTTGTATTTCCTCTAGTGGTGTTATGTGAACCTCGACAACAGGACACTTCACCATGATTTGGGCCTACGGGAAGGCATTGGGAAGTAATAAGTAGATGATGGGTTGCTAGAGTGACAGAATCTTAAACCATAGTTTATGTGTTGCTTCGTAAGGGGTTGATTTGGATCCACATGTTTCATGCTATGATTAGATTTATCTTAATTCTTCTTTCGTAGTTGCGGATGCTTGCGAGAGAGGTTAATCATAAGTGGGAGGCTTGTCCAAGTAGGGACAACACCCAAGCTCCAGTTGACCCAAATATCAAATTGTCAAAGTAACCAACGCGAATCATATGAGCATGATAACTAACTTGACGATAATTCCCATGTGTCCTCGGGAGCGCTTTGCTTTGTATAAGAGTTCATCCAGCCTTATCATTTGCTATAAAAAGGATTGGGCCACCTTGTTGTACCTTTGTTACACTTGTTACTTGTTACTAGTTACGAATTATCTTACTACCAAACTATTTGTTGCTGATAATTTCAGTGCTTGCAGAAAATACCTTGCTGAAAACCGCTTGTCATTTCCTTCTGCTCCGTGTTGGGTTCGACACTCTTACTTATCAAAAGGACTACGATTGACCCCCTACACTTGTGCGTCATTGCTACTTCTTGAGTTTGCGTTGGTTTTTCACTTGAAGAGGAAAGGGTGATGAAGCAATGTAGAGATAAGTATTACCCTCAGTTTGAGAACCAAGGTATCAATCCAGTAGGAGACAACACACAAAACACCTAATACCTGCACAAACAATCAAATCAAACAACTTGCACCCAACGCAATAAAGGGGTTGTCAATCCCTTCACGGTTACTTGCAAAAGTGAGATCTGATAGAGATAGATAAACGGTAAAGTAAATATTATTGGTATTTTTGGTTTATAGATTGGAAAGTAAAAGGTTGCAAAAATATTTGATCGGAAACTACTATGGTAGATCAGAAACTTATATGATGGAAAATAGACCCGGGCGGCATAGGTTTCACTAGAGGCTTCTCTCAAGATAGCAAATAATACGGTGGGTGAACAAATTACTGCTGAGCAATTGATAAAAAAGTGCAAAGTTATGATGATATCTAAGACAATGATCATGAATATAGGCATCACATCCGTGTCTAGTAGACCGAAACGATTCTACATCTACTACTATTACTCCAAACATCGATCGCTATCCAGCATGCATCTAGAGTATTAAGTTCAAAAAGAATGGAGTAACGCATTAAGTAAGATGACATGATGTAGAGGAATTAACTCAAGCAATATGATGAAAACCCCATCCTTTTATCCTCGATGGAAACAATACAATATGTGCCTTGCTGCCCCTACTGTCAGTGGGAAAGGACACCGCAAGATTGAACCCAAAGCTAAGCACTTCTCCCATTGCAAGAAAAAACAATCTAGTTGGCTAAACCAAACCGATAGTTCGAAGAGAATTACAAAGATATCAAATCATGCATATAAGAAATCGGAGAAGAGTCAAATAATATTCATAGATAAGTTGATCATAAATCCACAATTCATCGGATCTCGGCAAACACACCGCAAAAAAGTATTACAGCAAATAGATCTCCAAGAACATCAAGGAGTACATGGTATTGAGAATCAAAGAGAGAGAAGAAGCCATCTAGCTACTAGCTATGGACCCGTAGGTCTGTGCTAAACTACTCACGCTTCATCGGAAGGGCAATGGAGTTGATGTTGAAGCCCCCCGTGATCGAATCCCACTCTGGTGGTTTGGAGGTATTTGGTAATATATAGGTGAAAGAATTAGGTCAGGAGAGTCACGGGGGGGGGGGGGGGGGCACAAGGGTGGGGGGCGCCCTACCCCCTGGGCGCGCCCTCCGTCCTTGTGGCCGCCTCGTGGCTCCTCCAACTTCATCTCCAAGTCTCCTGGTTGTCTTCTGGTCCAAGAAAAAACATCGCGAAGCTTTCATTTTGTTTGGTATTCCTTTTCTGCGAAACTCAAAAACAAGGAAAAAAACAGGAACTACCACCGGGCTCTAGGTTAATAGGTTAGTCCCAAAAATAATATAAAATAGCATATTAATGCATATAAAACATCCAAAATAGATAATATAGTAGCATGCAATAATCAAAAATTATAGATACGTTAGAGACATATCAAGCATCCAACATATTTATTCGAGTAGGTAAATGATAAAAACATAACTTTTTATTTGGAATGGTACCCAACATATTTATTCGTGTAATTTTCTTTATTGTGGCATGAATGTTCAGATCCATAAGATTCAAAACAAAAGTTTAGTATTGACATAAAAACAATAATACTACAAGCATACTAACAAGGCATGTCTTCTCAAAATAACATGGCCAAAGAAAGCTTATCCCTACAAAATCATATAGTCTGGCTATGCTCCATCTTCATCACACAAAATATTTAAATCATGCACAACCCCGATGGCAAGCCAGAAAATTGTTTCATACTTTTGATGTTCTCAAACTTTTTCAACTTTCACGCAACACATGAGCATGATCCATGGACATAGCAATATACATGGAATAGAATATGGTGGTTGCGGAGAAGACAAAAAGAGGGAGATAGTCTCACATCATCTAGGCATATCAACGGGCTATGGAGATGCCCATCAATAGATATCAATATGAGTGAGTAGGGATTGCCATGCAACAGATGCACTAGAGCTATAAGTTTATGAAAGCACAAAAAGAAACTAAGTGGGTGTTGTCGGCGTTCTGGGAACGGGGGTCCCCAGACTTGCCTGCCTGCAGCGTGGCTCAAGTGGGGGCCCAACGGTCCAGCTTCATTAGCTCAAGCTCAAGACCGTCGCGAGGGGCCAAGCCTCCCGGGGCGGACGACAGGAACCTTCCTCGGGAGCAGCCTCGTCAGGCAAGCTCGCGAGGAGGCGGAGAGATCAAGGCGGGGTACCTCCCGAGGGTGCCCCGTGATGCAAGCCATGACGATCAAGGCCAGGCGGGTGCCAGCCCGCGCAGTGTCCTCATTTCCCCTTTGGTGCAATGGAGGCAAGCACAAGTCAAGTCATCAGGCAAAGGTTGCCGCTTCGGTGCAACAAGACCAAGACTAGCAGGACGGCAGGATGGAGGTCATCGTGGAGCCTAGGGCGGCGTCACCGTCAGAGTCTTTGGCAGCCGAAGACCAACTTTAGTCAGGATAAGTGTACTAGATGTTCCCCTTCAAAATGGCCAATTGTTGGTGCCCTTCCCGCTCATTATTTGGGATGAGGCCCAGGGCCTCCCTCTATAAATAGGACTAGCCACCACAGAGTAGAGGCATCTGGCATCTGGAAGAAACACACCGAGAGAGAGAGAGGCGACTGAACTCACCCTAGCAGTTCATCGCACCAGCTCAAGAACAGACCCTCGCGAGGCTGTTCTCCCTTTGTATTGTTCATCATCAGCCCATGAAGCAATCCACCACACCACACACTGGAGTAGGGTATTACACCACGCCGGTGGCCCGAACCAGTATAATCCTCGTGTCCCTGTGTTGTTCATCATTGGTAGTTTAGATCCCTCGCAATCCTTACACGCATGAATTGGTAGGGGAAAGATCTCCATGCGCACCCCAGTGTTCGAACCTCAAGGGTTTGCCGGAACCCGAAATCCGACATTTGGCGCGCCAGGTAGGGGTGCACCGGAATATTTCTTCCGCTGGTCGTGTGTGATCTTCCGTCGCGTCCATGGCTGACGCCGCCGAAGCTCGCGCGAAAGCACCGGCTGCTCACGCCGCCGAAGTCGCCAGACGGCAGCTGCCGGGCGACACCCCTGCCGTTTCGTCGCCGCCGCCAACGCTGCCACCAGCCCGGCGGGGAACGAGCAGCGGGCTTCGTCCCAGCATCCATCCGTGAGGCGAGACGGCCGCACCGCCACTCCTTCGCTTGCCCCTGCCGGTTCTTCGTCCCTCGCGCACCGCGCGCCCATGGAGGCTCGAGCCGCGCTTATCGCGGCAAATGAGCTCCTGCGCTACCGCCCCGTCAATGACGTCTACGAGGAGTGGGTCGACCGCGACGCTGAAGCTCGTCTCAAGGCCGCAGGGGCCCCTGCTCGTCCCTCTCGCTGCCTCGCCCCACACCACGCGCGGGAGGCAGAGAGCCGGAGATGCCCCCGCCACCTCCTTCCCAAGAAGGCGCCCTGGCTCCAAGGTGTGTGGCCCCGGGCCGAGACCCTCCGCGTCCGGCGCCCAAGACCAAGGAAGGAGCTGCCAGAGATCCTCGCCCTCAAGAAGGTGCTCGCGTGCTCAAGACCGAGTGCCGTGACCACGCCCAGCGCCATCAAGATCAAGACCTCGCTGTTTCTAGGCAGCGGTGCTGGAATCCACAAGAGCAAGCCCCAGATCGCCAGAGAGCTCCAGTGGCCACTACAGGCTGTCGCGCCTACACCGCCGAGCTACGCAGCGTCGCATGGCCCGACAAGTTCAAGCCAGACCTGCCTCCTCGCTACGACGGCACCGCTGACCCCGCGGAGTTCCTTCAGCTCTACAAGCTGGGAATCGAAGCCGCCAACGGGGACGAAAAGGTCATGGCAAATTGGTTCCCCAAGGCGCTGAAGGACGGAGCCTGAACCTGGCTCTTGAACCTGGCTCCCGACACGATCCCCTGCTGGGACGAGATGTGCATCCGCTTCATCGCGAACTTCCAAGGCACTCGCGACCGGCAACCAGCCATGAGCGACATGCGCCGCATCAAGCAGCAGCCAGGAGAGACCCTGCAGAAGTACATCTAGAACTTCAACAACGCACGCCTCAAGATTCCCAAGGTGACCGAGGAGGCCATCATCTTAGCCTTCTCCGATGGCGTGCGTGACGTCAAGATGAAGGAGGAGCTGGCGATGCATGAAGACCTGTGCACGTCTCTGAAGCTGTTAAACTTGGCGACCAAATGTGCCAGGACTGAGGAAGGAAGCCTCTCCCTCCTCGAGCTTCCAGCTGCCGATCCAGAAGAGAAGAAGCCCAAGGCCAAGGACATGAAGCGCAAGGGGGCTGCAGTGCTCGTGGCCGAACCAGACACCAAGCGAGGCAGGGATCAACCCGAGTCTTCCAAGGGAAGCCAATACTGCGTGTACCATGATCTTCACACCCACAACACCAACGAATGCCAAGAGCTCAGGGCCGTGCGAGAAGGGCAAATTGGTCGACGCCCCGACCGCAGTGACCGAGGCTACGGCCGAGGAGGAGGAAGAGGCACAGGACGCTGGGAAGACTGTGGCCCTCACCGGGGATGGCGTGACAGACCTCACGAGGACCGCTAGCAGGACCAGCCTCGCGAGGGAGGTTTGAGGGACCAACCTCGCGAGGATCGCCCTCAAGGCAACGCAGGGCTCCCACCGCCGCAGCCGCCAAGGAGGTACGAAGACAATCATCGTGACGAGGGGCTGGGGCTTCAGGAGCCGCCGCGATCGCCAGCATCCCGGGTGGCGCCAGCCCCAGCCTCTCAACAAGATCTTCAAGCAGTTTGCTCGCGAGGTGAATGTAGTCCTCCCCAAGCCAGAGGCCACACGCCCCCTCAGGAGGTCCTCATGCGCTATCACATTCAGTTCAGCGGATCAGCTCAAGTGCGCGGCAACAGCCGGAGTCCTCCCCATGCTTTGCTCACCAGTCATCAGCAACGTGCAAGTCACAAGGACCCTCATCGACGGCGGAGCAGGACTCAACATCCTATCTGTCGAGACATTCAATGATCTCCAAGTGCCATACGATCAGCTTCAGCCGACCAAGCCTTTCTCGGAGTCACCGATGGTTCCACCGTCCCGATAGGGCAAGTTCGCCTTCCTGTCACCTTCGGACAGCGCAACAACTACCGCACTTAGCTCATCGACTTTGACGTCGCCCACATTCGCCTGCAAAGACAATGCCATCCTCGGTACCCAGCTTTGGCAAGTTCAAGGCAAGTGACTCACCACGGCTACAATGTCCTCAAGATGCCGGGAAGCGAAGGAGTCATCACAGTGCCTTGTGAGGAAAGGGATGTGGTGTGCTCTCTTGAGCGTGCCTTCCAAGCCGCAGCAATTGAAGACCCAGATCACAGGAGCGGGATACTTCCCAAGGCGATCCCCAGGAAGAAGAAGGCTTCTCCCGGTCCAAGCCTCTCGGGGTAAGCACTCCGAGGCATGGCAACAGGACCTGCGCCTGCTCAAGGGCGCCGCCTCGATGCATAGGAGGCGCTACGACGCCTCCTAGGGCTGGGCTCGGGGCTCTTTCATGGCGAGCCACCGACCTAGGCGGAGTCGAGGAGGCGCCTGGCACCACTTGAGGCGTGTTTCAGGCACGCTTCTTCGGAAGGTAATGGGCAAGGAAGGCCAAACCCTCAGGAGTTCATCGCGAGGAACACCCGAGAGCTATAGGAGTCAAGAGTCATGCGCGGCTATCGCCGCTTGCCCGCTGTGGCCCCGCATCCAGGCGAGGATGCTAGGTTGCAGATCTGCATCGACATACCAGGGCTCAACCGAGCAGCGTCTCAGGAGCGCCTCTGGCCCTCACGCTGGGCGCTATGAGGGTCCACTCCACAGCCACGTCAGATGCCTTCGCCTGCCGAACGCGGTGGCCGCTCATCAGCGCCTGCTGAGGGGCGCTCTAGAGGCTCAGGAGGTCAAGCAGCGCGCGGTCCTGGCGGAGATGGAGATGGCTCTCGAGGACTCCCTTGTACCCCCTGAGCCTCCCGGCTCCCGTCCCGAGGGCTCGTGAGGGCCAAGGCCCTCGTCTGGCCATCCGCTACCTCAACACCCGCTATCCCCGACCATATCGTGATACCTTTCCAAGTTTCTTTTCACTGAGCGCCTCGGCTGCCTCATTCCTGTGCTGCGTGGGTCCGCCCTGCGGCATGTATCCGTTTTGCTTATGTTCTTTACTTACCTTGTTGGGGGCGCCCACCTATCTAGATGGATTTGCTTATGCATACATAACATGCTTGACCGAATCGCCTGCTCGATTGACACCTACCTTTGGAGCCTTTCGCCAAGACGGTGCTTTGCGCACGGGTCCGCCCTCGCAACATCGAGCAACTGAGTGGTCTGAGCTCGCCGCTGCAGCCCCGCAAGGCACCACCTCACCAGGCTCTCAATGCCCCCGATCACTCCCTCGGAGCGACCAATGGTTGGCTGGCAACCGTGACGACGAACCTTGTTTCTCCTCATGATTCATACACAGGACCTGCTCTAGGACTAACGCTGGCGGCCTCACGAGCCTTCTCTCCTCCTCTCCGGCGCGATCCGCTTGCACGCTAAAAGGGGGTACCTGATCATTGCGACTATGGTTTCATCGCTCTCCAGCCCTCACCCCGGCATTGACCCACGGCATCGCGACCTGTCATACCAGGGCCGCGGCCGAGCTCGCCGAGGGCCGGACTCGAGGACGTAGAGCATTAAGGAAAGCGCGGGGGAGAGGGAAGAAGCTCGTGAGGACCCAACCTAGCAACGCCTCAGTTGCTATCGCGCAGACACGACACCTCATCGAACGCCACTCCAAACTCGCAAGATAAGTCACGCCAAAAACTGATCCGACTCAGCGCTAAACCTCGCCATCGCTGCTCACACGGCAAAGCTGCCTGCTTTTCTTACTGCGGAGGCTGCTTGAGCGCTAAAGGGACCTCCCGAGCATCGCGACTCGTGGGCTCTTATCGACCTCGGCCGCCACCTCCGGCCTTGACCCACGACATCGCGACTGTCATACTAGCGACGGTCAAGACTACTCCGGGACCGGGACTCGCCATCGCAGAGAGCACCAAGCCTCATGAGGAAAGAAATGGGAGCTGAGCTGGGATAGAACGAAGCTTCGCACCGATTCATCATAAGGACATGATATCACAAAAACATGGCCAGCGCCTTACATATTTCGGGTGCTACTTCGATTCTTTGCAGGAAATAAAAGGTGCTAATCCTAAGGAACGCCAACTATGCGTGCCCCCGCAGGAGACGCCATCATCAATAGTGGGCCGCCAGGCGCCGGCGCCAACCCCATCCAGATCATCGGCGCCGGTAGCCTGAGGCGCCCGCCCGGCTCGCGACGCGAGCTCGGAGGCTTGTAGATGTCGTCGCTCATCTCTGGAGTCGCCAGAAGCTCGGCGGAGGCGCTGGACCCTCCGGTCCTGTCGCTGCTGCTCAAGGAGTTACCAGGGGGGCGACCGGCGGGCCTAGTCCTCGCGACGACGACGCCACGACCGCCCTTCTCGGGGCATCATTCCAGCCGGCGTCCTTCCGTGTCGAAGACCTTGAAGAACATCAAGGAAGCGCCATCGTACTCCAGGTGGATCACGAGGGCGCCCCTCGTCCGGCAGACCCGAGTGATCTCGCCCCAGCCGCGGGTCATGTAGACCTTGCCCGGAGCGACGACCGCAACCTCCGATCTGGTCGCAGGGGTGCTGCAGCCAGCATGCTGCAACCAGAGCTCCAGAGAGCCCTCAAGGGATCTCAAGGCGAAGGAGGAGGAAGGAGAATCCAAGACCGAGGAGGCATGGCGGCGGAGCACAAGCTCTGGAGGAGCCTCGCATGGACTGGAGGAACAACGCGACCATCTGTGGACTCCGCCGACGCCGACGGCGGCCGCCTGTGGCGCTTGGCGCCAACTCCTTCAGGGCCTCAATGCGGGCGCATAAGGGCAGCGGGAACTCTGGCGGTGGCCGCCGCACTGTGGCCTCGACACCTCCCTGCTGGGCGCCTCATCTCGGCGGCATAGGGCTAGCTGCTTCGAGGAAGGGTCGGGACCTCACGGGGCCTTTCCTTCTTATGTAGAGAACCGCGGATTGGAGCCATTGTCGCAATGCGGAGCAAGAGCAAGGATGGAGAAGAAGGAGAAGCAAGAGGAGATGGACTGGAAGGGCTCGCGCCGTTCCATACTTATAGCCGGAGGAGGCCAAGCGTCGGCCTCCACGATCGCAGGTAATCATGACCCATTTCTGCATGCAGGGACTTGTCAAGTCACGCGGTTGCCGAGGCATCATGGGGAAGTGGAGACGCCCACGACCAACCAATCGCCACGCGGCGCCCAAGGCCGCAGAGGTTGTTGGGGCTCGCGGCGCCAGACTTGCCCTTCGCTTCCTCGCCAGCTAAGTCCGGGCGTTTTGGGCCCGGGCTACTGTCGGTGTTCGGGAACGGGGTCCCCTGACTTTCTCGCCTCATGCTCTGGCGTGGCTCAAGCGGGGGTCCCAGCTGGCCACCTTCATCACTCAAGCTCAAGACCCATGCGAGGGGCCAAGCCTGCTGGGCGGACGACAGAACCCTACTCAGAGCAGCCTCTGTGCAGGTGCTCATGAGGAGGCGGAGAGATCAAGGCGGGTACTCCCGAGGGTGCCCCGTGACGCAAGCCATGACGATAAAGGCTAGGCAGCACCAGCTCAAGCAGTGTCCCTCATTTCCCTTTGGTGCAAAGGAGGCAAGCATGTGCCAAGGCATCAGCAAAGGTTGCCGCTGGTGCAACAAGACCAAGACCAGCAGGACGGTAGGATGGAGGTCATCGTGGAGCCTGTGGCAAGGCCACCACGAGTCTTTGGCAGCCAAGACCAACTTTAGTCGATAAGTGTACTAGATGTTCCTCTTCAAATGGCCAATTGTTGGCGCCTCTTCCTGCTCATTATTTGGGAAGAGGCCCAGGGCCTCCTCTATAAATAGGACTAGCCACCACAGAGTAGAGGCATCCGCATCCGGAAGAAACACACGTAAAGAGAGAGAGAGGCTAATCGAACTCACCCTAGCAGCTCATCGCGACTAGCTCAAGAACAGACTCTCGAGGCTGTTCTCCCTTTGTATTGTTCATCATCAGCCCATGAGGCAATCCACCACACCACACACTGGAGTAGGGTATTACACCACGCCGGTGGCCCGAACCAGTATAAACCTCGTGTCCCTGTGTTGTTCATCGTTGGTAGTTTAGGGTGTGTTTGGTTCAGGAACGAAGTGGAATGGAATGTCATGATTCCATTCCATTCCATTCCAGTAGAATGGGTTGGTTCCGTTTTTGTGTTTGGTAGAGACAATTACGTAAAATGGAATGGTTCCGTTTTGGTGTTCGGTTGAAGAGATGAAATGGAAGAATGAATTTAATTTGACGAGGGGATACTGTAATCTTTTTTTAGACATAAAACTAGTGTTAATATTCTAACTTGCAGTTAACCATACAGAGGAAACTTGCAATCAATAGCGAGTTAAGGCCATATGGGTCGCCGCTGATTGTTGCCAGCCAAGAAATCACACCGCATCCTCGCCTTTGCCAAGACCAGATCGAGCAGTTTCTCCACCGCCAGACGCCTCGCCTCTAGCCACGTCGCCCTCTCTCTCCGATGTCGCTTTCTGTCAAGCCAGCCAAGAACTGCCCTCTCCGGCTGCCGCCTTCCCGCCGGTGTCACCCGACCTGAGCACTGGTCGCCGCCACCCGTGTTCCAGGCCGTAGTCGCGCCCGCCATAGATGAGAGAGACGAGGAAGAGGCAGCGTAGATGGCGAGTGAGTCGGGAGATGAGAGCCAAGATGAGGAACGAGGTAATTCCTTCGAATCGGAGGTACGAGCACATTCCGCATCTTGGGCGAATATTCCGCTCGGGGGAATCAACAGGTTCGTTCCACTCGTGAACCGAACACAGGAATCAGCTCCAGGTGCGGGACGGTTCCGTCTCGTTCCATCCCGTGACGTGAACCAAACACACCCTTAGATCCCTCGCAATCCTTACACGCATGAACTGGTAGGGGAAAGATCTCCACACGCACCCCGGTGTTCGAACCTCAAGGGTCTGCCGGAACCCGAAATCCGACAGGTGTGCATCCAACTCGCTTGCTCACGAACACCTACGGAAAATTGAGGAAGCCCATAATTGGAATATACAAGCCACGTTCTATAATGAAAAATTCCCACTATGTCAGTGTACAAAAGTAGGGGTCCTTTTGGTACCCCCTTTACTTGCGCGCGAGCAGTTGCAGCTGCACCTACGACCACGCTTGGCGGGGCATAGGAGGCAAGGACGCAAGACTACCAGAGTAGTGCTCAAGACCAGAAGCATGAAGAGTAGAAGGGCGAGGTGAAACTCCCCCGGCAAGGCCCTTGCCGGGGCGACATCCACAGCCCCGGCAAGAACCTTGCCGGGGCAACTTTCCCAACACCAACGAGGCCGCCACCCTTGAGCCTGAGATTTCCAACTCCATCGACACATTGGAACCAAGGCTCAGGAGGCGCCCCCATGGTGGCATGCATATCTTTGTGAAGGCCAAGAGCATACAAGACTAGATGAGAACCAGAAGACGAAGACCTCCGGAAAGATCCTTGTCAGAGACGCCCACAAGACCCCCGGCAAGACCCTTGCCGGGGACGCCAACAAGACCCCCGCAAGGCTCTTGCCGAGGACATCTATGAGGTCACAGCCAGGCCCACGCTAAGGCTCCACCGTCGTTCCCACACAGCTGCCAGCCCGCCAACTAAGCAGTGCACTGCGTGTATGCATACAGCCCTGTGTCAACTCAAGAAGCACTGCGTGGTGGCATGCAGATCTTCGTGAAGACTCTACCACCACACCAACTCAGTAGCCAGCAAGCCAACGTGGCACTACACGCCTCGTCGGCCTAGACGCGTGTCGAAGCAAGGCGAGGCGCCGACAAGTGGGACGAGCTTCCTTGTCGTCCCCGATAAAGCAAGAAGGGCACGTCAGCAGCGCATTAAATGTGTTTTGTCCTACAAATGCTGTGGATAAACTCGACCATCAGACAACTTTCCACCTCATATGTGCCACTGTGGCAGCCCCTATGACTATAAAAGGAGGCCTGCGGCGTACTGAGAGAGGATTCGAACTTTTTGGACCCTGCACGCTCTGTAGCAATTCCAAGAATACCAGATAAACATACGCCAGTAGGAGTAGGGTATTACGCATCGCTTGCGGCCCGTACCTGGATAAACTCCCCCGCGTTGATCTTCTAATCCTACTCTTCCCACAGCCCCGTGCCCTGTCAACCGTAGAAGGGATTCTTTGTGATCCCATAGGTGTCATTTCCCCGACATCTTGGGCGCGTCAGGTAGGGGGCGCGAGCTGTGAGAAATCTGGTTTTGAAGCCGATGCCTCGACTTCATCATCACGATGGCCCCCAAGAAGAAGGGGATGACAATGATCGGGTCGTCTGGAGCAAGCCCGTCCGCACCAGCGCCGGCGGGCGATGGGGTGGCCGCGGATGGCACCGAAGGCGATGCCCGTGAGCATCCACGACACTCTGGCACACGGAGCTGGGCGAGCGACGTTGTACGGGACCAAGACGACGGTCCACACACCACTGGGTCCGGGGGCAGGGCTGTGCTGCCCACGAGAAGCGCGACAGCCTCTATGACGCCACCACCGGCCCCTGCGCCGTGCCCTTCCCAGGACGCGCGCGATGAACGACACCGCGACGATGGCGCCCCCGGGCGCCGCCACGGGAAGAGCCGTTCGTGTCACTCTCAGAACGTATCGGGCCGGCGTGCGCACCTAGACGCTAGCGGAAGCGACGCGCGACCGCGAGGCCGTGATAGAGCCCCTTCTAATGTGATCAGAAGTCGAAGCGCGTCACGGTCTATGCAGCTGTCACCGCCGCCCACACCAGCAGAAGCCTTGGCGCGCATGCATCTGCTCCTCGACTTTCCTCCTGCTGTGGAGAAGCTCGACGAGTGGAGAGCCACCATTCGAAGCCTCATCAGCTTCGCCAACAAAGACGAGCCGCTCCCAGTAGGACCCTTGCACTGGCGTCCTGTAGAGCCGGTGCATGCCAGCGGTGGGAGGACCAGAGACGCTGCAACCATGGTGCACTCTCCTCCCCCAAGGCCACGATAGCAGCCACCGGCTCGTCGGGCCGACGCCTGTGACAATGTTTCCACAGTGTCGTCCTTCCCGCGAACCTTCTGCGACCAACATCGGGTTCTTCGAGAGCGAGCTCAGCAGGACGCTCGAACTACCATCGAGCGATGGCAGGAGGCACGCCATTAGTCGGAACAACGTGCAGGGCCTGCTATGGACCACCCAGCATCGGGGGGCTCCGGCGACCTGCCTTACGAGGTGGGTTGTACGGCCATTACCCGAGAGCTGCGGCAGTTCTAGTGGCCCTCTCACCGCACGTTCAAGCCTGATGTTGCGGAAAAGTACAACGACAAGACTCACCCGTCGGAGTTCCTCAGCATCTACACCATCTCGATGCAAGCCGCCGGGGCTCGCGACGACAAGGTGCTCGCCAACTACTTTCTGTTGGCGCTTAAGCCCAACGTCATGTCATGGTTGATGCACCTGCCAGAGGATTCCATCTCTTCCTGGTCGGATCTGTGCCACGAGTTTGTTGGCGCCTTTACCGGGGGCTACCAAGCTCTTGGCCAGGCAAGTGACTTGCATGTGGGGGCCCAGATGAAGAAACGGTGGATCACATGATCTTTACATGTCCTTTTAGTCAAGCCTGCTGGGATAAACTTGGGATCGTTGGCCGACATTTCACCTGCTGCCTACACCTTCTCCAAACAACCAAAGACACTGAACGGCCCTCTATTCCTTGACATCTTCCTCGTGGCAGCCTGGAGCTTATGGAAGGAGAGAAATAACAAGCATTTTAGAAGGGTGGACCCTTCCATCAACTCCTGGCTTCGGAGATTCAAGGAAGACTTTGGACTTCTACAACACAGAACCAAGAGAGAGCACTTTGCTCTCATAGACTCCTTCCTAGATGATCTCTGACACGTTAGAAGTTTCATCTTGTTCTTTTTTTCGATTGTGGATCCTCACTCTCATTGTGGGTGGTCCGGGTGGAGCTGTGTGTACATATGATGTAACTATGTAAACTTCTTCCCTATATATGAAAACACAGTAGGAGCCTCTCCTACTGTCCGTTCCATCAAAAAAAGTGACTTGCATGTCATCCCGAAGAAGGATGGCGAGTCCCTGCATAAATACATACAAAGATTCAGGCGTGTGTGGTACACCATCCCAGCTGTTCATCTCGCTGCTGTCATCAGTGAGTTCCATCAGAACGTACGCAACCGTAAGATGCGTGAAGAGCTGGCAGTGAACAAGTTCAAGGATGTAGCCGAACTTTATGTTCTGGCAGATAGATGTGCTTGGGCTGAAGAAGGAAGGAAGTACCCCAGCGAAGATGCCGGTGCGGAAACCGACTCCACTGAAGAAGACACTGCCGCCCCGACCAAGAAGGGCGGCGCTGCAACAGGAAGCGTAAGGGCAAGATTGTGCTTGCCGTTGAGGGATCCGGCGACCCCGGCACCGCCAAGAAGGCTAAGGCTGATGACCCCGGCAAGGAGGTTGCCGGGTGCGCCGCCTGCCGGGCCTTTGCGGCCGCCAACAAGTTAGGGGGCTCTGACAAGCAATACTGCAAGATCCATCACACCAAGGGCCATGACCTCCAGAACTACCGACAAGTTGAGCTTCTTGCAGAAAAACAAAAGGCTGAATATGAGAGGTAGGACAAGGAGAAAGGTCAGGATGGTGCTGAGGGGTCTGGCAAGAAGCGTGGCGGCCAAGGAGGTTGCCGCGGCAAAGGTAACCAACAAGAGAGGCGCGCTCGGGGCTGCGACAAGAAGGAGGAAGATGATGATCATGACGAGGACGATGAGTGCGGCGAGCACGAGTTCCAGAAAGCTATAGAGGCCATCTGCATCGATGGTGGCGCCTCGCTGCACACCTCTCACCGCCAACTAAAGCAGTGGGCGTGTGAGGCGAAAGTGCGGGTCGATGGTGGGGCCGGTCTGAATTTGATCTCGCCCGCTGTGATCAAGAGGTTGCAGATTCCTGATGGAGATCTCAAAGAGACGGGCACGTTTCAAGGAGTCAACCCAGGAAGGAGCCAGCCTAAAGGTAAAATCACGCTTCCCATTACATTTGGGTGCGAGCTGAACTATAGGACGGAGAAGATCATCTTTGATGTCGCTGAGATCCCCTTGCCATACAATGGGATCCTTGGCCGCCCAGCGTTGGCTAAGTTTATGGAAGCGGCACACTACGCCTACAACAAATTGAAGATGTGGGGGCTGCTGACCATCATCACTGTCCCTCCGACAAGAAAGACACGCTCATCTGCGCCGACCAACTCTACCGAGAGGCAGTTGCGGCAAATGCCGCCAAGGCACTTGCTCCTGCCGCTGAAGCTCCGGGGAGGAAGAAGGCCGGCAAGACCTTTGCCGCAAGACCCTTTCCGGCAAGACCTCTTGCACCCACTCCGGCAAGCGCACCTCTTCGGAGTGTTGTGCTCCCATTGAGGACATGCTAGAGAGCTCCATTGGCAAGAGCAAGAAGTCCAAGGCTGCACTACCAGAGACCAAGAAGGTGTCAGTCAAGGAGGACGGCACGGGCGGGGCTTTTACCATAAGCTCCACCCTCAGCAGCAAATAGGAAAGTGCGCTTGTCGCCTTCCTGCGGGCGAATGTCAATGTATTTGCATGGCAAGCATCTGACATCCCCGGCGTTCCCATGGAGATGATTGAGCACCACCTTGCTGTCTGTCCTCATGCATGGCCCGTCAAGCAGAAGGTCAGGAAGCAAGCTTTGGAGCGACAAGAGTTCATCATTGAAGAGATCAGGAAGTTGGAGGCGGCAGGCCTGGTTAGAGGAGTAATCCACCCCACGTGGTTGGCCAATCCAGTGGTGGTGCGTAAGGCGAATGGGAAGTGGAGGCTGTGTATTGACTACACATATATCAATAAAGCATGTCCAAAGGATCCTTTCCCTCTGCCACGCATCGACCAGATTGTAGACTCCACTGCTGGGTGTGACCTGCTATCATTCCTCAACGCCTATTCAGGATACCACCAGGCCTTCATGATGAAGGAAGACGAAGAGAAGACCGCGTTCATCACCCCATGTGGTACGTACAGTTTTGTACGAATGCCTTTCGGGTTGAAGTGCGCTGGTTCAACGTTTGTCCGGGCGGTCCAAATTGGTTTTGAGCCCCAGCTGCATAGAAATATGGAAGCCTATATGGATGATATAGTAGTCAAGACCAAGGACAGGGCCACACTCGTACAAGATCTAGAAGAAACATTTGCAAATTTGTGCAAGATCAACCTCAAGATCAACCCAGAGAAGTGTGTGTTCGGTGTCCCATTCGGCAAACTTCTTGGGTTCTTTGTGTCTCAACGCGGAATCAAAGAAAATCCCGACAAGATCAAAGCCATTGAGCAGATTGAGGCGCCGAAACGAGTCAGGGACGTCCATAGGCTCGCCGGCTGCATTGCTGCCCAGAGTAGGTTCATCTCCAAATCTCCTGAGCACGCCCTCCCCTTTTTCAAAGTTTTGACAAAGGCGGGTCCAGTAAAATGGACTTCGGAGGCAGAGGCAGCACTGCAAGATTTCAAGAGGTACCTTTCCTCCACGCTGATACTAGTCGCACCTAAACCACAAGAGCCGTTGCTGCTATACTTAGCGGCAACGAATCAAGTGGTCAGTGCTGCACTAGTGGCGCAGAGGGAACTCGAGGGAGAAGCAGCAGTAGCAGCGGAGCCGTCAAATGATGGGCCAAGGCCCTCCACGGCGGGGCTTGACGCCGGAAAGGCGGAACCCCCGGCAAGGCCCGGTCCCGGCAAGGCGGAGTCTGCGTAGATGGGCGAAGTTGAACAGAAGAAGAAGATGGTGCGGCACCCAGTTTATTTTGTCAGTGCCCTCTTGCAGGGGGCTAGGTCAAGATATTCTGGTATGCAGAAGCTACTTTTCGGCCTCCTCATGGCCTCAAGAAAGCTGCGCCACTATTTCCAAGCACATGAGATCACCGTTGTCACCTTCCTCCCATTGCAACGAATCTTGCACAACCCAGATGCAGCCGGGAGGATTGTGGAGTGGGCATTGGAGCTGTCGAGCTTTGGCCTCAAGTTTGGAAGTACTTCAACAATCAAGAGCCGAGCCTTGGCAGAGTTCATAACAGAATGGACTACAACGCCCAACGAAGAAGTTCAAGAGACCACCCTTCCCGGCAAGGAAACGTGCCGCGATTGGATTATGTACTTTGATGGAGCTTTCTCATTGCAAGGTGCTGGTGTCGGCGTACTAATCGCCGCACCCACCAGAGCACCTCAAGTACGTAGTCCAGATGCACTTTCCCCGGGAAAAATCAACGAACAACACGACGGACTACGAGGGACTGCTTGCCGGTCTCAGGATCGCGCCAGACCTTGGAATCAGGAAGCTCATCATTAGAGGTGATTCACAGCTCGTCGTCAAGCAAGTTAACAAGGATTACCAGAGCCCGCTGATGGAGGCCTATGTGGATGAAGTGAGGAAGTTGGAAGAGCGTTTTGACGGTTGCAAGCAGAGCATGTTCCCCGAGCAGAGAACAGCATTGCCGACTACCTGTCAAAACACGCTACCCTCAAGTTGCCTGTGGAACCAGGTACCTTTGTGCTTCAATTAGCTCAGCCATCCGTTGACCCATCAGCAGGATGGAACAAACGAAGGAGCCGCCAGCAAGGACGTTGCCGGGTGCCCCAAGCTTGCCGAAGAACAGCAACCCCCGGCAGGGCCTCGAGCCCTGACCGTGGAGGTAGTTGCCCTTATGGTCAAGATGAGTTTTAGTCCTGCTGCCGAGCCCTGTGTTCGCATGGGCACAGCCCACCATCTGTTTCCTCCAAACAGGCGAACTCCCTGAGGAACAGGAAGAAGCAGAGAAATTAGCCCGTCGGTCCAGCATGTACCAGTTTGTGGATGATGCCATGTATAGAAGGAGACCGAACGGCATGAAATTGAAGTGCATTCCTCGGGAGGACGAACTGAAGCTGTTGGCAGAGATACATGGGGGCATTTGTGGCTCCCACATAGGGTCAAGAGCCCTTGCCGGCAAAGCATTCCGGCAAGGCTTCTTCTGGCCCACGGCCCTCTAGGATGCGACTGCACTAGTAACCAAGTGTGAAGCGTGCCAGTTTCAGTCAAAGAAGCTTCATCAACCAGCCCAAGCCCTTCAGACAATCCCTCTTTGTTGGACATTTTTGGTCTGGGGGCTCGACATATTGGGTCCCTTTCCCCATGCCGTTGGGGGCTTTGAGTACTTGTATGTTGCTATAGACAAGTTCACAAAGTGGCCGGAGGTGGAGCCAGTGAGAAAGGTGACAACACAGTCAGTCGTCAAGTTCTTCAAAGGACTGGTCCGTTGTTTTGGTGTGCCGAACAGAGTCATCACCGACAACGGCACGCAGTTCACGAGCTGCACCTTCATGCAGTACATCCAAGACCTCGGCAGCAGGGTCTGTTTTGCTTCTGTTGCTCATCCCAGAAGTAACGGCCAGGCTGAGAGGGCGAATGCAGAAGTGTTGCGAGGACTCAAAACCAAAACTTTCGACAAGCTGCACAAGTGCGGAAGGCGCTGGATTGATGAGTTTACAACAGTTCTTTGGTCGATCAGAACAACGCCAAATCGAGCTACTGGCCAGACGCCCTTTGCCCTAGTCTACGAGGCAGAAGCAGTTCTCCCCACAGAACTCATATACGGGTCACCTCAAGTGCTCGCTTACGATGAGCTTGAGCAAGAGCAGTTGCACCAAGAGGATGCGATGCTCCTTAAGGAAGATCGTCTTCGGGATGCTGTGCGAGTCGCTGGCTACCAGCAGGCCTTGCGCCGCTACCATAGCCGCAAGGTTCATGACCGAAGCCTTGAGGAAGGCGACCTTGTTCTTTGGCAAGTTCAGTCTGCCAAGAATTCCAACAAGTTGATGCCAAAGTGGGAAGGCCCTTATTGGGTAAAACGAGTCACCAGGCCCGGCGCAGTCTGCCTAGAGACCGAAGATGGAATCCTAGTGAGCAACTCCTGGAACATCGAACATCTTCGCAAGTTTTACCCATAAGGTGCGGTTGCCGCCCCCCCCCCCCCCGGTAGACCACTTTTTGTACAAGCCTTGCCGGCAAGGCATGTAACCCTTTGTACAAAGCCAGGCGCAGACCCTGAGCAACAGATAAATAAATGAAGCGATGGCACCCTAGAATTACATTCATGCTAGGTTGAGTCTCTCTCTCTCTCTGTTAGGGTTGATAGTGCTTGGCGGCAACAAACCCCTAGCATAGAGGTCGAGTGTGTGTCCTTCTGTCTCTTTTAGTCCTCTTTTTGGTTTGCAGGCTGCACACGCATTTCTGCAGAACCATTTGAAGAAAAGAACATGGATCGACACCCTAATCCCTGCAAGCCAAGGTTGTCGGGGGGCTGCAAATTCAGATAAGTTTTCTCTCCCCCGCTATGCGTTTCTGTATGAAACTTGAACGTATGGAACCTCGCTCATTCCAACGCCACCGTGCTCCCTGCTTCCTATGCCCGAAATCCCTTTTAGGCCGCAGTCTGGTTGTAGTTGTGGTGGAAGGGGAAACAAGCCAGGAGCCCGATCTCATTCTACTTCTCGCTCTCGCCAAGGGCGTGGGTTTAGGTGTGGTATAAGGCAGGAGAACGGCAAGGTTTGTTGTCGGGCGACATTGTTTATTTAAAATAACAAGGACTCACTCCTTGGTGTGAGCCTCGCTCACACACAAAAGAACCCGGCAAACACCCCTTTTCATTAATACGTTAATTAAACAAGTAAATTCGTACGGAATGAGAGCATGAGCAAGGGGTTACAAAGTCTAAAATTCAACAAGTGCCCGCAGGCTTAAGATCTAAAAAAAGCATAAGATGCCCGTAATCCCTTTCTTGTCCCTCTCCTCAGGAAGCGGATCGAGATGGCAGGGGGAAAAGGAGCGCCTAGGCGAGGTACGAGCAGCAGAAGACACCAAGAGAACATCCCCGTGGCCGCCCATAAGAAGGCTGGTGATGACGGTGCCGGGGAAGAGGCTGAAAGATGAGGCAGCGGGCCGACAATACGCGAAGGCCCGCCACCCGCCTTCTTCATCTTCTCCAGCCCTCCAGCGCTAGCCGCCAGAGCGACGGCCCCAAGAAGTTCAAGGAGCTGGCTTGAGGAGCCACCACCAAGAACTGCCTCCCCCCCCAGCAAACTTCTTGTCGGGGAGAGGGCCAGGTGCAGATGGTGCTGCTGCCGGCTCCGCCTAGGGACGGGGCGTTCGACGCCTAGTCGGACCCGTACCCCCTGTCCTCCCCGCTGGTTCCCTCCTCATCGCCGCTCGAGGAGGAGCTCTCGTCGTCGGTCGAGCTCTCCGCACAGCACCCTAGCCTATGCCCCGAGTGCCCGAAGACTATCGGCGTTCTGGGAACGGGGGTACCCAGACTTGCCTGCCGGCGGCCTGCGGCGTGGCTCAAGGAGTGGCCCAGTACGACCCATCTTCATCAACACAAGCTCAAGACCTCGCGGGGGCCAGATTGGGCGGACGACATGAAGCTTCTCGTGCACGGCCTCACAGCCTGGCCGCGAGGAGGCGGAGAGATCAAGGCGGGTACTCACGAGGTGCCCGTGACGCAACCCATGACGACCGAGGGCGCCAGGCGGGCGCCAGCCCGCGCAGTGTCCTCATTTCCCCTTTGGTGCAAAGGAGGCAAGCGCAGGCCAAAGCAACAGGCAAAGGCAACCATTTCGGTGCAACAAGACCAAGACCAGCAGAATGGTAGGAAGGAGGTCATCGTGGAGCCCAAGCCGGCGTCGCCGTCAGAGTCTTTGGCATGCGAGGACCAACTTTAATCAGGATAAGTGTACTAGATGTTCCCCTTCAAATGGCCAATTGTTGGCGCCCTTCCCGCTCAATATTTGGGGAGAGGCCGAGGGCCTCCGCCTATAAATAGGACCAGCCACCCACAGGGTACAGGATCGGCATCTAGAGAGAGAGAGAAAGAGAGGCGATCAAACTCACCCAAGCAGTTCGTCGCATCAGCTCAAGAACAGCCCCTCGCGAGGATGTTCACCCTTTGTATTGTTCATCATCAGCTCCTGAGGCAATCCACCACACCACAAACTGGAGTAGGGTATTACACCACCATGGTGGCCTGAACCAGTATAAACCTCGTGTCCCTTGTGTTGTTCTTTGGGTAGTTTAGATCCTTGCGAGGCGACGAGACGTAGGTAGGTTGGAGGTGCGATCTCTGCGTGCACCCCAGAGTTCGAACCTAGAGGGTCTGCCGGAACCCGAAATCCGACAAAGACCTTGACGGAGAGCAAGTCGCTCTCCACTAGTTTGAAGAGGAGAGCGTACCCCTTCATAAAGTAGTGGGCGCGTGCGAAGGTCTTCCAACCCCGACGAAGGAACATCACATGAGGGGCGGGGAACCCTGTGTTCACCCACATATCGCCATTGCAACACCCCTTCATGTGAAGCCTTATACTTGGCTGTTGGTCGATCTCCAGCACCCTCGCGAACGCCTCAGGAAGGCGAAGGCGGCTACACGGTGGCTCACGCAGCTGCAGGATGAACTCCAGCGCCGTGTCCCCAACATGGCCGCTCGGCGAAGCAGGACGAGACGGTGACAGAGATGGTGATAGAGATGGCGATGACGCAGGTGTTCCCCTTTCGTGACCCCCTCTGCCTCAACCGCCTCGCCGACTGTGGCCCTGTCCGGCACCTCCACCTCGAGCATGGCCTTCGCCTTGGATGGTTGGGTCTTCCTTGACCGCCACGGTTCTCTGGCGGGAGGAAGACCTAGTCGCCTCCGCAGGGAACGGCCGCGACCATGCCCTCTCGCCATGGTAGTGAATGGAAGATGGAGAAGAAGGGAAGGCGCAAGAAGATGCCTCCCCTCCTCCTCCCGACCCTTTTTATAGCCAAGCAGGGAAGGCTCAAGACCGGCTCTACGCCTCTGAAGAGCCCGTTTAAATCTAGCTCATTAAGTTGGCAGCGAGCAGGGTCATCGACTGCCCTCCCCGCCCAATCAAAGGAGCATAAGTATTGGCCATCGCGCATCTCCTCATATCCCGCGCATCCGTCACCTACCCCGCACCATGCATGCAGCATACATGGCGAAGAGGGCGGGCGCGATGGTAAACGTGGAACGGCGGTTCCAAGGCTGAGAGAGTAAATGAGCAGTGGCCCTGTAGTTTTCCCTCTTTTTTAAGGAAAAACTAGGCCGCCTCTTTACTATTCACTGCGGTATGACGCAAGCATGCTGCGGTCATTCCACGCACGACCCCCACGTCACGCATTCAACGCGGGTCGTGGGGAAGCGCAACGAGCAAGGGAGCTACTACAGTAAAAACTCTGCCTCGCATGCCCACGCACCGTTCTGGGCCTGGCCCAACAATGCTCTGTGCTTATGTGTGGCCCAGGCCCGGGGGCTCCTGTCGGTGTACAAAAATAGGGATCCTTTTGGTACCCCTTTACTTGTGCGCGAGCAGTTGTAGCCGCACCTACGACCACGCTTGGTGGGGCAGAGGAGGTAAGGACGCAAGACTACCAGAGTAGTGCTCAAGACCAGAAGCATGAAGAGCAGAAGGGCGAGGTGAAACTCCCTCGGCAAGGCCCTTGCCGGGGTGGCCTCCACAGCCTCGGCAAGAACCTTGTCGGGGCAACTTGCCCAACACCAACGAGGCCGCCACCCTTGAGCCTGAGAGTTCCGACACCATTGACACACTGGAACCAAGGCTCAGGAGGCGCCTCCATGGTGGCATGCAGATCTTTGTGAAGGCCAAGGGCATACAAGACTAGATGAGAACCAGAAGACGAAGACCTCCGGCAAGATCCTTGCCGGAGATGCCCGCAAGACCCCCGGCAAGACCATTGCTAGGGACGCCTGCAAGACCCCGGCAAGATCTTTGTCGGGGCCCTGGCAAGGCTCTTGCTGAGGACATCTACGAGACCGCAGCCAGGTCCACGCCAAGGCTCCACCGCCGTTCCCACACAGCTGCCAGCCCGCCAACTAGGCAGGCACCTGCGTGGCGGCATACAGCTCCCAGGTAAACTCAGCAAGCACCTGCGTGGTGGCATGCAGATCTTCGTTAAGACTCTACCACCACACCAACTCAGCAGCCAGCCAGCATGGCACTACACGCCTCGTCAGCCTAGACGCGTGTCGAAGCAAGGCGAGGCGGCGACAGGTGGGACGAGCTTCCTTGCCATCCCAGATAAAGCAAGAAGGGCACGTCAACAGCGCATTAAATGCATTTTGTCCTACAGTGCCAGGGATAAGCTCAACTACTGTACAACTTTCCACCTCCTGTGTGCCACTGTGGCAGCCCCTTTGACTATAAAAAGAGGCCCGCGGCGTACTGAGATAGGATTCAAACTTTTTGGACCCTGCGTGCTCTGTAGCAAGTCGAAGAACACCAGATAAACATACCGGCAGGACTAAGGTATTACGCATCGCTTGCGGCCCGAACCTGGATAAACTCCCCTGCGTTGGTCTTCTAATCCCGCTCTTCCCACAGCCCCGCGCCATGTCAACCGTAGAAGGGATTCTTTGTGATCCCATAGGTGACGGTTCCCCGACACACTACTATATGAAAGTGACAACATAGGAGACTCTCTATCATGAAGATCATGGTGCTACTTTGAAGCACAAGTGTGCAAAAGGATAGTAACATTGTCCCTTCTCTCTTTTCTCTCATTTTTTTATTTGGGCCCTCTCTCATTTTTGGCCTCTTTTTTTCGTCCGGAGTCTCATCCTGACTTGTGGGGGAATCATAGTCTCCATCATCCTTTCCTCACATGGGACAATGCTCTAATAATGAAGATCGTCACACTTTCATTTACTTACAACTCAAGAATTACAACTCGATACTTACAACAAAATATGACTCTATCTGAATGCCTCCGGCGGTGTACTGGGATGTGCAATGAATCAAGAGTGACATGTATGAAAGAATTATGAATGGTGGCTTTGCCACAAATATGATGTCAACTACGTGATCATGCAAAGCAATATGATAATGATGGAACGTGTCGTAATAAACGGAATGGTGGAAAGTTGCATGGCAATATATCGCAAAATGGCTATGGAAATGCCATAATAGGTAGGTATGGTGGCTGTCTTAAGGAAGGTATATGGTGGGTGTATGGTACCGGTGAAAGTTGCGCGACACTAGAGAGGCTAGCAATGGTGGAAGGGTGAGAGTGCGTATAATCCAAGGACTCAACATTTGTCATAAAGAACTCACATACTTATTGCAAAAATCTATTAGTTATCAAAATTAAGTACTACGCGTGTGCTCCTAGGGGGATAGAATTGTAGAAAAGGCCATCGCTCATCCCCGACCGCTACTCATAAGGAAGACAATCAATAAATAAATCATGCTCTGACTTCATCACATAACGGTTCACCATACGTGCATGCTACAAGAATCACAAAATTTAACACAAGTATTTCTCAAATTCACAATTAGTCACTAGCATGACTCTAATATCTCTAACATCACCATCTTTATATCTCAAAACAATCATAAGGAATCAAATTTCTCACAGTATTCAATGCACTTTATATGAAAGTTTTATTATATCCTCTTGGATGCCTATCATATTAGGACTAAATTTATAATCAAAGAAAATTACCATGTTGTTTAAAGACTCTCATAATAATATAAGTGAATCATGAGAGTTCAACAATTTCTATAAAATAAAAACCACCACCGTGCTCTAAAAAAATATAAGTGAAGCACTAGAGCAAAATTGCCTAGCTCAAAAGGTATAAGTCAAGCACATAGAGTATTCTAATAAATCATGATCCATGTGTGTCCCTCTCAAAAGGTGTGTACAACAAGGATGATTGTGGCAAACTAAAAGGCAAAGACTCATATCATACAAGACGCTCCAAGCAAAACACATATCATGTGGTGAATAAAAATATAGCCTCAAGTAAAGTTACCGATAGACGAAGACGAAGAGGGGATGCCTTCTGGGGCATCCTCAAGCATAGGCTCTTGGTTGTCCTTCAATATTACCTTGAGGTGCCGTGGGCATCCCCAAGCTTAGGTTCTTGCCACTCCTTATTCCATAGTCCATCAAATCCTTACCCAAAACTTGAAAACTTCACAACACAAAACTCACAGAAAATCTCACAAGCTCCGTTAGTATAAGAAAATAAATCACCACTTTTGGTACTGTTGCGAACTCATTATTTATTTATATTGGTGTAATATCTACTGTATTCCAATTTTTCCCTGGTTCATACCCCCCGATACTACCCGTAGAATCATCAAAATAAGCAAACAACACATAGAAAACAGAATATGTCAAAAACATAACAGTCTGTACTAATCTGTGTTTACCGAATACTTCTGTAACTCCAAAAGTTCTTAAAAATTAGGACAACCTAAGCAATTTGTTTATTAATCTTCTTCAAAAAGAATCAGTATTTTATCATGCTTCTGTTAAAATTGAGAATTGTTTTCCTGAGCACAAAAGTTTCTAATTTTCAGCAAGATCAAATCAACTATCACCGTAAGCCATCCCAAAGGTCTTACTTGGCACAAACACTAATTAAAACATAGAAACCACATCTAACCAGAGGCTAGATGAATTATTTATTGGAAAACAGAACCTAAAAACATAAAAGAAAAATAAAATTGGGTTGCCTCCCAACAAGCTCTATTGTTTAACGCCCCTAGCTAGGCATAAAGAACATGAATAGATCTAGGTATTGTCATCTTTGGTATGCAATTCTTTTTGCATCAAGTCCTCCAAAAATCATCTTAGCAAATCTATCATTTCCTTTATTTCCCTCCTAGTATATGAACTTAAATCATGAAAAGGACTTTGATAGGTAATTTTGACATTCATAAACCCATAGTCGGGATCATCACCATATATATCATCATATAAAACATGTATATCATTTATAACAGGTTCCTTCATCATCTTATTCAATCAATCCCTATTAATTCCTACATAAATTCCCCTTGTATTCCTGTCAAACTCCCCATAAGCCTTAAGGTACAAAGATTGAGAAATTTCTGAATAAGGAACTCTCCTCCTCAGATTTTCACTATAAGATTGATAATCCCTAGATTCCAAACTATGCGTGGTTTCTTTATCATGGAGTATAACTTCAATCGAAGGGTGTTCAACATCTTTTTTATAGAAAGCAAAGATATCCCTAGCTTCTTGTATTATGAAATCAAATTCTCGCATAAGGATAACGGTAGCAATCATTTTAGCTATAGGTGATTAATATTGGGGAGTTCATAAAAAACCTATTGTAAAGCAAGATGAAGATGCACAAAGTTTATTTCTAATTTCTCAACAAGCATAACAATTTGTATCGAGAAGAATAGATCTTTTACTAATAGGCATAGATCCCGCACAATCAAAGAATTCTTGGATAACACTTTTTCCAATAATATTACCGTCCCCCACACGAAAAGTTTTTGATTTGTAATTAGGAGGATTTTCAGCTTCATGATCCAAAGAACAAGAATCAAGTTTTTCCTCAAGATTTTCAACCATAACCTCCCCACTTTCGGACATGGTGGCAACAAACCAATCTAGCAAACGAGCAAACCAAAAGAGAACGAATTGCACGAACGGAAGAGGGGCGAAGAAAAGGCAATTTTTTTTTTCTGAAAATCATTTTAGAAGTGGGGGAGAGGAAAACGAGAGGCGAATGGCATACAATGTAATGCAAGAGATGAGAGTATATGATGGGTACTTGGTATGTTTTGACTTGGCATAGATCTCCCCGGTAACGGTGCCAGAAATTCTTCCTGCTACTTCTTGAGCTTGCATTGGTTTTTTCCTTGAAGAGGAAAGGGTGATGCAGCAAAGTAGAGATAAGTATTTCCCTTAGTTTGAGAACCAAGGTATCAATCCAGTAGGAGATAATACACAAATCACCTAATACATGCACAAACAATCAAACAACTTGCACCCAACGCAATAAAGGGGCTATCAATCCCATCACGGTTACTTGCAAGAGTAGATCTGACAGAGATAGATAAACGGTAAAGTAAATATTTTTGGTATTTTTTGTTTATAGATCGGAAAGTAATAGATTGCAAAAATAGTAGATCGGAAACTAATATTGTAGATCGGAAACTTATATGGTCGAAAATAGACCCGGGGCCATAGGTTTCACTAGAGGCTTCTCTCAAGATAGAAAATAATACGGTGGATGACCAAATTACTGCCGAGGAATTGATAGAAAAGTGCAAAGTTGTGACGATATCTAAGGCAATAATCATGAATATAGGCATCATGTCCGTGTCAAGTAGACCGAAACGATTTTGTATCTACTACTATTACTCCACACATCGACCGCTATCCAACATGCATCTAGAGTATTAAGTTCATGAAGAACGGAGTAAGGCATTAAGTAAGATGACATGATGTAGAGGAATTAACTCAAGCAATATGATGAAAACCCCGTCTTTTTTCCTCGATGGCAACAATACAATACATGCCTTGCTGCCCCTACTGTCACTGGGAAAGGACACGCAAGATTGAACCCAAAGCTAAGCACTTCTCCCATTGCAAGAAAAACCAATCTAGTTGGCCTGACCAAACCTATAGTTTGAAGAGAATTACAAAGATATCAAATCATGCATATAAGAATTCAGAGAAGATTCAAATAATATTCAAAGATAAGCTGATCATAAATCCACAATTCATCGGATCTCGGCAAACACATCGCAAAAAATATTACATCGAATAGATCTCCAAGAACATCAAGGAGAACATGGTATTGAGAATCAAAGAGAGAGAAGAAGCCATCAAGCTACTAGCTATGGACCTGTAGGTCTATGATAAACTACTCATGCTTCACCGGAAGGGCGATAGATTTGATGTAGAAGTCCTCCGTGATCGAATCCCCCTCCGACGGGATGTCGGAAAAGGTCCCTAGATGGGATCTCACGGGTACAGAAGGTTGTGGCGGTGGAAAAGTGTTTCCGTGGAAGCCTATGGTGATTTGGGGATATTTGGGGAAGTATAGGCAAAAGAATTAGGCCAGGAGAGTCACGGGGCACATATGGGGCGCCTCATTGTGGCCGCCTCGTGGATCCTCCGACTTCATCTCCAAATCTCCTGGTTGTCTTCTGCTCCAAGAAAAATCACCGCGATGGTTTCATTCCATTTGGTATTCCTTTTCTGCAAAACTCAAAAATAAGGAAAAAAACAGGAACTGGCACTGGGCTCTAGGTTAATAGGTGTAACGCCCCGGATACAACTTTCCATATTCATAACTCCAACTCTTGCCTTTTCCGGAGATGCGATATGTTATTTCCTCCTTGGTTGGGTTTTTGTCTTTCGTTTTGATTTTTTTTCATGTCATGCATTTCATCATCGCATCATGCTCATTGCATCTGCATGTTTTCATAAAACTTGCACCAATTCGTAGTTGTCGCATTCCCCTTGCCTTCATTGAGCGTTCCGAGGCCAATCGAGTTTTCGCTTCCCTCTTGACCGTGACCACCTAACCTCTCTTGCCAGCCCGCAAACCCCTCGCATGCGTCCAAAACCTCTCCCGAACCCGAACCGGTCTGTCGTTACCGATGAATCCGGATCATCCCCAAACGTCTATAAAACATCTCCGTTTTATTATTTGGACTCCCTGCCTATTTTATTCTCGACCGTCCGATTTTAATCGGATGATCCAAACTCCCCTCCTTTTTCATATATATAGTCCACCCCTAGTCTATTGGACAACCCTAAAAATCCTCCCCTTGTCCCTAGCCGCGCCACCACTCTTCCGCATCCACCTTGGGATCCCTCCCGATCCATTCCACCCAACCAGATCACACCGACCGCCTCCCTCGTTTTCAACATCGAACCAACCCCATGTCCCTCCTCGATCCCCTCGCCCAACCAACCACCGAAGCCTGCAGCCTCCTCCCACCTTGGGATCATCGGCCGCCAACCCGATCTCCTGCGCTCCCTCATCCAGAGCATCTGCCTCGCGCCTGAGCACCCCCGCCTCGGCCTCGCGACCCATGACTCGGCCCCGCAGCTCTGCAGCCACCAGCAGCTAGCAAGATGAGCACCACCGCGCCTTCCCCCATCCTCTCTTTCTCTTCCTCTCTCCTCCGGTCTCTCATCTCTCTCTTATCTTCACCAGAGCTCGCCACCAACCGGCTGCAGCACTGCCCCGAAGCCGGCCTGTGCAGCTGTGGTGCGGATCCGCGCCGACGACCGGATTCGTCTGCTGCTGTTCCCGGCGCTACCGGAGCCCCAAGGCCTTTGTACCAAGTCCGCCGCCACGCCACCTTCGCTTATCGGCGCTGGTCCTCGCTCGCCCGCTGTTTTCTTCGCAGACGGCGAGGCGAACGCCAGCCATTCGCCTCCCTCGCTAACGCCACTCGCCAGATCCGCCATCTCGACGCCTCGCCGGATCACGCCGCAAGTCTCCTCCCCCCGCCGCCGCGGTGCTCCATCGCTGGTCAAGTCGCCGTGTCGGGGTTGGTGCGGCATATGCCAAAGGATGGCTTATCATGGAGGGGGCGAGTAGAACGCCGCTGGTGCTCGAAACGAGATGAGGCGAAGACATGCACGCCGCGAATCTTACCCAGCTTCGTGGCTCTCCGAGGAGATAACACTTCATCGCTGCTCAAGGGGTCTCCGATGATCACTATGGCAAATGGGTACAACAGCTCCTTGAGTTGTTCGGGGTGAGGAAGGAGAAGGGCTAGGCTTGCTCTTCTCTCCTCTATGTGTGTGTCTAAAACTACTAGCTTCCAACCCTTTGCATGGGTTCCTGGGTTGAGATAGGCCTACTTCGGGGTACAACGGTAATCCGCTGGGTGGGTCCAAGCCGCCGCCTCTAAGTTTCCGCTTTCTCCGCCGACTCTGGGCCCGCCGACTATCGGGCCCCGCCGACGGCCTAGCATGGGGCCGACAGCCCTTGTCCGCCGCTGGTGGGTCTTGCCGCTGCAGATCATCGTAGCTGCGCTTCTAATTACGCGAAGTTGGTCGGAGGTTATGGCAACAGCAGCGCCGCCTCGGCGGGCGATCACCGCTGCCATTCCCTGCCTTGTTCGTTAATGGCGCGGATCCCGGGAGGAGCCGGCCGACTTCGGAGGCCGACTCCATCGGGTCCGCTTTGGGGTGCTCGCTGTTTGGTATTCCCGCCGACAGCGGTCCCGCCGCCTTCGGTCGTGACAGAGGCCAACGTGGGTACAGGAATCTGCCCACGGTGTCGATGATGTCAGGCCGGCATGGCAACAAAGGTTGCGCCAAGACGGAGATCTCCGCTGGCACGGGCGCCTCGTAGCCATACTCTGCCTTTTATGGATCAAGGGATGGCCGCGAGGCGGCTTTACCCCATAGTCGCCAGGCATGAGGTGGTGGAGGTCTCAGCCGACTCCTTGTAGCCGGCCTCACTGGAGGTCACCGGCTTGAGTCGGCTTGTCCTGAAGGCGCCCCCGACTCGCCCAGAGGGGTAGTCGGCCGCCTCTTGCCGACTATCTCAAGGCGGCTCTTGTCTTGGGGTCTTGAGGCGCGCCTGCCCCGATGCTTTGAAGGTTCAGGGCTCGGTCCACCTACTGTAGTCCACATCTCGGCAAGAGTCCCCGGCCGGGAGGCGCCGAGGCAGCCTGGCCAAGGAGCCTCGATAGCTTCATCCTTTGATGGAAGAATTGACTCGCCCGCCGCCTCCATCTCGAATCGGCTTTGCAGGGGTCGCCTTGTTCTTCAAAGGTTTCAAGGTCGCAGCGGGACCCGGGCGGCGGTTCGATAAGCTTTCCAAGAACCGCTCGCCGTGGCCCACCATGTGGCGCCACGCTGGCAGGCTGGGCCTGCCAGCCCACGCGCAGGACAAGAAAGGCCCACAGCGGGCCCGCCACTACCATGCCCCGCGCGCAGCGGATCCGCCGCGGTCGTGCGGGCGAAAGATTCCCACGCCGCTATCGCGCGTAGTAACGCCGTGGGTTAAATCATGGGGCGCGAGGACGGGCACGTTAATCCCACGCCCGCCTCGGCCGCAGCCCAGCGCCTATAAGTAGGCGGGGGGAGGGAGGGGGCGGCCACGCACGCGCACTCTCTCATCCCCGCTCCCTGCCCCGTCTTTTTCTTTGCTCCTCCGCGCCGAGCCTCGCTTCTTCCTTCCGCTGGAGATGAGCTCATCCGCCAGGCCTCCCACCGCTGGCCCGTGTGTGGGACGGCTCCATCATCGATGGCGACGTGATCGAAGTTCCTCCGCCGACGCGCCAGATTCCCTGCAGCCACCTCGCGGCGAGCCCGCTTCACGGAGGGCGAAATCACGCCGGCGCCGAGGAGGGCGAGCGGCTTATCTTTTCGCTGCACTCACGCTGGTCGGGCTACCGCGAGTGGCTTCTTCCGCGTTTAGAGTTCTTTGGCTCCAACCGCACCACCTCACCCCCAACAAGGTGGTGTTGCTGGCCGCCAGATCCTTGGCGCGGCGATTCCTCGAGTTCTCCCCACCATCGAGCTGTGGGGAGTTCTTATGTTTAAGCTCGACCCACATTGCTCGCGGCCGCCTCAGGCGCACGCTCATCGCCAACAGAGGCCGGTGTCCGATAACCCTTTCCCTGCCATCCCCTCATCAAGTCGGTGAAGATGTGGCAGCGCCAGATTTATCGTTAAGAACGCCGCTCTAACGGCGATCGAATCAACTTGCCGCCCTACATGGGCGGGCGAATCGCAGCTCGACCCACCAGCTGGTCCTACAGGCCCGGACGCCGACTCGCAGGGAACGCCGCCATCGCTGCGTCTGTAATGATACCGCCGGAGGGCCCGACCGAGCAGATCGCTGGCCGCTTCGTGGCGCGCCGAAGTTCTTCCCTTCAGGCCGCCTCATCCGAACCGCCAGATGAGCGGCCAGCCGACCCCACCGGCTGTGCTCCAAGGACATGCCCCACGCAGAGGTGGTGGACACGGTGAACTTCTTGGCGAACCACGACCTCACGGAGGAATGGCGCTTGCAAGGAGCCATACTCAGGCGCCAATCCCCGCCGATGGTAAGTCGCCTCTCGCTTCTTTGTTTCCTTCCTTAGCCGGATCTGGCTCTTACTTTCCTTGGTCCTTTCTGACTCAGAATCCTCTCATGCCACCCTCGGCCGGCGCCGTGGGGCCGGCTCGCGACTTCGTCCCCGACCGGGCGGAGAGTGACGCCGACGACCCCGACTTGGGCATGGTGGCGATGGAGGCCGATGCCGAAGGAGGGGGAGGGGCCGACGACCTCAGGCCCTCGGCCACCTTCGCAGGCTGGCCTGATGATGAAGTCGCCCCCCGCCGCCAGCAGAGAACCAGCCAACCAGGCGCGAGCTCCTCCGCCGCCTTGGGGGGCCGAGGCGGCACGAAGAAGCGCCGAGCCGGGCCGAGTCAGCCAGGCGGCCAGGCCAAGAGAATCAGGGGAGCAGCCGCCGCGACTCAGCGCGAAGAAGTGGTCGCGAAGGCCAACCGCTTCCGCAAGGAGGTGAAGAAACCACCGCTGGTCTCCGCGTAAGTATCTTTTCATTCCATCTTGTTTTCTTTCCGTCCGCCTTGCCTGTGTCTTCTCATGTCCTTTTTTTCATCGTGGCTCCCTCACTGAGAGGGTCGCCGCCGCCCGCCATGGGGTCGGTAGAGACGCCCGCCAGCCGCGGGCTGACCGCGCGCCGCCTCGTGGAGGCAACAGAGCAGTAACGCCAGGAGAAGCGCGACGAGGAGGCGGCCGCCTGGCCGAGAGAAGGCGGCGCCAAGAAGGCGGTCGGCCAGAGCAGCAGCAAGAAGGCAAGCCGAGGAGGCCGCGCGCTTCAATCGGCGCTTCTTGTCACTCCGCTGAGCTTCAGCCGCCACCGCCCGGAGTTCACGGGCAGTCGGAGGGGATCGGTGGCAGGTCCCTGTCGCAGGGAGGGAAGGCGGCGATGTCTCTTCGTCGAGCGCGGCCGCGCCACCTCCGCCACCTCCACCGCAGTCTGAAGTCGCGCGAGGCAAACAGCCGGCGGACCCACCCGCGCTGCCGACCGACGATGAAGCCGTGGCGCAGCTGCTTCTTCAGGTTGCCTCGCCAGTGCGGCGCCGTCTTGAGAAGGCGGACTCGGCGCCGCGCCCCTTGGAGACTAGCGCCGCCAGCTCGCCATCCTCGACGCTTAAAGCGATAAGCGCCACTGGGTGGGTGCGAGGAGGCGCACGGCCTGCTGAACACCGCGCCTCGACGCCCAAGCGGTTGCGGGCCGGCGCCGCCTCCAAAATCCTTTCCAAGGCGCACCAAGGCCGCGATCCGCCCGGCGGGTATGTTTTATTTCCGGATTTTCTTTCGATCTTCTCCGTGGGGGCGCCAGCGCACCCACTGGGTGTAGTCCCCGAGTTTCGGGTCGGCTGCTGGGCAGGCGGCCCGGAACTTTATTTGCTTACTCCCAAGTCTTTATCTGTGTCTGGAATCATTGTTGCAAGAGTATCACAACCTCCGCGCTACCGCCTTCAACCGCAACGTTGAAGAGCTGAACAAGCGGGCTGCTGACCTGGCGAGGAGCCGAGGTGAGTTTTCTTCTTCGCGGGGGCGCGCTTGCGCACCCGCGAGCTGTAGTCCCCGAGATTCGGGCCGACTGCTGCGCAGTCGGGCCGGATCTTCCTGGCGACCTTCTTATCTGATGACTTCGCGTCCTTCTTATTTTATTCTTTAGAATCCAACGCCGCTCTGCGGGATCAGCTGGGTACGGTCGAGATCGCCCTGCGCGCCGAAGAGGAGGAGTGTGGCAAGCTCGCCACAGAGCGCGACCTGCTGGCCACGCAGCTGGCGGAGCAGAGGGAGCTGCTCAAGGCGGTGCGGGCCGAGGCGGAGAAGAAAGAGGCCGCCCTCCTGGCCGAATTTGAGAGCGAGCGCTCCGCCTGGACCGACAGAGAGGCGAATCGACCTCCGCTTCCATGAAATTGAAGACATTGTCGATGGTAAGTTTTCTTTACTTTCTTTTGGGTTGCCGACTGCGGGTTAAGCCGCTCCTGTATTTTCTAACTTGCTTTTTCTTCTTCTTCGCAGACTTCTTCCTGGTCATACGCAGCGCCAATCAGGCCATCGAGGCCGAACGCGAGGCGCTGGAGGGCGGTGGCGCCGAGATTGCAGCTAACGCCTCGACCCTTGACGAGCAGCTCTCGAGCATTGAGGCTCGCTCGCGGCCGGCACATCAGATGTTGCGCCGCCTTCAGCGGTCGGGCCCAGCGATTGCTTCCTCGCGGCCGGACATGCCGATTCTCGCGATTCTCAGCCGGACCGCCGACCGGCCGGAGGTCGCACTGGTCGCCTTGAGGCTTGAAGGCTCCGCTGCTCGGGCTGGAGCTCGCCGAGCCCTGGAGTTCGCAAGGCAGGTATCCAGGCTCGACTCGACCGCTGGCCGCTGCTCCGGCCGAAGCCCAAAGCGGAGCTGCAGTCATGGAGGGCGCCTCGCCGAGGCGGCGCGGCGATCGCCGACTACATCGGACACCAGTGTCTTCGCCCCGAGCGGGCTGAAGACGTGGAGGCACCACCGAGTGGTTCTGAGCTTACCAGACCGAATGGATCAAGTCTTCGTGCTCGTGTCATCCCCGGATCAGAATGCCGACACCACACAAGATTTCAAGGATTTATAGCAGAGTAGCAATCACACACTTAATACAACGTTGTCCACAGGGAACTTATTGCAATAATATGGCTTAAGGCCATCTAATAATAACAGCGAAGGCTTGGAAGATAAGTGAGTCCATCAACTCCATCGGCATCACCGAGTATAGAACCACCACCTAACACCTTACTGTCGTTCTAAAAGTCTCGCAACGTGAAAGTTGCAGCCCAAAACGGTCAAGACATGGAATATGCCGCAATGTAACACATAGAGAGTAATGAAGGAATAAGCCTATACTACATGCGTATATGGCTAGTGGTAAAGCTCTACGGTTACATTTTTGCATAAAGCTAATTTTTCCCTACAACAAAGGAATAATTTTGTTTAACTATCATGGTGGTTGTTAAACATTGAGAATAGTTGACAGCATCCTCAATCCCAATTAAAAAGTACTCATTAAAAACCCAATAACATTAATTAGAAGTAACATGGTGAGATTCACATGATATTCAAGTACTAGATACTCAAAACGTCCATAACCGGGGACACGACTAATCATGATTAGTTTATACACTCGCAGAGGTTTATGACTTTTCCCCATTAAGACTCGATCGCCTCCGCTTGGTTCTCGTGACTACATGGTGTTTGAGAAATGGATGACCGAGACACAGCTTTCGTAAGCACTAGCACCTTACATGTGGGTAGACCGTACCAACCTACATCCCCTACATCAGCTAGCCTACCCGTAAGAGTTCGCACAACTTACTCAACTATGCCAGAGCCCATATTGGCTTGTGGCTGCACATGGAAGTTTCTAGTTTAAATAATCTCATGATCCCTTAGAGCCCGGGTGGCGGTCCAAGAAATACAGTAAGTCCTCGATAGAAACCAGTGCCTCAATCCACCCAGATGTGTGTTTAGGTTGCCACCTTAGATAAACCATTAATTAACAATCTCACATCCGTCATGGATATTCACTCACCCAATCCACGCCTACTAGCATAGCATGGCATAATAAGCAAACGAGAAGTAACTCCCAAGGTTTCATAAGTAAAACAGTATTAGGTACTACCTCAATCTACTTCCCATCCCACAATTTAAGTTGATCCTAAACATGCAAGTGTTTGAGGGTTTGATCTAATGCAATAAAACTGGGTAGTAGAAAGATATGATCAAGTGTTACTTGCCTTGCCGATGATCCGCGAGACCTAGAGATTCAAGTAACAAGCGGCGACTCCGGTGATCTAACACAGACAAACAACAAGCATACAATAAGTACTCATCTAATGCACAGGGAAATCTCGAATAAAAGATCTAACCAGAGAGTTCAACTTAAGAACCCTGGTTGCAAAAAGAATCGAATCAAATAAAGCATCGAAGGTCGAAAGTCGAGAGAGAACGACTCGGTTTTAGCAATTTAAAACTTGGTCAAATTCTACAGTAGCAAAACTTGGTTTAGGTGGGTTAGTCGGAACGGCGGTTTCGAAACGAAACTCCAGGCGCTTGAATCACCTGATTCCGATAAACGAGCGAGAAAATAAACTGATTTGAAGATTGATCGAAACCGAATTCGAAAATAACGGATAAATCCAATTAAAAGAAAACGACGAACGTTAACCGAACGGACGTCATAACAGAAACTAACCGATTTAACACGTTCATTAAAACGAACGGGTCGGTGAACGCTCACTAAATAATAAAACCGAAAAAATAACCAATCTAGGTTTTTTTAAAACCGAACAACAAAGAAAACCGGATCGGTTTTTGGAATAAACCGACCGGTGGCGCGGCTACCTCGGCTGGTCGCCAGCTGGGCTTCGGCTCGCTGGGTCGGCGGCGGGTCGGCGGGTGGCGGCGGGTCGGCGGGTCGGGCGACGGGCGGCCTGGCGACGGCAGGCGGCGGCGGCGGGTCTTCGGCGACGGGCGGCGGCTCGGGTTGGGGGCGGCGCGCTGGGTGAGGAGGGAGAGGGGGGCTGGGGTTATAAGGAGGGGGGTCCGGTGCCTTGGGAGGGGGCACGACGGCGGGCGGCGTGGCCGAGCCGGACCTCAAGCGGCGGCGGCGGATTCTCCAGGGAGCGAGCGAGGAGGGGCGGTTGGGGGCCGGCCTTTTGCCCAAAGGGCGCGGCACGTTTTTTTTTTAAATAAAACGAAACGATTTAAAATAAAACCAAACAAACTCCAAATTAAATAAAATTAATTTTCCCCGACTCTTAAAAATGAGTCGAACAAAATGAACTTTAAAACGGGGCAAAATGCATATTTTTAAAATACTCATTTTTTTCCCTAAAGCAAATAAACTTTGAAAACCCAAAATTTGATTTATTTATTAAATCTTCATTTTTCCTAAATGTTGGGAAAGTCATATTATTCCTCTCTTAATTTTTTTATCGGAGAAACTTTTGAAGATAAATAAATAAACTAAATGATCCTATTTTCAAAATTTGAGAAATCCCAAATATGAAAATAATGAAATCTCCAACTTCTCCGAGGGTCCTTGAGTTGCGTGGAAATTTTCTAGGATCGGAAAATGCGAGAAAATATGATATGCATGATGACCTAATGTATAACATTCCAAATTGAAAATTTGGGATGTTACAAACCTACCTCTTAAGATGAATCTCGCCTCGAGATTCGGGTTGGCTAGAAAATAGGTGAGGGTGGTCCTTCAGAAAACTTCCTCTCTTTCCTGTGGCTTCATCTTCAAAGGTGGTGGCTCCATCGAACTTTGCAAAACTTGATAACCTTGTTGCAGTAACTCTGCTGGCATAATCGAGAATCTTGACCGGTTTTTCCTCATATGTTAAGTCATCCTTCAACTGAATTGCTTCCAGAGGCACCGTGTCTCTTAACGGTATCTCCGCTATCTCGGAGTGACATTTCTTCGCTTGAGAAACGTGGAATACATCATGAACTCCCGACAGTCCTTCCGCAATTCCAGCTTATAAGCAACTTCCCCATGCGCTGCAAAATCTTATACGGTCCAACAAAACGTGGTGCTAATTTTCCTTTAACTCCAAAACGCTTAACCTCAAGCGGGATACTCTAAGATATACTCTGTCTTCAACTTCATATTCAATCGCTTTGCGCTTTGAATCAGATAGCTCTTTCCGTTCGGACTGGGCTACCTTGAGCCTATCTCAATCAGTTTAACCTTCGCCGACACCTTAATCAAATCTGGTCCAAACAATTGACGATCTCCGGTTTCGGCCCCATGACAACGGTGTCCTCGCATCTCCTTCCATACAGAGCCTCGAAGGTGCCATCTTCAAGCTGGTTTGGTAATCGTTGTTATAAGAAAATTCTGCATATGGCAAATTATCATCCCAACTAGATCCATAATCTAGTGCACAAGCTCTCAAAGATATCCTCCAAAATCTGATTGACTCTCTCGGTCTGTCCATCGGTCTGTGGGTGGAAAGTTGCATCAATTCCAATCGGTTCCCAATGTTTCGTAACCGGTTCCAAAATTTCGAGGTAAATTGGGTTCCTCTATCCGACACGATGCTCCTGAACTCCGTAAACACACAATTCTGGTCATGTATATCTTTGCCAACTTAGCACTGCTATAGGTAGTCTTGATCGAATGAAATGAGCTACCTTCGCAAGCGGTCGACTATAACCCAAATCGAGTCATATCCTGAACGAGTCTTTGGCAAACCTGTGATGAAATCCATGCCTAGTTTATCCCACTTCCATTCGGTATCGGCAATGGTTGTAATAATCCTGCTGGCTTTTGATGTTCGCTTTACTCTCGACATACATCGCAAACTGCTACATACTCCGCAATATCCTTCTTCATTCCGTCCACCGTAAAGTATTCTTCAAATCCAAATACATCTTGGTATTTCTGGGTGAATCGAATAGGGTGAATCATGGGCTTCTTGCAAAATCAACTTCCCGATCTCCGGTTATTGGGCACATAAACACGGTCTTCAAACCATAGGGTATCGTGCTCATCCTCACGAAATCCTTTAGCTTTTCCTTTGCTCATTTTCTCCTTTATAGAGGCAACTTCCTTATCCGCCTTTTGGGCTTCTCCGATTTTGTCCATTAGTGTTGACTGAATCTCCAATGCTGCTACATAGCCTCTCGAACTATTTCCAAACATAGCTCTCAAGGTCCTCGGCTAACTCATTTGGTATCCCTCCCATCATTAGGGTATTGACGGGTTTTACGGCTCAATGCGTCTGCTACAACGTTAGCCTTCCGGGTGATAATGCAATCTCATATCATAATCCTTGATAAGCTCTAACCATCTCCTCTCGTCTGAGATTTAATTCTTCGGTGAAGATGTACTTCAAACTCTTGTGATCCGTGTATACTTCACAATGATTTCCAATGAGAAAATGTCTCCATGTCTTCAAAGCATGCACAACGGCTGCTAACTCCAAATCATGTGTGGCATAATTTAACTCGTGAGGCTTAAGTTGTCGTGAAGCATACGAAACAACTCTTCCTTCCTGCATAAGCACCGCTCCAAGTCCTCAACGTGAAGCGCCGCAATACACCTCATAATCCTTGGTCCGATCCGCAATATTAACACCGTGAGGTAACCAATCTTTTCTTCAACTCCTGAAAACTTGCCTCGCAGTCCTCATCCATATAAATTTGTTATCCTTCTTCAACAATTCTGTCATAGGCTTTGCAATCCTTGAGAAATTTCAATGAATCTTCGTAGTATCCTCGCGAGTCCAAGGAAACTCCAATCTCTCCAACTGTCGTTGGTGCTTCCCATTTGGTTACGGTCTCAACCTTTGTAGGGTCAACTGCTATTCCTTCTCCTGATATAACATGTCCAAGAAATCCAACTTCCTTTAGCCAAAACTCACATTTGCTGAACTTTGCATATAACTGGTGTTCCTCGCCTCCAAAACCAATCGCAAATGTTCCTTGTGTTCCTCTTCATCCTTCGAGAAAATCAAAATGTCATCAATGAACACCACGATTTAACTTATCCAAAAACTCCATAAACACTTTGTTCATCAGGTTCATGAAATAGGCTGGTGCGTTAGTCAGTCCGAATGACATAACGGTATACTCATACAGTCCATATCTCGTGGTAAACGCTGTCTTGGGTATGTCCTGCTCCCGAATCTTCAATCGATGGTACCGATCGCAAATCGATCTTGGAAAACACTTTAGCTCCTTGCAAGCCATCAAACAGATCATTTATCATTGGTAGTGGGTACTTGTTCTTGATTGTTACTTCATTTAATCCACGATAATCAACAACCATTCTTACGATCCATCTTTCTTCTCCACTAACAAGACGGGTGATCCCCAAGGTGAAGAACTTGGGCTAATAAAACCTTTATCCAATAGTTCCTTAATCTGCTTCTTGATTTCCGCCAAATCTCTGTAAGGGCATCCTGTATGGTCGCTTTGATATTGGTCCTGTTCTCGCAACAGCTCAATCAAAACTCAATGTCTCTATCCGTGGCATTCCCGCAACTCTTCCGAAATACATCAGAAAATCCTTTACCATCGGTACTTCTTCCCGCACCACTCCTCGATAAGCAATTTATTTATGCTTCCTCTGCTCGTGTCGATAGATGCGTATTTGATCCTTCTTCCTTCGGGGTGGTGAGCAAAATTGACTTTGTGGTGCAATCTATGTTCCTCCATACTTGATAACCAATCCATTCCTAATATTACATCCAATCCTTGGGATTTCCGTAACTATTAGGTCCGAGGGGAAAACATAGTGTCCAATCATCAATGGCAGTCGATCACACCATTTACTAGCCATGTATTCTGCTCCGGTGAGGTTACTAGCATGGGTGACCTAAGGGCTTGGGTCGGTAATTTGTACTTATCCACAAATCCCTTGATATGTATGAATGCGATGCACCAAAGATCGAAAAGAACAACCGCAGAAATGACTTAACCAAAACTTACCGACATCGTGATCGGGCTGATCTTCAACCTCCTCCACATCAATGTGGTTCACCTGTCCCCTGCTGAAAGGGTTGGGCTTCTTTCCCGAGCTTCCATTGCCATTTCCATTTCGCCTTCTCGACAGTCATTTGCATAATGCCCACCTTGCGGCACTTAAAGCAAGTAATGTGACTCAGTGTCTACCTTGGATGGTGTTGACGGGTTGGTGCGGTTCTGTCCATTGCTTCCTCCATTCCCTGCTTCCATTCTTGGTGCCATTATGGTTATGCTAATTACCTCCTCCATGGGTATGTGAAACTGAATTCCTGATTTAGGGTATAACGAGGCTTCATTGGCTCCGAGTTATACTTCCCCGTCCATACTTCCTCTTGCGGTTCTCAATTTGCTGCTGCTTTCCTTCAATCATGAGGGCTCGGTCTACCAACTCCTGGTAGTTGTTGAAACTTGCTACCATCAACGGCATGTTGAACTCATCATTCAGTCCTTCTAGAAACTTCTCCGCTTAGCGCATCGTCAGAGCAACGCTATCCGGGGCATAGCGTGCTAACTTACTAAAATCATCCACATATCGCCAACAGTCCTTCCTCCTTGGCGAAGTTGTAAACTCACGCTTCTTCATGGCCATGGCTCCTCGCTGAAACATGGGCAAGGTGAAAAGCTTGCTGAAATTGATCCCATGTGACGGTGTTCACTGTGGTAAGTGGCTGTAAAATTCTCCCACCATGCCGTCATGGGTCCTTCAAGCTGATGTGCTGCAAACTTCACCCTTTCTCCATCTCAGGCATCTTGCAGTGGTCAACTCCTTCCTATCTTATGGAGCCAATCATCTGCTACAATCGCTCGGTGTTATCGAATACACCGCGGATTCACTCTAAGGAAACGAGTCAAGTGATCCGCGGGTGGTGGTGGTGGTGGTTGTTGTTGTTGTTGTTGCCCGGTTCTCGCACCAATGTTTGAATCAAGGTGTTCTGCTGCTGAATCAATTGGGTGATCTCTCATGGAAAACGAACCCGGTCGCGGCTCGGAGGCATCTCGATGGGTTTAGAAAAGACGAGAAATTAAGAGTAGAATGGGGTCTAAGGAGAATCACTACCCAAATGCACATGAGCAAATGCACACAAAATCACTTCATTCAATCAAACAAAGGGCTTACAACGATCTAACTATCGCAAAAGTGCGGTACTATAATGTTTACATGGAGGTAATACTACTAATATATGGGGACTTCTACTAATTTGAACCGTGGAAGACTCCATGATGTCTGCGCCCACTTTGTCTTCAAAGTCGGGTTCACTTGATCCGAATCGTGTCGCCGATGATGATGTAGTCGCTGGACAACCGACATACTGGTCTTCATTCTTGAGCGCCAACTTCTTCTTGAGTTCTTCGATCTCATACTTAAGATCGTTATTGTGTCTTGCTAGAGCTACGATCTCGCCCATGTAGTCCTTTGCGTAGTCTTTAGTTCTTCTTCAAGTTCGATGATCCTTCCTTTGCATTCTCGCAACTCCAACATATCATTGACATCTGGTTCTCCTGGCGTCGAATGTGCTGGTTTAACTCCTGGATGAAAGCTGCAATGGATCTATCCTTCTTGGTGCTGACTATCTCCCATTGTTCATCTCGACGTCCGCAAATCTGGTAGATAGTGTCCTTGAGGTCTTCTTGATAAACTTCTCCAATGCGTCCCATGGTGATATGAGCTGCCATGCTCTTTCCTGCACTCCAAGTTGGTGCAATCGAAAACACTATCTATAGGCTTGGTGATTGGGGCGAATGTCCTTCCTGAACGTGAGCTTGAATCTTCCATTCCTCTTCGTGCAGAGTGGCGTTGAAAGTCCCGTGAAACTTGGTAGTCCAATGTTCGTGTATTTGTGACTTCCTTCAGTGAAATCCAAAAGGTGTGCTCTTCATCTGGTTGGACGATTTGATCTTCGCGTCCGCCATCCTAAAGAGTAGAAAAGATGAGGAGTTAGAAATGAGAAGAGAGTAGTGATCTATGGCTTTAACTTAGTGGTCGGTCTCATAACAGCGTGTGCTCGATACCATCTCTCAGAGCGACTGGACTCAATGGATCAAGTCTTCTCGTGCTCAGTGTCATCCTGGATCAAGAATGCCGACACCACACAAGATTTCAAGGATTTATAGCAGAGTAGCAATCACACACTTAACGTTGTCCACTGGGAACTTATTACAATAATATGGCTTAAGGCCATCTAATAATAACAACGAAGGCTTGGAAGATAAGTGAGTCCATCAACTCCATCGGCATCATCGAGTATAGAACCACGACCTAACACCTTACTGTCGTTCGAAAAGTCGCAACGTGAAAGTTGCAGCCCGAAACGGTCAGACATGGAATATGCCGCAATGTAACACATAGAGAGTAATGAAGGAATAAGCCTATACTACATGCATATATGGCTGGTGGTAAAGCTCTACGGTTACATTTTTGCATAAAGCTAATTTTTCCCTACAACAAAGGAATAATTTTGTTTAACTATCATGGTGGTTGTTAAACATTGAGAATGGTTGACAGATCCTCAATCCCAATTAAAAGTACTCATTAAAACCCAATAACATTAATTAGAAGTAACATGATGAGATTCACATGATATTCAAGTACTAGATACTCAAACGCCCATAACCGGGACACGGCTAATCATGATTAGTTTATACACTCGCAGAGGTTTTCGACTTTTCCCCACAAGACTCGATCGCTTCCGCTTGGTTCTCGTGACTACATGGTGTTTGAGAAACGGATGACCGAGACACGCTCTTCGTAAGCACTAGCACCTTACATGTGGGTAGACCGTACTCAACCTACATCCCTACATCAGCTAGCCTACCCGTAAGAGTTCGCACAACTTACTCAACTATGCCAGAGCCCATATTGGCTTGTGGCTGCACACGGAAGTTTCTAGTTTAAATAATCTCATGATCCCTTAGAGCCCGGGTGGCGGTCCAAGAAATACAGCAAGTCCTGATAGAAACCAGTGCCTCAATCCACCCAGATGTGTGTTTAGGTTGCCACCTTAGATAAACCATTAATTAACAATCTCACATCTGTCATGGATATTCACTCACCCAATCCACGCCTACTAGCATAGCATGGCATAATAAGCAAACGAGAAGTAACTCCCAAGGTTTCATAAGTAAAACAGTAATAGGTACTACCTCAATCTACTTCCCATCCCACAATTTAAGTTGATCCTAAACATGCAAGTGTTTGAGGGTTTGATCTAATGCAATAAAACCTGGTAGTAGAAAAGATATGATCAAGTGTTACTTGCCTTGCCGATGATCCGCGAGACCTAGAGATTCAAGTAACAAGCGGCGACTCCGGTGATCTAACATAGACAAACAACAAGCATACAATAAGTACTCATCTAATGCACAGGAAATCTCAATAAAAGATCTAACCAGAGAGTTCAACTTAAGAACCCTGGTTGTAAAAAAGAATCGAATCAAATAAAGCATCGAAGGTCGAAAGTCGAGAGAGAACGACTCGGTTTTAGCAATTTAAAACTTGGTCAAATTCTACAAGAGCAAAACTTGGTTTAGGTGGGTTAGTCTGAACGGCGCGGGGGTCCTGGCAGTGCCTTGGGGAGGGGGCACGGCTGGCGGGCGGCGTGGCCGAGCCTGACTCGGGCGGCGGGCGGGGCGGATCGCCTCGCAGCGGGAGCGCCAGCGTGGGGAGGGGCGGTTGGCCGGTCGGAGCTTTTGCCCAAGCGGGCGCTGCACGCTTTTTTTTAATAAAACTAAACGATTTAAAAAATAAAACCAAACAAACTCCAAATTAAATAAAATTAATTTTCCCCGACTCTTAAAAATGAGTCGAACAAAATGAACTTTAAAACGGGGCCAAAATGCATATTTTTAAAATACTCATTTTTTTCCCTAAAGCAAATAAACTTTGAAAACCAAAATTTGATTTATTTATTAAATCTTCATTTTTCCTAAATGTTGGGAAAGTCATATTATTCCTCTCTTAATTTTTTTATCGGAAAAACTTTTGAAGATAAATAAATAAACTAAATGATCCTATTTTCAAAATTTGAGAAATCCCAAATATGAAAATAATGAAATCTCCAACTTTCTCCGAGGGTCCTTGAGTTGCGTGAAATTTTCTAGGATCGGAAAATGCGAGAAAATATGATATGCATGATGACTCTAATGTATAACATTCCAAATTGAAAATTTGGGATGTTAAGGTGTTCGGGATGAACCCGGACCACGGCGAGGACTCGGCGGAGGTGATCGACTTCAAGCACCGAGGATGAGGACGAGGCGGAGGACGGAGACGGCATGGAGGCTGGGAAGATGGAGGGCGGCCAGCCTCAGCTCGACCAAGGCTCCAAAGAACGAAAAGTCAGCTCCGAGCCGGGCACTGCCAGAGACGATCAAATTGAGATCGCCCAGCCTGGGCCAGCCGCCTCGGCGCTCGACGCCACCGCCTCCGCCTTCCAACCCCATCTGCCGCTTCTTAGGCTGCTGCCTTGGCTTTATTTTATCTCGCTGCTAGTGTTTCAAAGAACTTTGTTAGTTCAGACAATTCCACCCAGGGGTGTATTCTCAACCTCTGCTTGAAGATCCGCCAAGGGCCTAAGTTTGTGTAAATATTGTTCTAATTTCATGTTTCCTTGCTCGCTGTTTTGTGGCTTTTCCCTTGCCGCCTTCCCTTAGATGTCGCCTTGCCCGCCGGGCAGCC